>JAWNNV010000148.1:0-600000 GCA_035044485.1 Scaptomyza reducta | reverse complement strand
GTGGCAATCTGCACGATGCTGTTTCCCTGGCAGCTAAAGCAGCGCTTTTCAACACAAAACTACCTCGCGTAACTGCAACTCTATTGGATGCTGGTGTAACCGATCTAATTATTTCCGATAATCCCTACGACTGCACTCGCATTGGCATTGATGCGGTTCCTTTGCTAGTCACCGTTTGTAAAATTGGCGACTACTGTCTCGTTGATCCCTCAGCCGAGGAGGAAGTCTGCAGCACGGTCAGCATAGTTGTATCCGTCTCTATGCGCAACAATGAAGGTAGGCACAAATACATAAAGAGCATTGTAGTGTAATTAATACAAATGTACTCCTGTAGCATATTTGTCTGGAACACACTTGACCGGCGGTGGCTCAATGCACAGAGACACAATGCTAAGTTCCATCCAACTGGGTCTTTCCGTAGGCGAGAGGCTAAACAGTTTACTTGTCAAAATGCTTAATTCGGAGCAGGACCGTGTGGGTCCCAAGAGGCCCAAAACAGTTGGATTTCTTAAATAAAACACCTTTGTCTTGGTATGAAAGTTTTATTTTAATTTACTGACATTTGACTATACATTGAAAGTATGTTAGCTATATGCTTAGGGCATTATTGTTATTATTTATTAGACGTAAGACGAACGTTAATTGCGTTTCTTAGTTTGTTTGCTTGCTGTGATTGGTTTCTTATCCTTTGGCTCTGGCTGCTTCCCCGCCAGGAATGAGGTCAGCATTTCACTGATCTCAGGCATATCGTTTGTCATCTGCGAAGAAACAGGAATATTTTGACATTGCTGTATATATTTTTAATGTTTTCGTTTACCTTTGGGAATTGCATATTCTCAATTTCCTTCTTTGTCTCCGGATCATTGATCATTTTTGGCAGGACGAGCATTAGCAAAAGGGGCAGAGCCATCATCAGCACCATGGGGCTGAACAGGAAGTCAGTAATCTATTAAGAAAAAGAGACTAAGAGTTGTAGACTCAATTCTAACTGCAAATACTGTAAAAACGCATACCTTCCATTGCTCACGTGTCTGGAAATACTTGAATCGCATAAGCGGCTTCATCCTGAGTGGATATGGCACTTGTACAACCTGCGCCGGTTGCATGTAGTTCACTTTGCGTGCCCGGAACTTACCCTTTGGATTGATTTCAACACGGACTGGCTCGTAAAATATGTCTGGATGATAGATATCCAGCACATAGCTGCCAGAGGGCACTCCACTAATTATAAATTGTCCATCTTCGCGCACAAATCCTTTGTACTCGCCGTTATTAATGCTGATACACAGATCGGTTTGCCATTTGTTACCGCTTGTCAGGGTCATCCCCAACCCTTGGTTGGCTCCGGGTCCCAGTTCGGGCGCATACACTTTGCCCTCGATGGTGTAGTGGCCAGAAATCTCGTCCACGAGATCTTCTTGGCCAATAACGAGTTCGCAACTACTCAGGGCGATGAGAGTTGCTAATATTAACAACTTATAGCACATGTTTCTTTTCACAATTCGTGTCAGCGTTAATTGAAGAAAATTTTATTGATGAAAAAAGAAACACATCAGATGTTTCTCATAATCGTCTATCGATAAGCACTGCTACACACTAATCGGGGGTGTGGTGTAGTGCTATGTGCTGTTGCAGTAGTTCACCACACATGTTATTCACCATTGTCACGCACAGCATGCGCCAGTCCAATTGGAGCATTAAATTGTCAGTTGTAGATTTGAAATCAAGGCGCGCAGTCTTGTGCGCGAGAAAAGCGGAAAGAAATTATCAAAGCGGCTTAAATTTTTTTTAAACGCATTAACAAGTATTTTAGGTTAGTGCATTTAATTTTAACAAACAAGCTATGAGTTGTGACTAAGCCAAGCATGTCTCGTGTTCTACTTGTTAGAGAACCAAGTTTAAGGGGATACCGATTAATGTGTTTGTGCTTGAGCTAAAACAGCATGCGATATGCAAATATGCATCAATGCTCTTGCATGCATACAAAACTATGTAATGCATTTGAAAGTGAAATTAAATGAAAACCAAAACAATAAAACAACAACTTCAAGCCGCACCCAAAGCAATGCTTATGGAATGTGTGCCATAAACCGATAACTTGTTTCAAGTTTAGAAGACAAATCTGCGGTTCGGTTCATTAAAAAAATAAAATTCCAAAGTCGCAGTTAGCGTAGAGTGTGAGAGACTCGCGTGAAAAATTACAAACAACAACAATGAACTCATAGATAGATGTATGAGATGGCAATATCAAAGCTGTGTGTTTTTTATGTTAATACAACTATGTCGCAGGTTGTTGTTGTTATTGTTGTTGTCGTGGTGGCTACGGTAAAGGTGTACGTACTGGAAACCGGTTTCCAGTTATGCCAGACAATGATGCTGTCCACTTGCGTATTTGTTTATACGTACGTCTACGTGTGTGTGCGTGTGAGTCAGTATATGAGTGTTAAACAACGCAACAACAAAGCACTTGCGCCGGCAGCTGGAGCAAAGATTTTGCACAGTTGGATTTCAATGGCAAATCCAAAACGCAGTGCATTCTAATACACTTACAAATAATTAATAGTACAACTTTTTGTGTATGAATATGTGTGTGTGCTTGTGTGTGAATACAAAGAGACAATAAAAAAGCTTCTGCAATGTGATGTCAAGTGTCGCGCATGCGCGCAGTGTAAAGCAAAAAAAAATATAACTTTTGCTGCGGTTGCTGTCTTCGATGATGTAAACACAAGGCGTAACCATAAAAACGAAGTGCAATGCATAAATAAATAAAGACAAAGACGCAGAAAAAAATCAAATGAGAGGCCGTGTAAGAAGCCAAAGGCCAACGTGTTTATCTGCTGTGGGAAGTGTGAAGTGGAAAGGGGATTGGCTCCGAACGTGACGCTTTCCATTAGCAAGTGGCACACTCTTTAAAACACACACACATATATCACAGCACTCCACAACACTTGTCGCTGCTGAACTTGTTGCTGCAGTTATTTTACACCATTCCTAAATTGCTGATAAATCAAAGTCGCTTTCTATTTACAGCAAACATACAAGTTGTGCGATTGTGTTTTTATTTTTCACACTTACATGTTATAGCTACTGTTTTTTAAAATCATTTGATTTTGACTGGAACCAGCAGCCTTTATGTATTTGTGTGATGTCATCATGCTGCAATTCCATGGACTTCCAATGGAGAGATATTTCTAGTTCTGCTGGCACGTGCTGACACAGTTTTTTTTTGTTAATCCATTTTTGTACCACCTGCTAAATTACAGACCAGTTTTTCGATCGTACATGACGCACTTTTAATCATTGAAGCAAAAACCACTTTAAAGTTGTTGTTGTTTTAATTTGCTTTAACGAGTGCTCAAAGCTAACGTAAAAGCTGGTTTATAATAAATTGCTATGATTGAAAAAGGGCTGTCAAAGCACTTATAACTGAAACATTGCACAGCTGTTATAGGGTTCCCTCTTTATAAATGATTACCATTTACTAGTACACTGAGTAAACCAGATTCTCACGCTTGTTAAAAGCGATGTGGTGCGCAGTGTATAAAACTAAGTGTTGATAAAACGCAGACGTAAACTAAAATTAGTAATCCGTATCGCCAATTTGATTCCTATTTCACGCATTTTCGATCATTTACTCGTGGTTGTAATAAATTGATTATAGTTTACTTGCTTGTCATTCCCACACATTACTGTTATCGCACCATACATATATTTATGTATAATAATTTAGATTAATTATATTTGCTTATGCATTGAGGCTTTTCTATTGTTTTTTCCTTTAACTAGTTCTATTACAAGAGGTCAATCCTTTCTTTGTGTGTATTCAACAACTACAAACAAAGAAGTGAATAAATTTACCTTTAACCCAATTGCAAGTTGTGGCACGCGATGTCCAAGTAAAGATTACGTCAATCAACATTAAACTTGCGTAGCTGGACATATTACCAACAACAATCACCTAGCCAACCACTATAAATATGGTCAAGAGACCCCAATACATTTGCCCCACAAAACGTACAAAATTGATACAAAATAAAGCACATTTAAAACATTGCCGAAGCTACCGAACATGATATCGATGGCTTTGATAAGACAAGTTTGGAACCAAATAACATTTCCTCTCCAAAAGTAACCTTATCGATTTGCCCGAAAGTGTTCCCAGTCCACTCTGCAGATGAATATTGTTGCGAATAGTGTTATCACAGTTGCAATATGACTAACGGGTATATAACCTCGAAAGCTAGAGGTACATAAACTCGATAAACGAACATTTCCCCCTCTAAGTGAGTGCAAAAGTGTTTGAAAAACCAATTAGAGCCGAGCTGACTACTCAACAACATTAGTTTTCAACAAAATATATATCTACATACATTTATGTACGTATATATGTATGTAAAAAGAGCTTAACGACAAAATGTTGATTGCCATTTTGTGGCAACATCAAATTGGCTTTAACAAGGGCATGGGCCTGTCATTTTGTACATAGCATAGCGTTATGGACACTATATATGTATGCATGTAGCCGCTATAACATCACGTAAAGAGACAAGTGTATAATAATAAGGCCCACATGTTGTACCATTGTTTTTGTTGAGTTGCAAGTTGCAAACGGTTAATCAGTTTGGTCTCACGTTCAGCAAACAATAAAAAACAGAAATTCCGTCATGGACTCTTTTTGAGGCCAATGCCCAGGCACGATAAACACACACCATCAGAAACACACACACACATACTCAAGAATTGTATGCCAAATTGTTATAAATTATATGTATGCTAAGTGAAATTTTAAAGTTTTCACTTTACCTTATCGAAAAGTAGTTGCCCCTTGAAATGGGAATGGGAACTGCCCAACGCCCATGCGACGACCTCAAAGTCAAAAGCTAATGTGGCATGGAGGGATTTATTCCTATTCGCATTATATTTTATATTAGATAAATCATAAAGCAAACAAAATGTTCAAACTTTCAAGGTTTAACTGAAGTTCAATGTGAACGCGCCCATTGTCCGATTCAGTTTCAATCATGTCGATTCAGGCTTTGAGCTGTGCTCTCGTAAAAGGCATTAAACAATTGAGTATGTGATCCGTGCATTTCAATTAACCAAGTAACTTTTAGAGAAAAGTTGTTTCTACCAGGCATCAAAATAAAAGTTTAAACTCGGACAGCTCAAGGTTAATGCGCATGCGATTTGTTTTTAATTCAAGTTCAATTCGAATTCTTGTGAGACACAAAACATTTATATTGCGTTGCGCGTTTCCCCTTCCCCCCATCAGAGTACGTCATCAGCGTCGATGAGTAGGCGCTTAATTAGCATGCTTAGCTCATGCTCTTCCCACCTTATGATCATGGCGCTGTAAACCTGATACAATCATCAGCATTGCCTTGGGGTAAAACCAGGAAAAAAAACTCATTCACATAAAGTTTTATGTTTTGTTTTTCTGTTTTGCATTGATCTTCCGCTTGAACATTTTTGTTGTGTTTAGAATTTTATTGAACTTTTACTTTTGAGTCATGCAGCAATTTGTAGTGCCACAATGAATTGCAAATGGTGACAACACTCTATTTAATCAGTATTTCAACAGGTATATAAACTTTTTTTGTAAGTTTTGGCAGGCAGATTAGATTGAGTCAACGATATTCAGTTTAAAAGCACATTCAAATAATTACTGAATTACTTGATGCAAATTCAAATAATTATTGAATTACTTGATGCAAACGGAAATGATATAACATCAATAATCTTTATATATGCCTTTGAAAACAAGTTTGTGTCAGTTTTCCCCACATTTTCGCGATCAAAAAAATCATAATAAAAATTTTTTTACAAAAAAAAATATATCAAAATTCCCGCATTTTATACCCTGAACCCATTAAAAATGGATAAAAAGGGTATAATGGTTTTGTGCGAAAGTATGTAACAGGCAGAAGGAAGCATCTCCGACCCCATAAAGTATATATATTCTTGATCAGCATCAACAGCCGAGTCGATGTAGCCATGTCCGTCTGTTCGTCCGTATGTATGAACGCGTCGATCTCAGAGACTATAAGAGCTAGAGACTCCAGATTTTGTACATAACCTCTCCTAGTCCCCGCGCAGTACAAATTTTCGATAACTCTTCCCGTTTCCGATATACACATGTGATCGATAACAACAAAATCTTGAATTTGGAAAACTTTTTGATGAAGTTTGAAAGATTCGACTAAATAATGACAATCTGTGAAATTGAAATCGGTTGAGAAACACGGAGATATGTAGTATTGAAGTTAAGAAAGTATGCACTATACGCGTATACATAAACACACTCACACATACTTGCAAGCACTGACTGTATGCGTAAAGTATATGGTTCAGGGTATAGTCTAGTCGGGATTACTCGACTAGAGACTTCTTACTTGTTCTTATTAGACTTAACAAGAAGCCAGTTTAACAGTTAACATGAAAAAACCGAGTGAATAAGCCTTCTGCTTGGGTTTTTGTTTAAATTTTCCAGCTTAACATATTTTTTTTTCGAATATATAACATTTTATGAATCTTACTTTATTAAAATGCTTAAGACTGTGTTACAAATGTTAGACAAAATACATAATAAGAGCTAGAGCTAGAGGAAGTTTGTCATTAAGTAGCTCGATTGTTTATATATTTCAAATATTTTAACGATCGGGTAACACGTATTAAGTTTGACTGCACCTGAGCATTTCATGTACTCAAACGGAGTTCATGGTCAACTAGTGTTTAAGACTTAATTAGTAATTAACAGCCATGTCTTGCTTGTTATGTGCTTGTGTCTTATGAGTCACTTCTTGGTTAAAGGCACGTTCTGCGTTCTGAGTCGTGGCAGGAATTGAGACAGAAAAAAGCATACATTCTGATTAGCTGGAAACTTATGCTTGATGTGCTTTGTGCACACACTTTAGTGACAGTTAATGATAAACATAATTAGGTAATAAATGAATTGGTTAATTTATAGCGTTGTAAGCTAATTACTTTGACGCTTATCGCTCGTTACCTTTTGCTTATATTACGTATACGCAGCGAAGCTTAACTAAATGATAAAACACAAAAGCCAAAACGATTTCATGTTTAAGGTAATGCTGAATGCAGTACTTAGTTATTTGTAAGCTTTTTTAAATAGTTTTTGTGGACGTAGTGCGACGCTCTCTCTATCAAGAGCAACGATCTGTGTTATCAGTGCGGCGACAGGTCGTATGAGAGATACAACATGATATGATGAATAGGAACTATTTTGTATGAGAGATAAAATATGATATGATGAATAGGAACTATTTTGTACATGGTACGATAAGCAGAGTCGCACACGCATCGACGATTGCAATTATGATTTGCCATGGTAATTAAACAGTCTGAGCAGATGACATAAGACAGTTTTGGGGCAGGGACACGGTTCGTGAACTATGAGCTAATGATTTCAGTTTCTCTCTCTATCCGACAGGTGCTTAAAGATGTCATTGTCCGTGGTGTCCATGGTGGAGTGGAAACGTTGCTTGCTAGCTGCTCTGGCCGCACTGCTCATTGTTGGCTGCGTGCATGGCTTGCCACAAGGTGCACCGGAAACGGTATGTGACACAATGTTGCCGTTCCATTCTGTGCCGCCCGAGAGCAGTCCCTCCCCCTTCACGATTGCAACCTCCACCTCTGTGGTGGGCCAGGGCCAAACGCTAAGCGTTGAAATTAGCAGTGTGCCGGCGGGTCTTAGCTTTGGCGGCTTCATGATTCAAGCGCGCAATCGTAACCCGCCCTTTCAAATTGTCGGACAGTTTGGTCCATCACGCGATGGCACCGTCAAGTTGATGAACTGCGAGAATTCCGTTCATAATTCGGCAACGCACAGCAATGCGGGTCCCAAGCCCCGAGTCACCCTCGAATGGCAATCTCCAGTGGATTTCTTGGGTCAAGTTGTCTTTAAGTGAGTAACACAAAGAGTATTCTCATCTGAAATTGTTTCATTAAGGCTCGGCTCTTTGCTAACCTTTCTTTCTTCACACAGCGCCACAGTTGCTCAGTCGTACAATCAATTCTGGGTTGGCATACCCTCCAATCCTGTACAGGTGGTGCGACGTGATCTCTCTTCAGCACCACCATTGCCCACACCCAATCCGCCCAACAATAATTTTAATACAAACTTTCAAAGCACACGCACTCCCTATGTCCCGCCCAACTATGTTCCGTCCAATGCGTTGCCCGTCAGCGAGGATAGCTTCTACGATGGTTGCGGCCAGAGCAAGAACTGTTTTGGCTTTCCCGATGGATGTGTTGCCAGCAAATCTTGTGTCTCTATCACAGCGGTAACCGTGCGTGGCGATGTCTATGAGTTTGAGCTAAGATCCGGCAAGGGTAGGATATGAAAACTCTTAATCTTTGGGTATTTGATTGAAACTTATTTCTTTTCTTTCCAGATACGAATGCTGCTTATGTGGCTGTTGGTTTGTCGGATGACGCCCGGATGGGTGATGATCTAAGCACTGAATGTGTGCCCGAAAATGGACGTGTCAATATGTACACCTCATACACTGGCCTTAGTCCCTACAGCGCCAGCAGAGACAATGTGGTAAGTTATCAAGTTTACGCTTCATCGCAACATTAACTAATCCAGTTTTTCTTCCCGGGAAGCCACAAAATACAGCACGTCTGTTGAATGCCTCGTTTGTCGATGGTGTCATCTACTGCAAGGTGCAGCGTGAACCACTTACTGTGGTTAGGGGACGAAGTTTCGATTTGAGAAATGGTGTCTATCATCTACTTGTCGCCTCGGGCAGCAGTTTGAAGGAGGCCAGCGTTGGCTATCATGACATTGGTCGTTTGCCCGCCGCCAATCCTATCAATCTGGCTGTTATTCAAGACCTGGGTGGTTTTAGTCAGTTGCTGGTGCGTTTGCATGGTGCCTTTATGATTGCCGCCTGGATTGGCACAACGTCGCTGGGCATTATCTTTGCGCGCTACTTCAAACAGACCTGGGTGGGCAGTCAGACGTGTGGCAAGGATCAATGGTTTGCCTGGCATCGCATGCTTATGGTGACCACCTGGTCACTTACTGTTGCCGCCTATATAATCATTTGGGTGGACCTGAAACGCGCCGTGTGGCATGCTCATTCCATAACGGGTCTGATAACGGTCATATTGTGCTTCCTACAGCCGATTGGCGCGTTGTTCCGTCCCGGGCCCAATGACAAAATGCGTCCCTATTTTAATTGGGGACATTGGCTGGGCGGCAATTTGGCCCACATACTAGCCAGTAAGTTTAGGAAGCCACTTTTTTAGCCACTTGAGATCATTAACATATTCCTTATTTCCAGTTGTTGCCATTTTCTTCTCTGTGAAACTGCCCAAGGCAGAGCTGCCTGAATGGATGGATTGGATTCTGGTTGGCTTTGTTGTCTTTCACGTGCTGGTTCACCTGATATTCTCCGTAAGTGAGATGTTGCACGACGTGTGTGCATGCCCCCCTTATCATATCATGTGTCCCAAGAGTGGTTTGCCACTTTATGCATTGCCTGCCTGTAAAGCGTTTATACGATTGTTCCTTAAATGCTCATTCATTTGCTACTAATTCATTCATCGCATGTGTCCCACATTGAACTGTTGGCTACGTCCATTAATTGGTAGATCTATTTGTGTGTTAATCATTGGCAGATTTCTGGCGTTGTCTCGGATCGTCAGCAGACTCAACGCATCAATACATTCCAAATGGGCGATATGACGCATCATCATCAGCATGCGATGCGCAATGGCATGAGCATGGAGCGCAAAATGGATGCACCGGTAAGTAACAAATCTGGATTCTCAAAAAGACAAACATTTCTCAATTTATACATATTATATTCCATACAGTATGCGGGTCTGCGCAAGAGTCTGCTGGGCATCTATACCGTTGTCCTTGTGCTGTTTGTTGTGGTGCTGATTCTGCTCGTGGTGCTGGCGCCAATTGAGAAAGTTTTCGGATAGGCCATAGGATCTAGGACAAGTTATTGGAAACCTTTTTGAACAATCTCTACAGCTTCTTGTACAGGCCAATACTCTTCGGCGGCAACAACAGCAACAAAAATCAAGTGCTCAATTCATTGTTGGTTGTATGTTCGTTTGTTTTTTTTATAATAACCCCGTATCCGTTTTATGTTGTTATGTGTAAAGTGTGTAAATTAAGCGCAAAATGTGTAACCTGTGGCAAAGCGTTTCAGTACATGTTATATAATTTATTATTGATAAAGTAAAACAAGCCAACTTAAATGCGTTTCTTCAATGCTTATCTAACGCTAATGCTATTTAGTGAGTGAAGGAGGGGAAGATGTGTTTAGGATCGGGGGCAACATACATATTTTACTTCTATTTGCTGCTGAGGATCCGTTTTCTGTATGTTTTTAATTATTATTATTATATTTTAATTGTAAAAAAAAAACCCTTCTTCTCAACTGCAGCTTCTAAATGATCTATATGCTCATTATTTGTTTTAATTTAATTATTTTTTTCTTTTTTTTTTTTTATGTTTCCTCTATATAAAATTTAACATAAAAATACAACACTAAGTTTCTTTTTCGACTTATTAATTCAGAACTTAAACCCAATTGTAAACGAACTCAAAAATGAACATAAATCATAATTCGAATCGTAACTAAACGCGTGAATTAGCATGAGACTGCAGGACATCAAATCAAAATCGCTCCTCCAAAATAACCGTTTCCTGCGGATACAGTTTAAGCGATTCTAGTGTTTGTCCAGCATCGATTGAGGTTAAATCGCGACGTGGCCACCCACTAATCACCTTATATTCATCGATGAGAAAACCATTTGCGGCCACAAAATTCAAGAGATCCTAAAAGTAAATATGTTAGGATCTTATGGTGATTTGTACATAGTATGTATTATAAACGCACCTGCAAAGTGTCGCGTGTGTAAAAGCGACGCTCAAAAAATTCGCCGGTTGGCTTGCGTACGCGTATTTTGGAAATGTTTGATTCATGCTCGGCAGGCTCTTGAGGTAACGATTGTTTCGCCTATAATCAAGTACAATTTATCGTAAGTATACTTAGAAATATATCAATTTCTCAATTGACTTACCACTAAGCTTATGGACTCGCGTCTAGCATCTTCTTCGGCCCTTTCGGATTCAATGCGTTTACGTTCGGCGGCCTGAGCGGCCTCCTTTTGACGTTTGGCTGCCTCTTTGGCCATGTCCGCTTGTAGCGTCTCCTCGTATGCCATATCCTGCTCAGCCTTAACCTGATCGCGCGCAGCACGCTCATTCTCCTCATGTATCTCACCCTGCAGCTGCTCCTCATACATCACGGTTGTTTCAATCAACCGCGATTGTAAGTCACCCAAGCCAATGTTGCCTGCCCAAACAAAATTCACGCATTAAGTTAGTATTATATAAGCAAACTGATCTCTTGCTACCTTACCATGAATCACAGATAAAACTTCGCACGTTTGGCGGCCCATGAGACGGCTCTTGCCAACTAGCATTAGGGCGGGTAGTTTGTCAAGTTTGATATTTCTTGCCGTTAACGAGGCATTACTGTTAATGCAGGCCGTCAGCGAGGAGAGAAACCTATAAAAAAATTATTTGTATTAACTATTGTTGTATGGAATATGAGTCTGCTTACATGTCCTTGTTGCTCTCGTACGTCATGTCCCAGCCATAGAGAACGAAACTCTCTCTAAATGTCTGGATGATGGCCTCGTCCTTCATGAGATGATCACAGAATACATTTGTGAGTATGCTCTCGCCATGATGCAAATAAACGGCCAGCAGTTTACGCTAAAAGACAACCTTTCAGTTTTAGAATCACACGAATTTAAACGAATTTCATTCATATACCTCCTTGGCGGGCTTGTGACAGGCCAGCCGTAAGGCGCTTTCTAAGCTACCCACAAAGAAATACGGATGTGGCTCGCCAAAACGTTGCTTATAGTTATCCACAAATTGTGTTGAACCGGTCGTCTCATCGTTTGTATTGTCTGGTACTGCAAACAGTAGGAAGAAGATAAGCTTATAGTTACTAAAAAAAATAACAGCTTTGGCTTACTAAGATGCCTGTTAAGCGGTTGTACGGGCGGCGAATCTGAGAATATGTATTCCGAGTTATTGAAATCTGTTGCGTCCTCAAACTCATCCGCTGAGCTTTCGCTATCAACCGTCACGACTTCACTACAAAAATTAAAAATATAAACATTTTAAGTATTTTAAAACGATTATTGTAGCATGCAATGGACTTACGTGTTGGCCAGCAAATTTGAATTGTTTGGCGCTCGATCCGCAATGCTGCGCATTACAAAATCGTGCGTTTGTTCGATTCCCGATTGCTATGACAGAGAAGAGAGGGAAAAATCAATAAGTTGTTACTTGTGTTTGTTACTTTCAATTGTTTGTACATTAAGTCGTTAAGTTGATAACATTTTCGGCACTTACCGCCAAGTTGGTATCATTATCACATCCGTTTGGCCAGCCAGACCATTCCTGATGCCTCACTGGTATATTGGTAACGTAGTAAACATTCGTTTTCAGTTCTTGGATTGTGGTGCGTCCGGGCAGATTAAGTGTAAGACGACGTGTCTCTACGCCGACCTCCTCCACCACAACATGTATTTTAAACATCTTGTCCAAGCGCTGTGTAACCTCGTCCCTATTGAAATATCAGATGTAAATATAGTATGATCAACCATATTTTCAAGGCTAGCTTACTGCTCTGTATCCATGAAACCATCATCGGTTAGATCAACAAGTATGAGCTCGTTCTCTGGCGATAAATCCAAATTGCAAATCTGTGTTTCGGCAATTTGCGCATCACTGGCTCTGGTCGGGGGCCAGCCTCGTATGGCCTGACGGCATTGTGGCACACTCGTCACATCAAAGATCTTGCGTTTTAGTTGTTCTGGAAGGAACGAGAAGTTTCAGACGAGAATCTTTATGAGAATTTTATGGATTACTCACCTATGGTTGCATTTGGTGGCATGCGAATTTGATAGAGCTGTTGATTAAAGTGTATATTGAATGTTATGATATTTTGATTGTTGTTCTGCCTGGAAGGATCCAAGTTAATGCTTGACGTCAGCTGGGCTAGCCATTGTGATGCTGTTGTGTAGAAGAAGAAATTACATATAGGAATGAAACTGCGTCATCGAATGAACTTACTTGGAAACATTCGCGCGCCTTGCGAGGGTCCGGGTAGCTCATCAAAATTGTATGACCTGAAGCCATTGGTATTATTTGGATTTGGTTGTGCAGATGCAACGGCAACTGGATCTGGGGCTGGCGGCTCTGGCGTATGAATGGCTTGGGGCACATCCTCGTGTGGCATGACACGACTGAGTGCCTCCTGCGCATGGAACAGAACAACGCAATTGTATTTTAAGACGATGACAAAGACACACACTTACCACCAAATCCCAATTGGCTGACTCCAAATGAGAGAAGGCCTCGCCGACATCCTCTATGCCAGTTATGATCTGTGACATTGAAATTTGAATTAGGTTCTATTTTGCATTTGGAAATGATTGCAAGCCCAAGACGTAGACACTCACACAAGTACAAAAACATATGCACTCACGCACACCCTCGCGTACACACACACACACATACACACAAAAACATACGCATTGAAAATGTGCGCACTCAGCAAGCACTCTCATTTTAGGCCCACAAATAATAACAGAAGTTTGCAGCGTCTTGCGAAATATTGATGATGCATTCATTACCTGGAAACTGGCCAATGTTTCTTCTTTGTCCTGGTTGTCCGACATTAGGGTATTTAATAAGTATTTTAAATTAAACTACTAGTACTACTAATTTTCACAAAGAAAAGACAAAAGACAGTCTGATGTAAAAAACATTCGCCTGTTAACGCAATGTTAACACAATTGTCTAGTACGCAGCTTAAAAACACAACTTGCAAAAAATTTAACCACACAACTTGTTCGATGCGCATAAATTCAATTAAAATGCGTTTAAGCACTTGTTATTAAGTTAAGCTTTTTTAAACTGCTGCTTATGAGTAGAACTTTCAAGTATTTGTAGAATTATTTGATTGAAGTACATCAGTTGACGTATTTTGTGCACAGCAAAGTGTTTTAAGCTGCATACTAATAGTTAACAGTCTGGTGATGGAACAAAGTCATCGATAGCATTTATTTACTGCCCAACTTTTACGATAACATATTGACGGTCTTGGCGCTAAATTTAAAACGCAAATGCAAACACTGATAACATTTGAAAAGAAAAACACGAATAATTTAAGGATAAAATTGTTATGTTATATGTTTTGTTATAAATAAAGATTGGTTGCTTAACCAGCAAAAAAAAAATAGCATGTGTTGTTTTCCTGGGCTTATCGTGACACCAATTCACCCTTTTCTTTTTAATCAATATAATGTATTCAATTTTAAATTGTGATTAATATGCGAAACTTAATATTGTGGACCGCTGAGACCACCCTACTACTAACGCACTCGATATCCCAACACGCGCGCGAGCATATCCCGATGCCCACGCCCAATACAGCCGACGCACAGAGCAAAAGAAATGTCATCCAATTAATCTTCATAAAAAATGAAATCAGGCGATGTGATTTCAATCTGGCCGGCAAGCGTGTCCGATATAGAAGCAAGCAAGCGCTTCATCCAACATGTTGCTGTGCGCAAATTTCGGTTTAAAAATAGTAACACTAAGTGCCATTTGCGGTGTCCTAACGGTGGTGTTGCAAGTAGCCGATTCCACGACAGCAAGCGTATCGCTATTCGAGTCCGAATCTGAATCTGCTGAGCAACTGCCGCAACGCATTTATGGTTTACTGGATAAATTATTGTGTGGCAGGCAACTGAATGCGAGCGCTAAGTTTTCATTGTTGTTGGCCGAATTTCTGATAAAACGTGAGCCCAATGAGCTGTGTATGCATTTATCTACATATGTACATACATGCATGCATGCATGCATGCATAAGTGTATGTGTGATAGATGTGCCACAACAAATACCACCATAAATTTTCATTAATTCCTGTTTATGCCACCAACAACAGAGAAAATGCGCTACGTGGCACCCACTCGATTCGACAGACAGTTATATTATCATTTGCTGCACAGAATGGACAACATAATGCGGCAACATAACGCACATCTGAACAATCTGAGTTCACTAGAACAGCTAAGTAAGTAACTGAGAAACAATTTTTAAATTTCATTCAATAACTTTATATTGTTTAAGTTCTGGAGAATGCCTTTCAACGCAATGTGGTGTTGTTGCCGCCAACTATAAAGTATTTAGTACAAGTTTAAACTTAGTCAACTACAAAAATAGCTAACTTAATAGCTTATTTTCTCTAGATACGGTGCGCTGAATGCAAATGCTGAATACGAGCTCTTGGCCATGAACTATGAGCGTCTAGTTAATAGCGGTGCTCCAAACAGCACTCAATCGGATCTCTGCATGCGTGATATAGTTACCCTCAATACCGGAAATTGTAAACTTAGTCTCGATTGCCTGGAAGTTCTGACGAGCGAGGCGCCAGCGTACGGCTATCAACGTACTCATCAGTAAGTAAGAGAAATTTACATAAAACAATATCTTTTGGGAAGTTGTGTGTTGAGCAAAGAGGTATTTTTTCTTCAATCAAGCCAGATCGAAAAGTAACTTTTCCGGCATTTTCTTATCATTTCACTTTTAATCATTCAACTCCACTTCTCCCATTTACCACCTTATAATGTTTTGTATTACAATAATTTTGTTACGACTTCAACTTTGATGCGAAAAACACTTCACATTAAATACTCTTTATTGTGGCAGAGTCCTTCTACTTTACATGCTGGAACATCACAAATGCGCCATACAACTAAGCCCCCCTCAGCTCTACGCAGAGTTGTCCAAAAGCCATTGCAACAAAATACTCAGCGAACAAAATGCAATACGCAGTTTGGCTTTAGGACTTGGTAAATACAAGGACTTGTACCTAGAGCAAGGTAAGTGTCTCCAGCTATTAAGTTTTCGCTGCATTGTTCTAGTATTATGATAAACTCTGCTCCAGCTACAATCTGTGGACTTTATGGCTTTAACGAGTTTCTCAACTGGCGGAATGTGATGGAAATTGGCAGCTGGTTCTCCAATAATGATCAGCCCACTAACGAGCACATTAACGACCTGGCTCTGGTCTTCTATATTAACGCTTTGCTGTTCCTTCAATAAAACTGGAATGATGATGATGATGATGATATTGGTAGTTGTATTGATAATGATGCTTTTGTGCTTTCGCTTGCTAACTGTTGCTTCTGTACTAACTGCTTTGCGAGTACTATAAGTACACACTATATCTAAAATGAATAAAGTGCTTTTATGCTTTGATGGCTGTGCAATAATGAGCAAAAGATAAACAGTTTATAGACCAAAAACATGGGCGTAGCTAAAAAGGTAAGTAATAAAGGCGATATCGATTGAAGTCGATATTTATTTCAGTAGAGTCTTACTTGTTTCAAAATAATATTTTTTAATAAACTACATTTATAGCTCGATATTCTTGAAGTCGTCTTAGTTTGATTAGAGTTTTACTTCATTTAATATTATTTTTTCCAACTCATGAGTAGTCATAGTTAAATCAAGTATGGATTTTCAATATCTCTATGTGAACATGGGATTGAATTTCCCCATAACTTTTTAAAGTTTTCATTGGTTTGAAAAAGTACTCCCAAGCAAAGTTTCCTCTTCCATTTCTAGCATAGAAATATTGGATTAATCTTGAATAGAGTTTACGTATGTAATTGAAAAGGCAGTTTGCTCCCTTTCGGCGTCTTTTCCAGCTACACCTATGGTTATGTCAGTCGTTAATACTTTTGTTATTGAACTGCGTGAGAATGTCTTTGTGGTGGTTATGGTAGGTTGTGGGGGTTAGTGATTGTCAGGTTGCGCGCGCCACCAGACGCCCATTTGTAATGCGACACAATAGCTGCGCTTCGCTGACTGCTTGATGGATGCGACGAGGACGCCGACGACGAGTGGGAGAGGAAGTAGTCGATGCGTCGACAGACAGTCAGAGAGACAGGCTAGAAAGCCGGCAAGCAGGCAGGCAGTCAGGACGACAACACTTTCCATTACAAAATGCTATAGCATTGAAGTGGAATACTAATATTTGCCCTGACATACTCGGAAAAAAGCAACAACATGGGCAACAAGCAGCCAGGAAGCCAGGCAAGGAGAGAAATGAGCTGAGTCTCAACTTGGATATTAATGCCTCATTTGCTGCTGCAAGCGACGAGTGGGAGTTGTTATTGCTCATGGGGTTTCGACTGCAATCCACTAAGCCTTGCACAAAAGGCACATCCACACACACATACATATGCACACACTAACACACATACACATAGACCCACAGTTTCTGGCATGTCAGAAGGCTGCCCTTTTTGGCCCCAGCCAAAGCCGATGCCAAAGGCAAAGGACTAAGCAGCATATTGTCGTGGGATGAATGAATGACTCCGGTCATTAGCAAAGTCAGAGACTGTCATTGGAGTCACGCGTGAGTCACGAGACACGTGATGCTAAAACTGTTACTATAACAGAATATTTTATTGAAATTAAATTTAAATATGTAAAATAAATATATTTCTTTACTTAATCCACAATTTGTATAAGTAGAAAGGAAATGACAAATAACCGAAAACGAATTTCTTCCAGTTTTTAGTTCGTAAATAAGCAAAATCATCCACAAGATGACTTAATGAAAATGATAATTAATGACCTTAAAGGGATAAAACAAAGAATCATAAGAGATTAATTATAACAATTATTTAATTTTTACTAATTAATTACTAATTAATTTAAACACGCGCCCATCTCTAATTACTACAACAACAACAAAACATGTCCTAACAATTGCTAAGCGGACCCGTTACACACCCCTACAACAATAACACACAACACAACACAACAGTTCCAACTTATGCACATGGTCAAGTCTCAGTTACATTGCCCCTCCTCACAGGCACAGAAGCTAAATCGGGTATAACAGCAGCAGGAGAAGGAGTTTTCTCCTTTCTCTTTTGTGTTCTATTTTGTTTTCATTACTACTGTCAGTTTTGGTCATCAGCACCCCTGTTCGAGAACAATGGCAACAACAAAAACAAATACGAAATAAACAACCCTTGCAACTTGATCAGCTGTCGTTGCCTGACTTACTGCCCATTGCCCTCGTCTCGCCGCGATGTTGTTGCTGTCGCTCTTGTTTTTCTTTCGTACTTCATGCGTGTCGTTGAGTTCATTATGCGCTTAAGCATATGCATGTGTGGGTGTTTGTCTTTGTGACTGTGTCTGTGTGTGTCCTTTCAAGTGTCGGTCGGCTCCTGTAGGTGTTTATTGTGATGTTAAGTTGCTGGCCAACAACAGCAACAACAACTGTTGTTTAACAGTCTCTGCCGCTGACAGCTCTTTGGGCTGTTGTTGAAAATTTGGCCCCGGAATGTATGGCATGTTCCATTTCATTTTGTTTTACGCCTGCGCAAATGAGATTGTGTTCTCTCTTAGAGAAGGCGCCATGGGAGTGCAAAGAAAATGGGAGGGAGAATCAGGGTTGTCAGGGCTTCTTAAAGATTGATAAGATAAAAATTGTTTAATTTATGTATCAATTAAATATAATATACAATTCCTTTATTATATATAATACACAAAAATAAAAAATGTAAGCTTATGTATAGCGATTTTATGCACTATCAATATTATAATTAACGTTTGTTTATTTTAATTGTTGGACGTACATATGCAAGTTTGCAACCCTAAGCTACCCTGCATCAGTTCAAATTTAGCGCCTGCCGAAAATGCAAGCGAATAGAACAACAACTGCCCGACTCTCTGGCAAATGAATTATATTTGTTGTTGTTGTATTGCTGTGCGTATTTTTTTCGCTCTCTCCGTTTACGGTGAGTGCCACAGTTGGGCAGTCCGCTCTCCCTTGCCCGAGTTGCAGAGTTTCACATCGTTCCAATCGGTAGCTGCTTTGAGACGCGCAGTAGTCTCCCGTCAATTAGAGTGTAAGTACGCTACGCTCCATAAAAACGGCAATCGAAACGGCGCCGCCAGAGACATCCTTTCGCAGGATACAACCAAAATATTACATATACACACACACACCACTAGCACCACCACCACCAACAACTACAACAACTACGGCTAGTTAAAATTTACAGCAACAACAAACAAAACGAGAAAAACGAAACAAAATAAATGTGAAGTTCGCATGTAAAAATAACAAGGCGTGTGATGTGTAAACTAAATTAAAAGCAAAATAGTCGCCTTGAAGAGAGCAAATGTGCAATGTGAAAGACAGCTTAAAAGCTTTGTGTGTGTGTGTTGATGAGTTTGTGTGTATGTTTGTGTTTGTAAGTGTAAGTGTGCTTGTGTGCGAGTTAATGTAAATACCACGAAAATCGCTGAGCGCCGAATATAAAGCACCAGCAGCAGCAGCAGAAATCAACGAAGACGAAGACGACGTCCTCAACGAGGCGGCCATTCGCCAAAAAGCAACGGCAATACAAGTGAGTAGCAATTGTCGTTGTTGTTGTTGTAGTTGCAGAAACGGGGCGAAATGAAATAATGGAAATTTATGTTGGACCAGCAGAGAGCGCACTTTAAAAGTGCCACTCGAGTAAAATAAAAACGACATATGCACGTACATTCATATGTATTTGCATTTGTATTTGTATTTGTATGCATGTATTTCATAACTAGCGTTTTTGGATGTTGCAGTCAAAAAAAAAACTGTGTTGACATTTCTCTCTGACTCCCATCCCATTTTGCAGTCACTCAAATGTCTTTGAAATAATATTCCTACACCCTCGCATACACAAGCGTATGCAGCAGCCGCGACTCACACACATACACGCACATCACGTTCTGCTGCTGCTTCCACCTCTTAGTCTTACATTACTCTCAGCGTGCGCGTACGTGTGTGTGTGTGGGGGGGGGACTTCTTTTGTTTAAGTCCACGGCTTGAAATTGCTTTTGCTGCTACTGTTTGCTTTGCTTTTGTTGTACAGCTCAGCGCGACGTCTTTGACAGCGCGCAAGTAATATGCGCACCTGTGAATTTGCCATAAATTAGGCAAGAGCGACGTAAACACACATACAAACACACAAATAAATGTATATCAAACGTGAAGAATTTAATAGCAAGCGCGAGCATCAAAAACACGCGCCAAACTTTTATGTATGTGGGTGTGTGTGTGTGTGAGTATGTGTATTTAGTTGTGCTGTGCCGTTACCTGGATCAGTCTGTTATGCGTGAGCTAAGAACCACCCTTCACTTCTCGTCCCCTCCCTATCTTATTGCTTGCCTGTTGTTCGGTCTGACCATTTTGTACTTTGTGGTCTGCCTTCAATTGGCTCTCACCGGACTATTGCTCTATTTACCTTATAAAAACACAATTTATTGCGGCTCTAACGATTTTTATCCCCTTGCGGATATTCCCGTTACTCTTGCTGTCACAGTTTTTGCTGCTGTAGTTTTTGTTGTTTTTTCTTTTCTCGCTCATTGACTTTGATGCTACTTGTTTCATTTCAATGTGTGTGTGTGTGTGTGTATTTACTGTTCGCTTTTCGTATTGGCTTTGTGTATTAAGCTTTGCGTGACATCAACACAAAAAAAATCATCACTAGCAACGGCAACAACTAGAACAACAAAAACAAACAAAAAATGTAACCACTCGGCGAGGATAGGATGTAGTTTTTGCTGTGTTAGCTGTATTGGCCTTGTTATAGTTTTAAATCAATAATATATACTATATCTTTAGACACAAAACAGAAACAAAGCCCGCATAGAATATAGGTTGTTGTGTATATATATTTTTTATTTTTTTGCTGATTTTGGCTAATCAAGTTGTTGTTTCAGTTCTGTGTTGAGTAGATATGGGGTATACATGTATTAGTCCTTTGTGTACGAGTGTGTTACTTTGTAGAGCGAAGCAGCATAATCTCTGTGAAGTTTCTCTTCTCAATCTCTCCAAAGAACAGTTGCAGCTTATTAAACGCTTAGTTCCATAAGTTAGAAGTATAAGTACCCAATTAAACATAACTTATTTTTAGCAGAGGTGAATTTAGCTTTGATAGTGAAGAGACAGCTTAAAAGAGATTTAACAGAGGCTTACACTAACAGTAGAAGAGTCAAATTACGCTAATTGAGCGTTCAATTTGAGGAGTCGTAAAGCAAAAACAGTTCTGAAATTTAAGTTCAATTTGTCAGTTGTTGTAAGATAATAGTGAAACAGCAATCTTTAACTGTAATTGTTAATAATAATCGACCCATTGTCTTATCTTTGAGCTTTTCTCTTTATGTGCGTTTGGTTTTGGTCACGTTATGCACCTTAAAAGGGGAAGCAAAGGTTATGAATTTACGATTATTGTGCTCATATACTTTTGCTCGCACGCGATCCGAACTTCATCTTGAGCACGCAATCCAGTCTGAGTGAACTGCTGTCATAAATTTCGTACAAATCTTGACAGCATCCTGATACCCAATAGTTGCGAAAAATGTTGCATACTTTTGAGGATATGTATTTTAAAGTTTTTCTTTTTGAAATTTCACTAAATTTACGACATAATTGTGTAATTAAATCAATACCACTCAGCACTAATTAGGGTCCATTAGCTGCGTAATTGGGTTGATCAACTTTTTGGCCAACGTTCGAGTGTTGGATTGCTAAGGAAGAAAAAGAGGCTAAGTGCCATTAATTTTGATTCTGCCAATTTCAATGTGTTCTTCTAATTAGTGAAGTGAGAAATAATGCCATAAAGCACAAGCACTAGCACAAGCCAGTGTGCCATTATGTCACTTACTTCTTGCCACTTGCCACTTTGCCACTTACCGCTAACAACTAACAACTTGGCCTGTGCCGAAAATTTTCCAACCAAATAAGCGGACGTTTTTTTTTTTTTTGGTTTTAGGAAGCTGCAGCATTTACCTGAATAATGAGTTTTCATGTGCCACATGGCTCACATCACACACACACACACACATACACACAGACACACACACATGAAGAAGATGATGGGGGGAAAACTTTAGCAATCCCGGTTGGGTTAAATGTATGCAATTCGGACTGAAAAACCCGTGCGACAGCCTTCAACACTTGGCTGGCTATTCGAAGGCGTCGTACCGGAAAAAAATGCCATTAAAAACGCAATAAAAATGCAGAGAACAACAACAAAATCCAAACGAATTGAAATGAAAGTAAGAAAAACGAAAATATTACGTAGAGACTGCGCAAAAATTTGTGGAATGAAGTGCAGTAGTTGCTAGAAAACAAGAACTTAAAAATTGTGTACACGTTCAGTTATTTTATTATTTCTTAAAATAACTTTTTATTGTGCAGCAGGATGGATTTTTCTTTCTGTTCGTTAACAGACCGATGTTAATTTATGTATATGTTATGGTACAGAGCAGTGCAGAGAATGTTATTTAACATGCAGAATGAAGATCAAGATACAACGCCAAGCCTCATTATAATTCCTCTTAATTTTTATTTAAACTCCGTTTAAGTAGAAGATGAAGAGGTATACTAGAAATCTTAAGTATTCTATTTTCTATTAATAAAATGTCAATTGTGTAATTTAGAAAAATCAAAATCGAATATTTTGCCAATTTTTTGCAGTGACTACTGTAAATGTGCGGTTTGTAGTCTGATTGTATGTCAACTTCTGTGCATGTCTGTGCGTGTGTGTCAGTGTGCGTTGCTTAAAGGCTCCTTGCTGCAAATAGGCAAGGTGGAAAAATCGATATAAATGAATACGGCAACATTTGGTCTCGACTCTGAAACACACAAAAAACGAAAAAAAAAAATAATAAAACTCGAGACAGTACAAATGGCGAATGGTTTTTAGCCAAAAGCAGCCTACAAACGTCCAACTTGTGAAACTTTTGCACGCACAACCAACGCACAGGCAAAAGAGAAATCAACAACCACAACAGACAAACGAACGCACCACCCCTGGCCATAACCCATACACCTGCAAACATACATACACACATAAAAATACACTCAGGCCCTACGGCACGAGTCAGAGGCAGACGCCGCGATTTTAAGCGCAGGCACACACAAAAGTTGATATAAAAACAAAGCAGCAAAATAAAAACAACAACTCAAAACTGTAACAATCGGTAGTACTCATGAATCAAATACCCTTTAAGAAACGCGATGCTGTTAAATGTGAATGTAAATCATCTGGCATTAACATAATGGATTTATAACATTTATGTTAACGTGACTGTCGAAAATATTTATTATATAAATGATAAGATCACTTAGCATTTTATAAGAGATTGAGAGATTAAGCAATTAACATTTGTGTTTTTTATTATTATTGCATAGTACAATTAAAAAGTTAACACCAAAGAAGGGATTTTAAGGCATATTTTAAATTCCATTTTAATGGATCAGTAACATTATAATAACATGTACGATATAATTGCATGTAAAAAGAGAAATGTATAGTTATCTAAGCAGCTTATTATACAACAATAAAAAGCCTGAGCGAAGAAAACAGAAAATAAATAAATTTCTCTTAAAAGCGACAAAGTGCATTCTTATCTCTAGAGCAAAACATATCGTTAAGAGCTTACATCAAGCTGTAAGCTAGTTATGCATGAGACAGTACTTTAAAATTTGTTGTAGGGTATATCAGAAGCAGCAGCAGCAGCAGCAATAACCAACTAGCTGTAGCAAGTAAGATTTTATTCTGCTGTTGCTGCAATTTTGCCCCAGTAAGTATGCTACATATTTTTTGAGCACGGGTTAAGCACCACATATGAGTGTGTGTGTACCAAAAACACACACATATCTACTTCTATATATGTGTATGTATGTTTGTATATGGGTCTGTGACCCGGCTTATTGCCACGCGTTTTCGTTATTCTATTTATTTTACCTTAGACATTTGACATTTCAATTTCAATTGACAAACAAAAAACACAAAAAAAAACCCCAATTGGATACATAAAATCGAACGATATACAATTTATATTACTGATTGCTTGCTGCTACTGTTGTTGTGTTTGCCTTGAAGACATTATTGTCAAATTGTCGTATTGATTTCTAATTACATGCATTTAGCCCTCAAAAGCACTTGGCTTAAGGTAGGGCCAGGACACATCAGTTCAAGGGGATCGCTGAATATGTGTGTACGTATATATATAGAGAGGAGTGCCTTAGTCAGCCAAATAGAAACATAGATTAAGGTATGGGTCTGGGTACACGATATGGCTAGGTATTTGTGTTGTGGTGAGGCGTTGCCATGACGCCGTTTATTGATTTTACTGCTGGCAACTAACAGGCAAGAGCCAAAGTGGCAAGTGCCATCAACCAAACCAACAGCCATGAATCATGTTTTGCGTGTGTATATATATGTGTGTGTGTGTGTTTGTGTGTGTACGTTGCGTGTTTAGCAATTTGTGGTATATATTATAATGACCACTTGATTTGCTGGTTTCTCGACTTGCTGTCTCACTCTTACTAATTGCTTAACTGTGTGCTTTTGGTTGTATTTTTTTGTTGTTTTGATCCATCAAACAGTTGCAGCGGCAACGTCGAGACGCATGTACGCTCCATGTTCAACGCTGCCGGGTGGCCGAAGTCATCTAAAACGGCCAACGATCGTGTGAACTGAAAAACAACAACAACAATTAACCACAACATACAACGTACTTTAACCTCAGCAGCAGGCAACAACAAGGAGCAAAGAGCAAGGACAGCAAAAGGAAACGCATTGGAGACACCATTTCTAACAGCACCAGCACAAGCCGAAGCCATCGTTAAAATGTCAACATCAAAGGAAGGACATCTGAGGCTGTCGCATGTGCGGCTGTTGTTGTTGCCACTGCTTCTGCCGCTGTCATTGCTGCAGCTACAACAGTGTGAAGCCAGCAGTGCCAGCAGCATCAGCAGCAGCAGCAGCAGCAGCAGCAGCAGCAGCAGCAGCAGCAGCAGCAGCAGCAGCAGCAGCAGTAGCAGCAGCAGCAGCATTATGGACCCCGAGGAGGCCGCATTTCAAGGTGCGTATCTAACATTTTATAACGCTTTCCCAGTTTCTAGCTAGCCTAACTGTGCATTATGAGTTCGAGTTCATGTGAAAATTGATCTCTGACATAACTATAAATTAAGCTGCAGAATGATTGTCACTCCATTCGACCCGTCCCGTCCTGACTCGTCCCGTCCTGTCCTGTCTATCTGTCTGGTTTTTGGCTATTGACATTAATGAGAGACTTAATTATGCATTTCACTCGCACAGAGTGCATCTGTGTGTGTGTGTGTGGGTCTCTCTGTGTAAATCAATGTTGTTATGCAATGTGCAGTTGTGTGTGAACCCAAAAATTGTGTTTGGTATTGAATTGCAGAGTCCTGACTCTCTGTTGTCACACACTGGTGTGCTGCTGCTGCTGTTGCTGACACTTCGATTTCAATTGCATGCAATATGCGATTTTTCAATTTCAATTTGAATACGCAATGGCACAAGCACGCACGCACACACACACACACACACACACACACACAGTACAGTAGAGTACACTTAGCTCCCTCCATCTAGCACTCCAAATCGGACACTTCGACACACTGACGGGACCCATAAAAAAGGATAGGGGTGTGTTGGGGGGTCGCAAAACTATTCACAACTCAAGTATATGATGGGGACAATGTGTGTGTGTGTGTGTTTGTGCTCACATGCAAATGTGTTGGGTGTCCAGTGCACTATAATCGCCACCTCCCAGTTGCTTAATCAACACACACACACTTAGAGAGCACCCAACCACCCAAATATATATATATGTGTGTAGCGGTAAGTACTTCGGGTGTGTGTGCGACTTGATGGCATTTTTAGAGTGTTGTTGTTGCGTGCTCTATTTAATAGGATGAAGCCAAATGTAGTTGGTTGCCGACATGACGTAAGCGTTGGATAAATGATAACTGCTTGATACTCGCCCTAATGAACTTATCTCACTCGTTACACTTTACTCGTTACGCTGCTGCAAGTCGCATTGATGCAATAGAAGTCTAACGTTAGCTTACGTTATTTATACCTTGTTTGATATACCTTACTCGGTACTTAATGTAATTAACTAGGCAGAGCTAAACACTCTGCTTGTTAGACCATCTTCATAACACAGCTAATAGTTATCGAATGTTTAACTTAACTTATCATAAATTACTTTCTACTCGTTCCTCTTGTTTCAATACTCTTAATTCCTATAACGCATCAGTCTTTTTTAATAGTTTAATCATTAATCACTACACGGTACTCGTTACAATTGTTACTCGTTATATCATGTTTTCGCGCTACTCGTTACATCACAGTTACACTACTTTAATCGCTTCTTACTTATTGAACTCAAATCGCTTTGCAACCGTTTAGCAAATAACTAGCTCTCATTGAGTATCAGTTACTCACCTCATTCACTAGTTACCTGAACAAAGCCTAATGGCTTGAAAGTTCGCACAACTCTGCTAACTCCTGGCTTTTGATGTCAAGTGAACTGTTGTTAGGCAAGTATATCAAAGTACTAGGCGCTAAGGAATAGCTTTACTAAAAGTTCGCTTTGATTGGCTTACAAATACGGCATCACGATGGCGATAGAACAGAAGTAGGAAAGAGTGTTGCTTTTAAGGTAAGTAAAATTCCATTGCATACTTTCGAGCGCATTTCGATGGCGTTCCATTTGCATTGAAATTGAGGACAGAACTTTATTGAAATTAGGTGCACCCACACACTCACACACAGACAGCCCCACCCACCCTTGAATACCTGAATCTTCATATGTGAAGAGGCTCAACAGTTGTTGTAGCTGAAACTCAATTTTGCTGTATTTTTGGCCAGCTGCCAAATAGACTCGAGTGTCGGCGACTGTGTAGAATGTGCGTGAGTTTTCTGTGTTTGTGGCTTGTTTGAATTGTGGCCAATGCGAGCTATAAATTATGAACATGACTCCAACCTCTAAGTCAGCAAAGCTCATTAGAATTTATTGCGGACACGTCGGTCACACCCAAAAGAAACAAGCAAATAGAGACCCAGCAAACATTAACATCCACACAGACACATTGAGCATAAGCACGCACTCACCTACCTTAAAATTATGAACTCATCTTGAAAATGCTTAAGAGCAAACGCACAAGCACACGTACGAAGAGGGTTTAAGTTTTTGGAAACACTTAAAAACTACTTTCATTTGCATTGCCAGGTCACTGCGGCCATACGAGTCCTTGCGAGCAGCTATGCTATGAGATCCATGATGGGATGTACGAGTGCGATTGCATCGAAGGCTACGAGCTCAACAAAAACGGTTACAGCTGTCAAGGTGAGTTGTCCCTCCATCCATTCCCCCCCCAAACTACTTTCATATTTTTAACACTTAATATATTTTTGAGCTCAAAATAATAACTTGTATCTAGCATTTATGTGCTGTGCTCATTTGTGTATACTTTCAGTTGCAGACATTGTTCAAAAGATAAATGTGACTTTTTCATTTGTGTACACATTTAATGTCTTATTTTTTATTTACAATTTTATTTAGTTGAATAGTTTTTAATGGAAAAAACTGCTGCTTACAATGTTTTTAACTGTGTTTAGTTTATGTTCATTTTGAGTGAAAATAAATATTTGGTTTAGTTATTTAAATTATTTCTACTATACAACATTAAAGTTTGGTGCAAAATTTGATTAATACAATAATTAGAAATAACTTCACTTAAGAAATATTTAACACTCTTGAAGTAAAAAACTTTTCTAGAAAAAAAGGAATTTAAAATTTTATTTTTTTTACTTTAAACTCTTCTTGGAATAATGTAACTTACTAAACCAGTGATTGGCTTCAAAAAAATAATTTCACTAAGTGAAATAAATGTTATTATTCTAAGAATTTTACAAAATTTTGAAGTAATTAGTTAGTAAGATATATTTATACCCTGAACCCATTGAAAATGGGTAAAAAGAGTATAATGGTTTTGTGCAAAAGTATGTAACAGGCAGAAGGAAGCATCTCCGAGCATCTCTCCATAAAGTATATATATTCTTGATCAGTATCAAAAGCCAAGTCTATATAGCCATGTCCGTCTGTCCGTCTGTCCGTATGTATGAACGCGTCGATCTCAGAGACTATAAGAGCTTGAGACTCCAGATTTAGAACATAAGCTCGCCTAATCCCTAGGCAGTACAAGTTTCTTTCAAAATTTCGATAACTCTTTCCGCTTCCGATATACACATGTGATCGATAACAACAAAATCTTGAATTCAGAAATATTTATGGTGCAGTTTGATACATTAGACGAAATAATGATAATCTGTGAACATTTTATTGAAATCGGTTAAGAAACACCGGTGATATGGAACATTGAAGTTAAGAAAGTATGCTCTATACGTGTACACACACACATACTTGCAAGCAGTGACTGTACGCGTAAAGTATAGGGTTCAGGGTATCGTTTAGTCGGTATTTCTCGACTAGAGCCTTCTTACTTGTTTTATTGAGTATTTTACTTTATGACCTTGACATTTAAGTAACATTTCGAAAGGTTAAATATTTCATCCATATTTCTTATATTTAAATTTGTTTTGCAGTCATAAATACGACAGGCAACGGCGCCGACGGACATGGCAAATCGGATGAGGATGTGCTGTATCAGAAGGGCGCCTCGTTTAGCGCCAAGTTGGCCAATGATAGGCCGGAGACGGCCCAGACGCGTTATGCTTCGACTGCAACAGCTGATGCTGAACGGGACATGCAGCCAGATTCAGGAGATGCAGATGCGAATGCGAATGCGGATGCGGATAGTGAATACGATTATAACGATGATAATTTGGGTGGTGGGATGCAGGAACAGAAAGTCAATTCAAACGATTATTACATATCAGCCGAGAGCATTAGCTTCAATGAGAATCAAGAACTGGATACGGCCGATTTTAAGGTGGCATCAACGGCTAGCACCACAACAACAACCACTAGCACCACTGCAAAACCGCCAGCAACAAGAAAAATACCAACTACAATAACAACAACAACAACAACAGCTGAGCACACATCGAGTGGCAAAGGAGCTGAAAGCAATGCAATGGATTACGGGGATGGGGACGGAAACGGAGATGTGGACGAGTATTATAGCTACAAGTCGGACATGTCCATCTATGATGATGTCAATAATAATCAATTAAACTTAAGACGCAACAGCAACAGCAATTCACATACATATCAACAGACTATTAGCAACAAACAAAACAACGATAACAACAACAACAACAACAAAGTCGCAATGCATATCAATAAAAATGCTGCCAATGCCAACATATCAGTTAAAATAACAAAAACTTCAGCAACCACAACAACAACAACAACCGCCAGCAGCATCAGCAGCAGCAGGTGAGCGCATTTATTAAGTATACCACATGTGGTTAGTAAAAACATTGAAGCACATATTAATTATACGATAAGCGATTAATTACAGCTTTGATAATATTCAAATTAAGTTTATAATACGCAGAATGAGAAACAATTTCATTAAGCTTTTGATCTTATTTATACGATGATGATGCGATTATAATGAAGCTAAGGTCTCAAGTTTTGGACTAAACTACATAAAGAATCTAGATCCAATTTGTTGAACAATTTGTATACCCTGAAAATGGGAAAAAAAGTTATAATGGTTTTGTGCAAAAGTATATAACAGGCAGAAGGAAGCATTTTCGACCCCATAATGTATATATTTTCTTGATCAGCTTCAACAGCCGCATCGATATAGATATGATCTCAGAGACTATAAGAGCTAGAGAGTCCAGATTTGGAACATTAGCTCGCCTAATCCCTAGGCAGTACAAGTTGGTTTCAAATTTTCGATAACTCTTCCCTTTTCCGATATCTACATGTGATCGATAAGAACAAAATCTTGAATTTGGAAAACTCGAAGATGGCGTTTAAAAGCTGTTAAATTTTTATTCAAATCGGTTGAAAAACACCGAATATATGGAACATTGAAGTTAAGTCAAGAATGCACTATACGCGTACACACACACATACGCGTAAAGTATAGGTATATGTTCTCGACTAGAGCCTTCTTGTTTAGTTTATTATTATTCAAACTAAATTTTGATTGAAACTACAATGGACTTTTAAAAGTATTGAATATTTCTTGACATGTTTGGGATGTTATCTCTGTATGCATTAAATATAACTTTAATACTACGATTGCCTAAACTTTTTAAAGTGACTGCCAGTTAACCGAATGTACCTGATTTTTGTGGCTTTTCAGTATTTTCAATAAAACTAAATTGCATAGGCTTGAGCTACTTCTGTTTCCAAATTTATTTAGGATGAATCTACTTCAAGTTTTAAAATGTAAATGGCCTAAATGCCTTGGTCTGAGTGTAATTAAAAAGCTATGCTTTAAAGTTTTTGTGCAATACAAACAAGTAAGAAGGCTATAGTCCGGTAAATCCCGACTAGACTATACCCTTAACCCTATACACTACGCATACAGTCAGTGCTTGCAAGTATGTGTGAGTGTGTGTATGTATACGCGTATAGTGCATACTTTCTTAACTTCAATACTGCATATCTCCAGTGTTTATCAATCGATTTCAATAAAATGTTCACAGATAGTCAATATTTAGTCTAGTCTTTCAAACTGCATCAAAAAGACCAAATTCAAGATTTTGTGGTTATCGATCACATGTGTATATCGGAAACGGAAAGAGTTATCGAAAATTTGAAAATTTGGTCTCTAGCTCTTAAAGTCTCTGAGATCGACGCGCTCATACATACGGACGGACGGACGGACAGACGGACAGACGGACATGGCTATATCGACTCGGCTGTTGATGCTGATCAAGAACATATATACTTTATGGGGTCGGAGATGCTTCCTTCTGCCTGTTACATACTTTTGCACAAAGCCATTATACCCTTTTTACCCATTTTCAATGGGTTAAGGGTATAAAAAGGGCTTCGAATGCCTTTGATGAATGTTGTTCCATAGTTTTGTTTTATAGTTTGCTTTCAGTAAAAGTAATCTATGTATTAACAATCATTTATTTAAGCTTTATTATTACTCATTATGAGAATTACGTATCTGTGTATTGGACGCTCATTTAATTAAATTAAACCACACACTTACGTACATGTGTGTGTGTGGCTTTACAATAATAGATAGTCAGTGGAATTCTGTTATTAGTTTACTTGCTTAATTTGCTGTGTTGCCATGAAATACCTTCTTGATACGTACACAAATCTACCGGATACTTGACTCAATGCTAACCAAACACCTCCCTCTCCCTCTCTCTCTCTCTCTCTCTCTCTCGCTTACTCTGAAATATTTAACCCCTTTACAGCACACTTTGCCAACTGGATTGCGGCTCGGAGGGCATTTGTGCCCTGGAGGCAACAGCGTCCATTGCACGCTGCTTGTGCCCCTTTGGCAAAACAGGAGATGGTTGTCTCGAAGGTATGTGCATATGTGTCTCTTTCTCTGTGTGTGTGTGTGTGGCAATTTAATGGTCCTGGCATGCGTAACCCGCCTGCTTACCCGCCTCCTTACCGTGCGTATTTATAGTTGGGTCTAATGTAAGGTAATCTTTTTGCAATAGATATAAGGGCGCACGTGCCACGTTTTGCAAAACGCTCGTGGCTGGCATTTGCGGCATTGCATGGCGCCTATAAGCATGTGCAGCTGCGCCTGGAATTCCGTCCAGAATCCTTCGATGGCATCATATTGTTGAGCGGGGAACGTGATGACCTCACCGGCGATTTTATGGCCCTGCTACTAAACAAGGGCTTTGTGGAATTTTGGTTCGATTGCGGCTCCGGCGTGGGCAGCGTTCGCTCCAGGGAGACAATTATGCTAAACGAATGGAACTCCGTGATTATCTATCGGCATCGTTGGGATGCCTGGCTGGTACTCAATCACGGCACCAAAGTCCAAGGCAGATCGAATGTAAGTTTTGTTTGTTTAACTTACGGAATGTGTTCGAGTTACATTGAAATGCTTCTGTTTCATTGTAGGGTCTGTTTTCCCGCATTACGTTCCGCGAACCGGTTTTCCTGGGTGGCATTGGCAATATCACAGGCCTGGCCAAGCGCTTGCCTCTGGCCGAAGGATTTGCCGGCTGCATTCGAAGATTTGTGGCCAATGAGCATGACTACAAATTCACGGAGCATCCATTGGGTGATGTCATTAACGGCTTTGATATACGTATGTTGCGATTAATTAAACTATGGTTATAATGTGAGCTAAACAAAATATGTTTCTTGCAGAGGACTGCTCAACGGACAAGTGCGTGCGTTATCCTTGCCAACATGGCGGCAAGTGCTTACCCTCGGATCAGGGTGCTGTTTGCCTCTGCCCCATTGGCTTTGTGGGTGATCTTTGCGAGATACGCATGGATCTGCAGGTAAAAGCTGGAAGTCTTCTTTCTGCTAACAATTACTAACTGTGGCTTTGCAGGTGCCCGCATTCAATGGCTCCTCATTTTTGCGCTATGCACCGCTGGGCGATAGTGCGCTCATCTGGCTGGAGCTGAAGGTCATACTAAAGCCGGAGCAGTTAGATGGCTTAATACTTTATTCCGGTCCGGAGCAACGTGGCGATTTCATAGCCCTGTATTTGAATGATGGCTTTGTGGAGTTTGCTTTCGATTTGGGCAGCGGTCCAGCAATGGTGCGGTAAGTATCCTGAACAAACGAAACCTGAAACACAACTCTCATACTCCTCCATATTTCTCTATTTCTCTTTCGAAACCAGCAGCAGTGAACATGCGCTCAGTTTGGGACAATGGCACACCATCAAGATCTCAAGAACCGCTCGACTGGCCGTGCTTAAGGTAAAAGCCATACACTATGAACTTGATTGCAGCTCGGTTTACCTTTTGTTTTGTGTATTACCACAGATCGATCAGCACCAGGAGGTCATGACCATATCCTCAAATGGCTTTTGGCATTTGTCGCTGGAACAGAATCTCTTTGTTGGCGGCGTCAATCATGTCGACCGTCTGCCGCTGGACCTCAAGTACAAGTCCTTCTTTGTTGGCTGCATACAGCGCGTAAGTTTTGCTCACTGTTTCTCAAGTAGACAGATGTTGACTAACCAGGACCCAACAATCTTTTAGATTGACATCAATGGCCACTCGCTGGGCATTGTGGCTGAGGCGTTGGGTGGCAGCAACATTGGCAACTGCCCGCATGCGTGTGTCGCCCGGCCATGTGGTCCTTTGGCCGAGTGTGTGCCGCAAATGGAGAGCTATGAGTGTCGTTGCAGCATCTACAATGAGCGTTGCAACAAGGCAGCTGAAGTGCCTCCCGAACAGCTGCCGAAGCTAACGATGCTACACAATGCTGCCAAGCAGCAGCAGCAGCAGCAGCAGCCACTTCAAGTCAGCAAACAATACAAAGGAGTTGGCGGCGAGTCAACCAATCACAAGAAGCATGCCACAAAGCGTAAAAATTTGCATAAGCACAAGACGACAACAACAGCTGGAACTACTACAACAACAACAACGACCACGACCACAACAATGCCCCTGCCAAGCAACGAAGAAATCGAAGATGATATCATATTCCGTTTTGTGCAGGAGAACGCCGCACAACGTCAGCCAAGCACAGATGCAGATGACGCGCAACCAAGAGCCAAACTGGTGAAGCTTAAGCAGAAGGAGAAGGTGCAGCTGGTGGCATTGACTGGGAAGCAGCATGTCAGCAAGCATGAGCGTCACCAGAAGCCAAATGCCTTTGCACACAAACTTAGCCGTCTGCCCACACATTATGAAAGTTTCCAGACGAATCCGGATAGCGATATACTCACTTTTGATGATAACAACGATTGGGTGGCCAGTCTCCAGCAGCAGGAATATGCGGATGCCATGGCAACCAGTCAAGTGGGTAACCAAATGCCAAGTGGCAGCTACAGCTCAGCTGAAGGCGACGCGAATGTGGACACAATTGTGGATGCAAATGGGGATGCGGATGCAAGTGGTTTTGTTTTTGATGAGTCGCTGTTCGATGCCTCCGATGGCACCGAGGATTATCAACGCAAACAGCTCGCCCAGGACATGAAGCGCATCATGTCCAACACACATACGCACACACACCAGCTGGAACAGCAGCCAGAAGAAGAGCAGCAACAAACAGCTCCATTGACCACTGAGCCGCTGTACAGCGAAGATTACAACGATGACGAGCTGCTGACACCAGTGCTCAAGTCCGATTCGGTGGTGGCAGCTTCTAGTACACCACAAACCCACACCGACTGGAGTTTGCTCAAGAAGTTCGATTTGTCCGCAGAGCATCAGTCGCAGGTGCAAAGTGTGCGCAAGAATTTTGGTGCTTGTTTTGCCGGAACCGACAGCTACTTCCACTACAACGATGCTGAGACCATGAGCCAGGTCATCAGCTACAACATTGATCTTAATTTACGCTTTAAGACGCACTCGGAGAATGGTGTTATACTATGGACAGGCCGGCAGGGCACAACGGAGCTGCATGATGATTATTTGTCATTGGGCATCGAAAATGGGTACGTAACGAATAGTTGTGGTTAATTTCAAAGGTTTTTAATAAGGATGAACATATTAGTTTCCCAACTCAACATTTTCTACTTCTGCGAGTGGGTTTTAAAGCGATAATTATATGATTTCTCGCTGCTTAAAACTTTTAAGCCCTAATTAGTTTATTCTATTAACCAATCCCAAATTCACAGATATTTGCATTTCCGCTACGATTTGGGCGCTGGTGAACTTGATATACGCTTCAATGGCACGAAGGTCAGTGATGGACTCTGGCATCGTGTTCGAGCTATAAGGTAAGTACAAAACTGAAAAAAAGTGAATACTCGTCTAATAACTCCTTAATTTATGAATTGCCTCATTCAGAAACTCACAGGAGGGCTATTTAGAGGTAGATGGACGTAAAACTCTGACGCTGCGTGCGCCTGGAAAATTGAGGCAATTAAATACCGATACCGGACTATATGTTGGTAAGTACTGAAATAAATACTTTAAATATACAAATTATTAACAAAATCTTAATCGTTTTTAAAGGTGGCATGCCGGATGTGGCATATTTTACGCATCAGCGCTATTTTAGCGGAATCATTGGTTGCATATCAGAAATCGTTTTGGCCGGCGACAAATTGAACTTTGACCCAAACACATTGGGCACCGCGCACAATGTGGAAACGGGTCTACTATGAAACGCTGCACTTATACAAGCCTCAAGACTTTTGGATATATATCAAATAGTTTAAATGTTATCATTTCTCACTAAGCGAAAGTGTTTATAAATTTTGTGTCCTTTTTCGTTTGTGTTTGTACAAAGACGCTTTTAAAATCAACTGACAGACAGTTGGACGACATTTTTTTAACGCCAAGAGAGATGAACAAGAAACTAAAGTAAATTTAGTAAGCCATACTACATATTTGATATAGTGCATACAAAACAAGAAAACCATATTGATTATATACAAATGCATACATAGATATATATATACATATATATGTTTAACGAACAAAAGCGATACAAAAATTAAAATTAAAAGGCACGCTTCATATAGCCTGTGACTGTCAATACTTCAGAATGGAATAGTTTATATATGTAACTTTAGCAAAGATTTAAAACGTGAACGAAGAAACTATGCGTAAAAAAAATATAAAAAAAAATTAAAAATAAATACAATATTGTATGTAGAAAAAGTCAAATGAAAAGTGTGCACATGTTTTATGTCCATTTTTGAAGCGCTTTGATTTTAAGTGAACGTTACGCTTTATGTGCAGAGCTGCCACCTTTTTGTAAGACACACACACACACACACAAATACTCACACATCCACACAACTATAAACAACTCTACACACGTATACACAACATGCATATTGGCAACACTTTCCTTTTTCGCATTGCTGTACCTTACAAAAACAAAAACAAAACAAAAATGAAAGAAACAAACAAACTATAACTGTACATCCTCTGTACTGTATTAACACTTCTTGGAAGTTCTATACACTGTATTCAAAGAAAAAAAAAATCTAAAAAAAAAACAAGCAACAACAAATACAACAAAATACTTAAAGCGATTATGAAGACGAGAAAAGAATACTTATTAAATGGTAAGTTAATAAATGTGTAGCGTGTATTAGATTGTAAGTTGGCACACACACACACACACACATACGTACATATAACAGACACACACACACACATACACAACACATGCCTGCCTATAAAAACTTTTATATAAACTTAAATACACCAAAGAATGAGAAACCAAAACAAAAAAATAAGAAAACATACGTAAGCTACACACACACACACACAAAAACATCACGCGCTGAACCAGAATTGAAATATGTGAGCGATTTTTAACAATTTATATACTATGATACAACATACAAACAACAACAACAACTAGCTAAAAATATAGTAAATACCAACAACAAGAAAAACTTAAGCAATTAAACAATCCCATAGCGAAATTTTTTAAAAAACAAGCTAACAACAAAAGTCGTAAAAACAAATTTAGCCTGTTGAAATAATTGCAAAAAAAAAGAAGAAAACTAACATAATAAAAAGCAAATACACAATATTTGTATTCATCTTATGAGTATGATTTTGTAGCTTAATGATAACATCTATGAACGTAGCTATATATATACATATATAAAAACATAAAATACATATGCGTAAATCTATATATATATATATATATATGTATAAATATATATATATGAGAAACTATAGTAAAAAAGCGTAAAAATGAAAAAAGAAATCACAACCACCAATCAATGTAAAACTAAATTAAACGACATTCAATGTAGCTTATTTATAAACATATGAGAACGACAAAGCATTGAGAATATTTAATTTCGTACATTGGTTTGCAAAAAATACAAATAAAAACGATTCTTAAAAAAACATTTCGTGTTCATTTTGGTTTTATTCAAATTCAAATTATTGGCGCCCCGCGCCGTTTGTGTTCAGTGCTGTAAAATTGCAAATTTTCATGAACAGATTGGCAGCACGTATTGGGACGTCCCAAAATCTGTGCAATTAGTTAAAAGTTCTTTTCTGGCGGAAAGCAGCATATTGTTAATCAACAAATAAGTAATTTAATGGATATTTATTTCTGGACTGGCAGCGAAGATGGATATTTATTTCTGGACTGTTCTGATAAGTTGCTACTTTTAAATGAACAGTGACTCGTTACAAATATCGGTTACTTATTTAGCATTTGAAACAAGTTGGCAGCTTGGCTGCAACAACAACAACAACAACAAACAACTCTCAATAATGGTAAGTCGTTTTTCTGTCGTTTTTCTGTTGCAATTTGATAATATTTTGTTGACCTTTGCTTATTTGGCAAAGCACTATATAGCAGAGACTGTACGAATTGCAGCGTAGGTGTCAGTAGCCACAACGGACACCGAGTGAACAAATAACAACAGCATCACAACAATTATTCTGCCAGACACCTTACTTTTTAGGGGGCGGGGAGGCTGAAGTTGCGCGACTTTGCGGAAGACGGTCGTTCGAAAAAGACACGGAAGTGTTTCAAACTTGATTAAACACAACTACTACCAGCCGTTGATTGAGATCTCTTGGAGCCATGGCCGATGTTGGCGGTATGCCCGAAAACGCGGCCGAAATCGCCGTTGCCAATGCAATCAATAACATCAACGGGCGTAATCGTGTGTTAGCAGGTGGAGCGGGGGGTAATGCTGCTCAAGTAAGAACACTCACACATGCACACATGCATGTAGTTAAATGCTGATATTTTTTTTTGTTTGTCATTTCCAAAATGCGTAGAACAACATGATGAATATGAGGGACCGACTATTTCATGCCATATACTTTCGTGTTGCCACCACCTATGCAGAACTGGTGCCACGGTGAGTAATTGGATTTATCATTAATTTTAGTCTCTATTGATACATGTTTTGTTCTTGATTGCAGCCATGTGCAGCTGGCCATCGAGTATTTGCTGCTGCTCAAGGCATTGATCTTCTTCTTTACGCTGGTCTATGTGCATACGTCATTCATTAAGAATCCCTGCACATGTCTGCAGGATACGCAGAATTGGCCACGTGACGGTGTCATTCGAGTGGAAATCATACCACACTTGGCGGAGAAGCGTGCGATATGGGAACGCATCAAAAGCGATCAGCAGACTGTACTGGCACTGAAGCATACTTAGTAAGCCCCTGTATTTGATTCCACGATTCGTATCTCATAACTGTTGTGTTTTGGTTGCAGCCACTATGGCATTGGTCCGCAAACTATGGACAATCATTATAGGCTGAAGCGATATGAGAGTATCTTGCGGCAATTGGGCATGCCTGTGCGTCCCAATTTCGCGTATGGCAATGAAACGCTGCATAATTACTTTGACGCCATTAACATATTGGATAATGTGGATCACCCCAAAGCCATACCCTTAAAGGCGGACGATGATGATGGTAAGATCGCTTAGGAGCTTTTAGAACTGCAATTGCAATTCTCAATTCATTACAGATGAACAGTATATTGTGGAGTACTCTTTGGAATATGGTTACTTACGTTTATCAGCTGCCACACGCAAACGACTGAATATTCCTGTGCTAACCGTACAGCTGGATCCTATTACGAATGACTGTTTTGGCGACAAGTTAACGCGTTATCTGCTCAAACGTTTGCTGGGGTACGTAGGATCCAATTTAAACCCAATTGAATTGTTTTTAAATATATTGGCATTGCAGCTATGATGATTTGTTGATGGCAACAGTGCGCACAGTCGCCGAGAAGCAAGAGAATAAAGGTTTTCTGCGTAATGTGATAACTGGCGAGCATTATCGTTTCGTTTCGATGTGGTGGGCTGCCTGGAGCAGCTATCCAGCTGCTTTCTGTGTTATGGTGCTATTCGTAAGTGAAACTAATGCGAATCCATAATAATTGTTTATTAACCTCTTTATTTTTGCTGTATTGCAGACATTTTCAGTTTCAATGCTGTTGCGCTATTCGCATCATCAAATCTTTGTGTTCATAGGTAATTCATTAAGGCACACAAAATGTGGCATCTGCACTAATATTCTTGCTCCATTGCAGTTGATCTGTTGCAAATGCTGGAGTATAATGTCACGGCGCGGTTTCCCATTGCGCCCCTACTGACTGTCATATTGGCTCTAGTCGGTGTGTAGTAACCAGAAACTTTAAGCCCAGTTCAATTGTTGATCCAAATTTGTTTTCTTTTTTTTGTGACAGGCATGGAAGCGATTATGTCGGAGTTCTTTAATGATACAACTACAGCCTTCTACATTATATTGATTGTGTGGGTTGCGGATCAATTTGATGCCATTTGCTGTCACACGATCATTACAAAGCGACACTGGCTGAGGTGCGTAACACATTTAAATATCTATCTTTAGTTTAGTGTTAGCTGCTGCTGCTGCTGCTACTGGGATTGATGGGATTTAGTTGTGCAATCGTCTGTGGCCAGGAGAAATGACAAATTCAATTACATTAAGACACAATCCTTTGTCCTCGTCTGAGCTGCCCCACAGCACTTAACAGTTCATTTCGTTTAGTTTCGTATATTTTTTCTATTTTTTAAGTTTTTTTCTTGTTCTCTGTATGTGAGTGTTTCACACTCTTCAGTCGTTCGTTTCGTTTCGTTTCGTTTGGCTTGTGTTGTGTTTCGTTTGGTTGTTATTTGAAAATTAACTTGGCTTGCGGAAGCCTCCCCCGGGGCCAAAGCAAATCGACCAACACACAACACCCAAAGTCCCTTCGCATGGATACAGATAGCCAGAGAGAGAGAGAGAGAAGAGAGAAAGCACGAGAATTTCATCACTTAAGTCAACAAGCGTAACCCAAGCGCTTGCTCCCCTCCGCCCCAACTCTAGGAACCCCTTGTTTTCAACTGAGCCGCGCCATTAGCAAACATTTAAATAAACTTGTTTGTAATAGCTACGAACACAAAATGGAATAAGTGAAAACATACAACATACAACAAAATTAGACTGTGCCAGCTGCTCAACAAAAAAACCCCGTCTATAAACATTAATGACCACGCACGTCATACAAAAACTCTCAATCAGGCTCCCCCTTTTCATAACCCTTTCTTCTTATCAATCCAACAACCAAAAAACAACATGCGAAAAGTAATGGCTGGATGCTTGGGGAGTATTTGGTGGCTACTTTGCGGTTTATTGCGCGCACTTTGCATAATTGAGAACGCGCAAAGCTAGTACTAGAAGTTATTTTGGAAACGGTCTGTCCGTGTGCCCCCTTGGCAAACGCCAAAGATTTTTCAAACATTACGGCCCATCAATAATTCAAAAAGACACTCGAGTATTCTCTTTTATTCGACCCAAACCATCCGGCCATCCAGTCGCTTATAAGTATATATGCTATATACTTTATATACTACATTCCCTTCTCCATTTGATATTCATGTGCCGACATTTGCCAATCACTACTATTCACTGCCCCCGCCCGGCGGGCTCTTCCGACTACTTAACATCAAGTTCGGCTGGTGTTGATTTTGCGTAATTTGCGCCTGAATTAAAAGGCTATCAATGTGGCATGCTTCAAAACAGTTGACGGACGGACAGAGACCACTTGACGAATTTATATTCATTAAATATTCATAGCCGCAAATCATTTTAAATGCTTCCCCATGCTCAACTTAACACAGACTATTACAGCCTATTTATTGTGCGTTTTTCGTACTCCTCCCTTAAAGATTGCGCCTCACACAATTTCACAATGGAATGCCGACAATAAAAGCTTGAATGTTGCAAATCTTTTTGGCATTTTTGATTTTATTTATGTTATTACAGATTTCTTATTTTGTGATGAAAGGTATCTTATAGCTACAACCATTGGATAATTGATAACTTCAGATCCTTAAGCTTACAACAACAAGCAGAATGTTGTATACATTTAATTTTATGAATTCTCTTATACATATGTACTTGTTGGATACGAAAGAGCTGCAACGAGTATCACATATTTGCGTGTGCACTCGATCTCGTTCATGTTCATACAATTGTGTTTGGTGAGCATTTGACACTCGTTTCATTAACAAGCGAACATCGAGTTCGTAACGTCGAAAAGCTACTCGAGCATGTTTCGGTAGCTATCCTGACCATTTATTCAATGTTGTATCGTAAGTGGCGCGATACAACCAATTAGAGTATTTCTCGAGCTAAAACCCAAGCAATCGAGTGTCTCGCAGAACTCTGTTCATTTGCTTTTATAAAGCTCGTTCTTGAAAGTCTCGCATCTAAACCAGTGTCAATCTCGATGGAACATTTTGTTGACGTGTGTTTTGGTTATTTTGACAAATGTTGGACTAATTAATTCGAACGAACTCGCACAGTCAATCATACATTTATTCAATCTTTTATTCAGTCATTCAAACTTTCAATCATTCATTTAATCTTTCAATAATTCATTCATTCATTCGTTGATTCATTCGTTGATATATTCAATTATTTATACATTAAATCAATTATGTATTCATCCAATCATTCGTTCATTCATTACACTCGTTACAGTTTTCCGTTGGATATTGTATGAGAATCTAATCAGACCATAATCAAAACTGTTTCATAGCAGATTCTTTTTTCAATATCCTTTCATAGTGATGATTTTCGTCCCGAGATGAGAGCCTTCTATCTCTTTTTGTTTAGAATGGCTACCAATAAATCTTTCAGACAAGTCAAGCAGTTTTATATTAAGACACAGAAGGTATGGTTATGTTGTTGAAATGTTTGAAATGTATTTGGGTTAGGACTTATCATTAACTCCCATCTTATACTATATTTGCTTTAGTTTACATTACTGAAATTTCTACCATTGAAAATGGGTAAAAAGGGTATAATGGTTTTGTGCAAACGTATGTAACAGGCAGAAGGAAGCATCTCCGACCCCATAAAGTATATATATTCTTGATCAGCATTAATAGCCGAGTCGATATAGCCATGTCCGTCTGTCCGTCCGTATGTATGAAAGCGTCGATCTCAGAGACTATAAGAGTTAGAGACTCCAGATTTGGTACATAAGCTCGCCTAATCCCTAGGCAGTTAAATTTTCGATAACTCTTCCCGTTTCCGATATACACATGTGATCGATAACAACAAAGTCTTGAATTTGGAAAACTTTGATGCAGTTTGAAAGATTAGACTAAATAATGACAATCTGTGAAATTTTATTTAAATCGGTTGAGAAACACCGGAGATATGGAGCATTGAAATGAAGTACACACACACACTCACACATACTTGCAAGCAGTGACTGCACGCGTTAAGTATAGGGTTCAGGGTATAGTCTAGTCGGGATATTTCAATATGTCTTCTTAGTAATGATTCGCGGAACGAGATGAGGGCCTTCTATCTCTTTTTGTTTCTTCAAATTATTTTCCCCATAATTACAAAAAACCCAAAATTCCCAGAAATATTAGTTCTCGTGTTACATTTCGCTTAATATGTTCATTTCCGTTCTCGTTGATTTGATGCGAATTTCAAGTAATTTTTTCTTTTGCAACACAAGTTGAGATTATTCCGGGGAATTGTTTGCTATTTGTGTTCAAGTTAATGCGATTAACACACACTGGTCACATTCGCTCTCTAACCTTATTAGATGTGGATAATAATAGAATAATGTAATAATTTTGCCACTCGACTGCAAACAAAATTTTAATGTGTAGGTTTAATTTGTTCCTGGTATTTTATCCAGTGTATTCCAATTGAGTGTTTGGTTTTTTTTCTTCCAATCTAAGCAATCATGAGTGTAATCTTATTGAATTTAAGTTATGTCTTTTTGTTTCGCTTTTTATATATTTCAAGTTTTTGCTACTCCGCCTGCAAAGCTTATATAATCTTCGTCTCGCCTGAGTGAGCGCTTCATTTTCATCCATTCCTTAGAAAAGTCTTTTGGGTCATATGCTTACCTAGGACAAAATTGCACAATTGTGAAGCCAATTTCGCAGAATCTATAGCTTAGACTCACACCCACCAAAAATAGAAAAAAGATGCATTCATAAACCATAAATCGAGACCAATGAAACCCCTTGCCTTGGCCATAAGTAAAAATTAATTTTGTAAAAAGTCAAAACATATTGGCTGAGCTCATCATGCATACAACATAGCAAACAAGACGAGTGTGCGTGTGTGTGTGCGTGTGTGGGGATGTGTGTACTTTCGTACGGTTTAATTTTGCTGTTATTGACCGCCCCAAGCAAATCGAACATGGGGGTTTGTTTGGCATCAATCCCTTGCCATCCCAACCCATTCGCCTTTGCTTTTTCTTGCTGCTGCTGCTGCGGTTATGGGTTCATACAGGAATCGGGTTAGCTTCCTGTTGCCCGGCCAAACAAACGCTCTTTGGGCTCCGTTGAACTTCCTGTCTGTGCTGCTGCTGTCATTTTGGTTGCCTGTTTGTGGTTAGCTGCGATTGAAGTTTTCTTGGTTTAAAGTTAAAAGCATAAGCTCTCTGCTTTCTACGAATCAACTTTATTAAGTTCACTCGCTTACGCGCTCTCTCTCATCTCGTAATTAGCTGTCGCTTAAAGCTGCAACTACTGCAACAAAGAGCTGCTTAGGGCTTCTGCCAGGCAGGTGTTTGGGGGTTGGGGGCGGATGCTAATTGACTACCGTCAGCGACTTTAAAGTGGCATCAAAGCAACTCGTTTGTGGCACGTTTGAAAATAATTCTGTTAATCGCCGTTTAACGAGCAGGCGCCAAAAATGTATATGGAGGGCATAATAATTTGGCAACCCCTTTTTAAGCAGAGTCACTGCCTGCTGCCCCCCACTTCTCCCAGCTTCGCATCTGTCCTATTGCGTGGCTTTTGGCCCTGTGGCAGGCGCGTAATGCTTCTTTTGTGCTTAAATCTGGTTGCCACGGTGCACACGGGACGGGACACAGACGACACGTATTAAATGAGCTGCGAAAGTGTACAAAAAACACAGCCAGCCCAGGCGACGTCTTGCGCAGATTGAACTCTCGCTAACAAACAGACAGAACGACGAATGGACAAACGGGGATTGCTTGGCATTGGCATTGGCATCGGCTTCAAAGTGTACAAATTTATCGGGCCAAAAAGTAAAAGGGGTTTGAGTTTTTGGCTTTTGCTCTTGCTGCGGGTTCAAGTTCGGTATCGGGTTCGGGGCAAATTGTAACAGTCGCGAGTTTCAAGTAGCCGTCCCCTCCGCCCGTCCGCCTGCCCGTCCGCCTGCATGCCAGCCTGTCAACCAACCACACTTTCTTAACACCCAAGACCCTGGACGCGCGGTGTCTTGGCAGCTTGGCGCGCCTTTTGCTGTTGCCTGTTGTTTACACGCTTGTTATGCTTGTACCTACTTACAAATAAGTATTAAAGGTATAGATAGTTATATATATATATATATTTGTGGGTATATATGTCCCTTAAGTACAATGCACTGTGCAAAATTGTAATTTATACTTGTTAAGAGTTGTGATTTGGCAAATCAGTTGGCAACTGAAAAGAACAACTGTTTGATTGACAAACTGCGAACTGATACAAAGTTCAACTTTTTACAATTCAAACTACAATTAGCTAGGTTTATCAACTAAGCCTAACCGTAAAACACTGTTTTGAACCGCAAGACCTTTTTTAGAGTTGTTAAATAATTCTTTAGTTGATTTTTCACTGAAATTAAGGTTCTCAATACGACGGAATTATTTCAAATGTAAACTTTCAATTTTTTCTGATTATTTTGCTGATGATGATGGGATTTGCTTTTATTTAGTCCTATGATTAAGATCTGGTCAACAACTATCCTTAATATTGACTTTGACTTGTTAGCCTTTAAACTCATTACTACGCCCACTAAAGGGCTGGTAAATCGATAAAATCAATCACTGATATCCCACATCCTTACAGCTAAAGCTATAAAATTGGGTAAGAAAAAGGCGTTTAAAAAACAAATTGCATAAAAATGTTGCCAAATTAACGCCTACCCCATCCGCCCCCAGATTCTCAGCATTTTGAAATAAGAAAAGCCTATTTCTTCCGCACTTTTAAAGCTAGATGCACAATATTTGGTAGCACGGTAGATGATGACTTCTTTCAATGAACTGCATCCAATTATCACCATTGGAAGCGCATATATCTCAGACAGTTTTGAAGTTAGAACCCACCACATTTAATAGGAAGATAGTGACATTCACCAAATAATATTTGGATGCCACGCCCAGCCTTACCACCAGTCTAAGATCTATCTTCCCCTTTGCAAGCTGACTCCTTAACTGCGATTTTATACTAGTATCAGATTGATCCAAGAACAAAAAGCTAAGCACGATGCCCAATTTGCTTGATTTTAGAACGTGTTCTTTTCTAAGTGTAGTGTATATGTTTTTTTTTTATGTTTATCTGCCATGTATATATGTATTTCAAAGCATAAATATAAATGTTATGTATAGATTTGTATGCTTGTTATTTGTTGTTGCCTGCCCCCGCTCGTTTGGGGTTGCCACTCGAAAGGTGTCGTCAATGTTGAAAGGCATTGGCAACCATTGGCAGTGCATTGCTTACCCTGCCACCTTTCTACCTTTCTACCCTGTTGTAGCGTTAGCTTGTTTTTCATGTTGATTGAGATCATGTTACGCAAAGTATAATTGCGTCAAGTTTGTTTTGCTGCCATAACTTTTGTGCGCGAGCCAACGCCTCGCGAACCCAATGAAGTGGCCTGGCTTGGCCTGGCCTCTTGGGTGGCATATCCTTTGGCTTTTCACCTCACTCACACACACACACAAACAAACAAACACAAACGGACACACACACACTTTCGCTCTCTTGTTGTTCAAAGGTGCAGTTGATGAGTGCTCGTAACGAGGCAAAATCGCTTCATTGTTATACGCGTTATAGTTTCAGTTTGTTTGCTTTCCTTCTTCATTGTTCTTCTTGTTAGCTTAGTTTTCTGTCCCTTTTTTTTGCTGTTTAGTTGTTTCTTTATTTGTTTGTCAACGTGGCGTATGCGCAACGTGCCCTTATTCTATGCAACTCAGCGCAATGCAACGCCGCATCTGCTTAATTATATGTATATATATATTGTATCGCATATACACATTTGTCAATGCACACACACACACTCGTACCTTTGTACTTCCGTTGTGTTATATATCAAATAAACGTATCGGATTTTCATTAAAATCCTTCACATTTGTCACGTTTTACAACAAGTGAGTGCCAAATATTCATTTCAAAAGTGATTCAATGCGGCAGAGAAAAAGTTCATTAATTAAGTACCAATCTATTTTCGGGTTGAACTACTTTAATTTGCTTAATAGATGTTGAATTTCGGTTCACCCATATTTCCATATTATTATTGACTGGGTAAATAATTATTTATATTGTTTTATGACTAAAGTAACAACACTTTACCCTCGAATCAACTTTGTATAAATGACTTCCGTTTCGTAACAGAGTTTATATTTATCGGGAAAAGAGTATTACTTAAAGAGCTAATAAAAACTCAATAGGGCGAAATATCTCAGCTAAGTTTGTTGTTTAATACAGAAAACGATTTGCAGCCAAACTTACAACAATTTATGATCAGATGGTAAGACGGCAACATAATGGCAATGAGAATGTATTACATTCTCATTGCATAATGGAGATGCTGTTATTTAGCAGAAAAGAAGGAAGTCTCTAAAATATTCCTTGCGGTTTTAAAGAATTCGTTCATAAGGCTATGAAAAAATAATAGTCTAAAGATAAAAGAGTTATATAACTATTGTAAATTGAATCTATATATATTTATTATTTTATGAATAAAAAATAAAAGTTTTGATAAAATTGAACATACAGTTCCATATGGATTTTTCAGTAATACTTTTTACAATATAAAGCGCATTAACAAGAGTTAAGAATAGTTTCATTAGTAAAGAATATAATTATCTGATCACCTCAACTGTTAAGTTGTTCAAACTTCATTTAACAATAACAATGACTTTACTCTTGCCGAGTAAGCTAAGCCCTCAAGACAATTGCGCAGTGCGCACTCAAGAATAGATAGAGTGCCAAACCAATTTGACAGATTATTAGAAAGAAGCACTCGAAAGTTTTTTTTAATCTGAAAAGTAGGCAACATAATAGATATAATGCGCATAAGTTGGATATCTTTTCAAGCACTTAAGTCAAACGTCATTGAACAATAACTATGTCTTTAATCAGAGATATTCTTGCCAAGTAAGTTAAACCCTCGCTGTCTTAGTCATAATATAAATAACTGCTCTCAAGGCAACTGCGCAGTGCGCATTCAATTAAACTCAAGAGTTCGTTAAGACCGGTTTAACACAAACAGAGAGAGAGAGAGAGACAGATAGAGAGCTAAAGGAAGTTGACAGATTAATGGTAACAATCACTCGAATATTTTTTTACCCTGAAAAGTAGGCAACATAATTGGTATAATCTGAATAAATTGGATATCTTCCAAGCCACTTAGCAGGATATGCTTATGTATTGAAGGTAAATGTATTTTTCGCTGCACTTCAGCCACATGTTCTGGATTAATGCCGCAAACATTTTAGCATCGTAATATTCATATGCAAGCCACTCAATCGCTTTAACCAATATGCAAATGCATATGTGTGTGTGTGTGTGAGTGTGTTCGTGTGTGTGGGTGGGTGGGTGTAGGTGGGTGGCGTGTGGCACAAGTACCTTGCAAGCTCATTGAACAGTTTACCCATTATGCATAGCTTGCAACACACACAGCTGCAACTTTATCTCCATCTTCGTTTGTTGTCTGACTGACTGTGTCTGTGTTTGCTTGCAACAAATAAACACTTCTGATGACGCTGATCCGATCAGCATTACCTGCCTGCCCCTTGCCTCGTATTTCTCATTTTTCTTGTGCCCCTACTAGACGCACCTGTGTATAGTATCTGCGTGTTGTTGGGTTTGGGTTTTGGTTGCTGCTTATTTAAGCATGCAACGCATTGCCGTTGATAGCAGTCACACACATGCACACAAACATGCAACAGTTGTGTTGACAGTATCTACCAATTGTAGACCCCAACTCCTGTTGCCTCACTGGCACTGCTTGCAACATCATTTGCCCTCATTTCCGTTCGGTCGAAGGATATGAATGCCAATAGCACTTCCTTGTCGCACATCCGTTGCGACACGCCGCTAGCTACAACCAAGTACTAAAGCCAGGCGCAGGAGCTGGGTAAGTTGGGTAAGTTGGGTTGTTGTTCCGCCCGCTTGGCGCTTGTCAACGCTACGCTACATTAGGAAAACGAATGAAACGGAAACGAACAAGCGATAAGTGTTGTCTACGTGTCGTTCGCTTTTCTCCTTCTCAATGCTGGCAGAAGGGGACAGGGGGGCAGGGTGAAGTGGAGAAAACGTTGCGGAAATTGCTGCCAAGCGTTTGGCACGATGTGTCCATAATGCTGCCACATGCCGCATGCCGCCTGCTCGAAAGGCTTACGTACCAAATAAGTGTCGTGTGTCTTCATTTGTCGCTGTCGATTGTGATGTTTCTTTTCTTCCATATATCGTTTGTGCGTGTACGTATATTCAAGTGTCTGTATGAGTGTGTGTGTGTGCACAATCAACTCAAATTAAATTCAATAACATAACTCAATCATGGCCACCAACACCTCCTTCCTCCCCACGCCCCACCCCCACACCTAGTGTCCAGCGGCATTGTAAAAATAAATTAAACTTGAATTCCTTTGGACACTCGAATGACAACATTCTCCCTTCTCACCCTTCCTCCCTCCTTATGCCTCGTCTCCCTTTTTATGGTTATGGCTTTGTTAAGTTGCTGCTGCTCCATATTCCTGCTCCTGCTGCTTATCAATGTGTCCGGCGTCACCATCGTTCCTTCTGTTTATTATTTGTTGTCTTTGGCTCGCACAACAACTCTAACTAACAAACAGCGCCAGCAATTATTTATATTATTAAATCCTCTTCAGCGTCCTCGCCATTGTTGTTATACAGTACATACAAACATACATACATACATATATATATATACCCACTATCCGATTAGAACTGCAGGAGTGTTGTCTTTTCGGGACAATTATGTTATTTAACAAGGGGCGTTCTGTGGACTAGTTTCAGTTTAATGGGATTAAGGCTGACTCTTGTCGTATTGAGTCGTTATGAACTTGTAAATAACATCTACAAACTGTTTTTATCAAATGTGCGGTAAGAACAAGATCATTGTAAACTTATTTGATATGCTGGAGTTTTGCTTTTCATATTTTCCATTTACAAACATGAACGATGACCAAGTGAGCGGAAACAGATACAAAAGCATTTAATGTAGTAACATCATAGGGTACTGGTACAGCTTGAAAGTCGCAGCCTTCGAAATCTATATGATATTACTTGAGAGAGGTGAATAAAGAACATCATAGGGTCGAAAGGTTCTATCAGTATCTGTTGATATTTGTTAGAGATTAGAGATTAACTAAGAAGCTTTGAGAATTCAAGAAGTGATCAGAGAACAACTTGAACTTGAACACAGCAACTGACTTAGGACTATAGGAGTCTAGGAAGACCTTGAGATAACTCAACATCTAATAAGTCTAAAGTATTGGAAGCAATAGTTCTTGGCTGCAGTTATGATTGGGAGTCGAACAAAATGAAAATGACATAGAATGACGAAAACTGTTTATTTGACAATGATCGTTCCTTCTACTACTTAGAGAAGATGAACCTGCTGCTTGTTAAGCTTCTTTAAGTTAGTAATTCCAGAACCTCATAGTTAATAAGTCATCTTTACAATACTGAGAAGATACTGCAAGAAAAACTTATCGTTTCTGCTTTTATTTTAGTTAGTACATTTTCTTTCTCTATCAAAACTCATTACGTTAACACAGAGAATATTCAGAGGTCTCACAGCTGGCATAACAAGTTGCCATTTGTATCAATTGCTGGTAAGTGTTATTGTTGTTGTCAGTTCAAGGCGTTACTTATGTCATACCATTTGCCGATGTCCCGCTATCCTGCTATCCAGCTGTCTGTCTGGCTGTCTGACCCATTTCTTCACAGCTTAGTTGGCATTTGTACAGCGCGAACAGACAGGGCGACAGGGGGGATTGAGAGACAGAGGTGCTCACAGAGTAAACATGCATAAAAATAGAAAACAAATAATTTGTTGCTTTTCATTTGAGCAATGTTAAATACAACATTATTGAATGGTTGAATACAAAGCATAGAAAAAACCCCAAGCCGTAGACATAATCCCCAAAGTGAATCTATTTTGATGAGGGTTTGAGTACTCGAGTATGGGAATTCTTGTACCATAACAACAATTACCCTTTTTATATTTATTGCTAAATATGTGTGTGTGTGTGCTGTGTTTTTAAACATAATTGAACTTTGTTTCTGTTTTTTTTTTGTGCTTACAGATTCTTCTACCTATATCATTTTGCATTCTATGCGTATCACTATCGCTTCAATGGACAATATCGTAATCTGGCGCTGGTCTCCTCCTATCTATTCATTCAGGTAACTATGGATGCATTATGAAAGTCCAACCAATTGTGACGGCTACCTCCATTGTTGTTGTTGTTGTTGTTGTTATTGTTGCGCAACTGGAGTCAGTTTCTGGTTGTCAACTGCATGACAAATTACCCAGCGCATTATACTCTGACTCTCCCTCTGTCTCTCTGTCTGAATGTCTATCTAGTTGACGCAGTGTGTGTGCGTTTGTCAGCTCACGTGTAGACATTGCAGGAAGCTCACGTGCCCGACACAACTGGCTTGGCTTCGTTGCATAACGCATGCTACGTTTATGCTTGCCACAATTTGCAGCAATTTGATTTCATGTATTCCCCACTCAACAAAACTTTGCATTCAAAGTAATTCATGATTTTTACTCTAAAGTACTCTAAATAATTATATTTGTCTACAGTTCAATATATCTAATCAACATTATTGATAGTACATAACATTTTAATGAGATCTTTAATACATAATTCCTTAGGACTCCTTTCCACTTTTCAACTTATCAACCCGTTCTTGCAAATTGTGGATTTCATGAAGAAAGCGAACACATAAACGCAAAAGCAACGCAAAAGTGTCACTCAAAAGGAGCAAACCTACAATCAATCTGTCTCACCCTCTCGCTTTACCTCTTTTCTTTTTTGTGCAGCACTCGATGGTATTTTTCTTTCATCGTTATGAGTTGCCAGCCATAATGGCACAGCGGCATATCTTCATCGTGACGCGTAATCAGCCCAATGCAGCAGCAGCAGCGGCGGCGGCTGCGGCAGCTGCGCCTGCAGGTGATCGTCCTGCTCCTGCTGCGGCTGCAGCTGGTGGAGCTGCGCCGGCTCCTGCTGCACCGGATGCTGCTGCAGCAGGACCCTTTGGTCAGCAGGCGGCCATGCAACGTGCTCGTCTTGTTGTGAATCGACTCTTTCAACAACTGGCGGCAGATCATCAGCGACGAGGACGCGCCACAGGTGCTGGTGGAGTGGCAGGAACAGCAGGCGGAGGAGGAGAAGGTGGTGGTCGAGGTGGAGGGGTAGTGGTAGCTGCGGGAGCTGAAGCCGCTGCTCAAGTGCAACCGGGCAACAATGCTGTCGTTGCCATTGCCCTGGATAACTTGAGGCGGATACCGCTGGTGGGTCAGTGGTTGCAGCGTCGCGAGCAATTTGCCACCGTGCGGCGTGTCTTCCTGGGCCGTGGACACGGACCTGGCCAGATGATGCATGTGCGGCTCCAGCGCATCAACATGGCCGATATACCCGGCCTGCAAACGCAAGCAGCTGCGGCAATTGCAGCCGCGCAAGCTGCAGCACAAGCGGCAGCAACAGCTGCCGCCGCCGCAGCAGCAACATCTAATGGTAAGTAAATTATTGTCCAATATTTCAATGAACTTTACCGCACACTTCATTGCGCTCAATTGACCGCTTTCACCCCTTAAGCCATATGCCACACTTCTTTCTTTTTTGGCCAAAACGAACACAAACACACACACGCAGACCGACAAACTATAAGCCCTAATGCCAGAGCACAAAAAAATCATCGATGTTCTTCTTCCCTTCCATATCGTGTGCAATCAGCCGGAAGATAAATTTGAATATACGTTTAAGCTGCACTCGAAAACGCAGTCGACAAAAGAAAGCAAATGGAAAACAAGGCAAGCCAAAAGAGAAAAGCCAAAAAAATGAAATGTACACAAATCTGTGATAGTCTCGCATGTGTAAACATGTGCAAAAAACACTGTTTACTTTGTGAGGATGATATTTGAATGCCCTTACTGCGGTAGACACTGCGAGATGATTTTTGTACTAAGCGGATTTTAATCAATATATCCTGCCTTTTGTTGGACAAGATGTGCGTATGGACGTGAAAGTTATAATGGTAAATTGTTTACGGATTTCAAATTGTAACTGATGATAAAAATGATAGATCGTTTTCCTCTATATTTGCTTTGCTAAGAAACAGAAGATTTCCGACTATTTAAACCACTATTTCAAGCCTTGGCTTATAAAAAAAGTTGTTGGAAAGTTTCTTATGAATGGTTTTATAATTCATTAGGAATGAGTTGTAAGTTAAGTTAAACGCATCATTTCATCATCTCGTAACTGCTCAGCTATGTTTGTCACAAATATTTATTAAAGACTAAAGACCATAAATCCAAAACTGGAACACTTAAACAATTGGTTCCTGAAGTTCAGCTAATGAGCAAAAAAGTCAGAGCGACAGCCAATTTTCTAACTTATCAAAACCAATTAGTTCACCGCATATAGCCAGCCTGTCTATATATAGAAACAAAACTAAAGTCGGCTGTTACATATCTAAAAATAATACACTTTTTTTTGGCAATTTATTAATGGCTGCAGGGTATTAAAAAGAATTGGCAATAAATGTCAAAGAGGCATGGAAACAGTTAATATTAACGATATATGTATAAAATGTATAAATGCGTTACGTATGTGCATTACCATAACCCCAGACTCACCCACCCCACGATTTCCGCTCCTCCCCCTCTCCGGTTTCCTGCTTTTTTGTGTATATGCCAATAATAATATGAAATTATTTCTCAATTCGATGGCGAAAATAAAACGAGGAAGGAAATAAAATGGATGGAAAAAAGAAAGAAAGCAAGAATATTCGAATACTCAGAATGAATGTTTTGTAAATTGTGACGCGCCTGTCATTTCCTGTTTTATTTTCACTTTATTTCACTGCTAACTTTGCCATTCTTTGCATATTTTAGATGTCGAATCAAATCATGGACAAGGACGAAGCCAAGTGCCAGCAACAACAACAACAGCAACAGAAACAACGATAAACAGCATCAATGATGCAGGAGCAACTGCTGAGCAGGATATGGGTGTGGGAGTGGGAGTGGGTGTGGAATCTGAAGCCGAGGTTGGAGCAGCAGCGGAAACATCTCCAGACAAGCACTGCGATCAGGAGGAGGAGGAGCAGCAACAGCAGAAGGAGCTAGGGCAGGCAGGCGTGCCTAAGATGTTGAAAAATCTAAATTCCACAACGGTGGATGTTATTAATATGCCGGATACGGTTAAAACTAGTGCAACAACAGCAACAACGACGCCGTCAACTGAGCCCCCGCTCCCATCAATGGCAAAGCAATTAGCAAATAATTTGCCAGCTGAAAGGACGCAGCAACAAGAATGTGAGCAACAGACTCCTTCTTCGTTTATAGGTGAAAAGCAAAGCAGTCTACTGCTAGCTCAAAGATATCCCACTTCTGACCAGCAATGGAAAAATGAGGCAACAACAGCAACATCTGCAGCCGCCTTAACGTCAAAACCATCCACAACAGACGGTAGCCTGGCTCAGCCAGGCGCAGCAACTAAAGCAACTGTGGCCAATTCAAGCACAATGATGGATGGCAGGCAAACAGTTGATTTTATAGAAGGCGACAGCTTCACGTCAACAGCAAATTACAACGGTGCCAACGCCGCAACAAACCACATGGAACGGCAATACTAGAGGCACGATGCTGAAGAGTGTGAGGGGAGACGGAGACGGAGCAGGAACTGGAGCTGGAGCTGAAGCCGAAGCTGGAGCAGGAGTAGCTGCTGCCCAAGCTAATGAAAACTCTACCGCATACATCAAACCAAGTGACAACAGCAGCAGAAGCCGCAACAGCCAACAACTGAATAGGAAGACAAAATGCCACTGGTCGAACGGGTGGTGTTGTGGGTCGGAAAGAGAGGGGTAGGGGTGCGTGTGGCTGGATTGGGGTCTCGTGTGTGTGAGTGTGTGTGTGTGTGTGCACCCCTCTCGAAAACAAGATGTTGTTCAAGCAAATACATATACGATATAAAACAGCTAGTAAATTTTAGATCATTTGCCTGGTGTACTTATGTCTAGAACATGCAACAATCAATGTCTCCGTGTGTGTGTGTATGTGTGAGTGAGTCTGTGTGAGTGTGTGTGTGTGAGACTAGACAAATTAATAATTTTTGTTGGTTACGCATGCGAAAACTGTGTTACTTAGTTACTTTTAACTACATATTTATGTGTGTGTGTGTGTGTGATGTGCGAGTGTTTGTGTGTTTTAGCCAAGGCAACAAGAGCTTGCGGCGCTGCTGCTCACTTTTAATTAGTTGCCGAATATTGTTAGCCACATAAAAACTTCATATGCAACATACTACATATTATACAGCTAGTCGCTTATAAAAACAAAAAAAAAACAAAAAAAAAATAAAAAAAAAAATAAAACATTACAAAAAAGTGAAAAATACAAAAAAAAAAAAATATATATATATATATGAGTAGTTAAATATATATAAAGCATTACATAAAATAAATCTGGTTCGCCTCATAATTTTTATCATCTATATTTATTCTGTTTGCTTCAGGAAAATTCGATTGATCCGATGAGAAATATTTTTTTATTTGATTTGTGATTATAAATCGATTATTGTTTGCTTTAAAAAACAATATATTTGCCTTATTTACAATTGAAATGGAATTTTAATTTCGATTGCGATTTTTCTTCAAACTGCAATTTTTTATTTAACTCTACATTTTATTCCCTCCTACACTTGGCCAACAACAAAAACAAAAACAAAAAAGTAGATATAAACAAATAAATGTGAATTAATAATGAAATTTTAGTAAGCACACTGTGAATATTCATAAAAAAAAATATAGTTAAATATTCGCAAAAAAAAACTTTAAATACATATTTATAATTGTGAGAAGTTTTTTGTGTTGTTAGAAACAGTTGATAACGTTATTTTGATAAAAACCTTTTAAAAGTCTAAATGTTTTTATTTGTTATGCGTATGTATGTGTGTGCGAGTGTAAAAAAACTTAAAATCAAATGACAAATTCTGGGAATATTAAGCAATTTAGATGTGACTACTTGCTCTCTCTACACTCGACAGGAAATGATGCGAAAAGAAAACATTTCTTATATGTAAGACATATTACTATTTACCATAATACTTATGCATACTGAGAATAGTGTCCTTGAACTATTCTCAAAACGATATTTCTAAATGTCTAAAAAAATAATATATACAATATTCAATATAATATGTGTGCAAGTCTTTTTTTTGGGTAAAATGAATCTGAAATCCTTTCAAGAAAATCAATAACAATCAAGTTTCAATACAGCATCAATCGAGCCGTCAAACCGATACAAAAAACACATTCCGGAAAGTTAACGCCTGAAGAAAGTTTTGAGGTTTGAAAGTAGCGTAACTTGAAAACCTTTGGAATGCAGACAAAACTCGCAAAAATAGAAAAACCAAAGGAATTTGTCTTCGGAAAATCGAAATCATTTGGGTATTGGATATCTAGTAAGTTATCAAATATATACAGAATGTTCTGAAGCTGTGACGCCTTTAATAAACCGTTACCTGAGGAAGTTCACTATTTGAAAGAATCAAGAAAATAACGCAACTGATGTAATATTTATTTTATTTTTAAATAAGTCTTATTGAAATACAATTACAATATCTTTATATCTTTGAGATGCTGTTCATAAATTTGTTGTTGTGTGCTGAAACTTTTACACATGACTTAAACTTAATCAACAGCTCAATGAGTATTATTTGAATATTAAATTGACGTGCTGGAATTTTCTACTTTATTAAGCAGTACAAAAAGAGGACATTGCTGCACGAACTTAATTTAAATTAAAGATAAACAAATTATGCGCCATCAAAAGCTGAACTTGTTTTGCATATTTCGGTTTTCAAATTAAGTTAAAGGAATACATTGTAATAATAATAATAATGATTATGATAACACCAGACAGAGATAGCAATAGCGTCTTTCAATCATGTCAGTCTTAAATGCTCAAGTTGGTGCTTAGCCATAGCTGCTGATAGATATTATGCATGCCAGTGCCAGAATGAAGCTCGTGCCCATTCCAACCGTTATCGGCAACAGGAGCATCATCAACATCGATACACTGGGATTCGCGGCCAAACTTTATGCCAAAGTATGTAAATAAAACAATGCAAATGTCTGGCAGGGCACGTCGAGGCAAAGCTCGAGCTGGGGATTGCGTATCCTTGGCCATGTGTCCCTGTGCCCCAGCGTGGCAACACTAAAGCAACTGTCGCTGTCAATGCGCATTCCTTCCAGTTCGCTGATGTGAGCCAAGCCAAACATCCAACAATAATAAACAACCGCGTCGTGAGCGACTTCAGACGTCATTTGTGCGTGTGTGCCGTTCCTTGGTCCTTGTGCTTTGGTTTTGGTTTTGGGGGGCGATTTCAAGACAGCACTGACAGTCATGTGGGTTTTAGATGGCAGCCAGAATGCCATTGGGTTGGGGTATTCGAAATAAAAAAAAAATGGAGAAGACACATTGAAAAATATTTGCAGTCATACATATTTATTAAATGAAGAGGCGAGACAAAGTACTCGACACGACCAGGATATGAGCAACGTGATTCTTTGATTAACATCTTACGCTGCTATCAACGAAAAAAATACGAAAGTATCTATGCAATGCCGAAAATAATATACACTTACAGCAGGAAGCTGAAGCTGTCAACAATAATATTTTAAACTCGTGATTTATGCTTAGATCTAATAGCTTAGCTAATTTGATATACATTACCTCTCCTTCAATGTGTTACATATTTTACGACATAATCACCATAGTCAGAGATATGAAATGGGCGTCAGTTATATCAAAGAAGTTTCATTCTATACATATATATTTGTATGTGCGCTTCAGCTACTTATTTGCTCATTTGTTTCGGCATGAGAAACTTTTCAATAAATGAATTAATGCGAATGTAGTCGCGAACATAAAAAGATAAACAACTCATTTGCATAACATTAATGCAAATCATACACACCCAATACACTCTCCTCCTCCGTACGTGTTGTTGTCATTAAACGGCTTGTCATACAACAGTAACCAGAAAAATACGAAGATGGCTTTTCCGCCGCAGTCGACTTCCGGCGTTTAAACGCGGCTGTTAATCACATGGCAAACAAAATGCTGCATACTTTGAGGCTGATCCAGCTAATTATATGTATTTATGTGCCTGTGGGAGGGAGTTTGTGTGGGTGAGGCCGTTTGCCATAGGCATATGTTCAAATGAATCTTAATTAGGACTTTTGTTTCACACAAAGCCTCAGGCACACACACACAAAGACAAATCATAAACACACACAGATACACACATACATATGAAGCTCTCTTATACACGTCTTTGTGTCACTCTGTATATGACAGGAAATAAAGTGATACACACATTCTATTAAAGCCAATTTGCCATAGCAACAAAGAGCCTGGCAAATCGAAAGGTGTGAGCAAAATGCTTGCCAAACTTTTTTGTAAAGGAATAAATATCCTGTCTGGCAGGCGAATCAGTTTTATGTTGTATGCTAGATGGATTAACAAGGTAATGAAGTAGTTAATAGCCCGAAAGGCTGAAATCTGTCTGCAACCAACTTTCATATTATATATATATAAGACACAAGGCAAAAACTCCTCAGTCTTTGCCCATGGACGCTGATACGCCTTGCCACAAGAACTTCAAATTAATCTTAACAGCAAACCGATTCCGCGAAAATTTAGTACGTAATTTGTAATTCAATGTTTATTGTCATAAGCCTACTCGTTTTTACATCCGTTTGTATAAAATTAGTTAAATTTATTCGTAGAAAAACAAGCAATATTCGCCTACTCCTTGAGCTGTTACAAACCACAGGAAAAAACTCTCTTATTGGAGGATTTTTAAGGAAAGGAGTTATAGTTTCTGCCCTTGAGTCTCATAGGAGTAGTGTTATATCTACTAGGTATTAATATTTGACAATGGAGCTTACATAAAACTTTAATATTGTAAGATTGTCTCAGCTTAATTGAAGTTTCCTTGCCACAAGCTATCTATCTTTTGGACTTAATGTTTAGCAGCAAACTTCATCACATCAAAACTCAAACAATCTGTTTTTAAAAACTAAAGCCAAGCTCCTGTAATATAGAAAAACGAAATGTAACATAAAGTTTTTAAGCAAAAAAAAAAATCAATGTCTAATTAGTTCAATGAATTATTGGTAAGTAATTAACCGCAAGTGGAACTCCTGCAGTGTTTAAGGGATTGAAAAAGGAAAGTTTGTTAATGCTAAAACTGCCATAAAAATTACTCATAAACTTGCAATACTTACGTTTTGTTCACTTGCAGAGTGTTGCTCGAATATTCGATTCGTCTTTGGTTAGAACTTTTTGCCATAATCAATCTTAACGCACATATATTTTAACAAGTCCTCAAACAAACTGTTGGCTTAAAGTTAAGCTGATTCTTAATTGATGAGAGTTAGTTGCCTGGGCAATCAAAAAGTAAATAATTGATGTTTTCTTTTTGGCTTGCGTTTTGCTTGCCTTCTTCTGCCTGAGTTATTGGCGTCGTTGTGAGAATCTTGTTAACTACGTGTATTCTCAAGCAATAACATTTGCTAATACAGGTTATAGCTACGAGCATACACGTGGCCATTTCAGATTCTTTGTGTTCCAATCTACTCCCGGCAGCATAACTGAAATCGCATACCAGCTGCATCGGAACTTAATCCCAACTAAAGGTATTCACATTCCATGCGGCGGTCACTTTGCGGTCACTTTGTTTTACGTGTTTACGTTTTTATTTGATTTTCATCTACTTACCCGTATCCGGAGATACGCTCCATCTCGCTCCTTCCGCATAGTTTGGCCTGGTTAGCGTGGTTAACTGCTGGGTTTAAGTTTCTTTATTCGCTTTTGCCTTTGCCTTGGCGGTTTTCTGTTACGGCTGATACGCCTAATAATGCCCCAGCCGCAAAATTAATTGCACTATAATTTGTAATTAAGTTACCGAGCACAAAACACGAACAATGTTTGTCCTGCGGGCGGGGGGCAGTGGAGAATTCGTGAGGCAAATTTCGAGCTCATAAAATGAAACGTAGAACATGAAGTTACTGTCCAAGGGGTCGTCTCTTGGTTTCTAGTATCTGTTGTATTCTTGTGTGTGTGTGTGTGTGTGTGTGTGTGTGTGGTGTGCTGGTATGTGACCGCTGCGTTGTTTCACTATAATTAATTAATTACATTACACAAACTTGCTGTCATCATGATTGTTGTTGTTGTTGCTGTTGTTGTTGGTTGCAGTTGCTGCAAAATGTGCTTAATGAAGCACCAGCAACAACATTTCGAGCAACATTTTAATGGGTGGGGGTGGGGGGCAAGGCTAGTTGACAACCGCCCCTCAACAATGTCACTTTCAAATAAAATTAGCTTGTTTTGCAATCAGCTACTGCACCTTAGCCTCCCTCCCTCCGCCTATCCGCCCACCCCACTTACGCAATTATATTGCAATTTGGTGGCTAGGCAAAAGCCAATCAAACAACTTTTGCAGCAAGCGCTCTGGAGTTGTGTGAGCAGCAAAATGCAAAATGCATATAAACTCAATTACTGTGTAGACAGCCAAAGGTGTACAGAAAGAAAGAGAGAGAAGGGGTGGGTGGGTGCTTGGTTGGGGATGTTGAGAATTGGTTCAGGAAGCGCAGGAGCGTAGAAAAACTGCATTAAAACTTATGGATTTTGTTTGATGTGAAACTTTTTGTGTGTGTGTGCAAAACTTCAAGGTAATTAGCAGGTTTTTTTTCAGCACTCAAGCTCCCATGTGTTCCTCCTCTTCTACTCATCACAAGGATATAATTGCGATCTGAGCATTAATTACAAATTTCTGTCGTTCTGTTTGTCTGCATTATGTTGCTGTTTGCCAATATCAAATTGTTTTTGCTTGTTTTTTTATATATATTTTTAGATGTCGTATGTATTTCATTTTTGTTGTTTATTTCTTATTTTTTTGGTTGCTTGCGGCACTGTTGTTGGGTGTCCTTTTCTTAGCTTTGCCATGTTGTTGCCAGGTTTCTTGGTTGTTGTTCCTGCCTGCCTGCCTCCCACTCTGTCTGCTGGTTTTGGTATCTGTTGTAGGTGTATTGCTCGCTGTGTACCCAAGGCTGTTGGCTGGCAAAATAAATCGCGCATAATGCCGCATAGCAGAGCAACATCACGAAGTATTTGCACTGCGTGACAAACAATTTGTGCCAACATTGACAGACGCAGACATTATTGTTGTTGTCAGCGTGGAGTGAGGGGGTCGGGGGGTGAAGCGGAGTCAACACAGGGTCATACTCAACTATGGCCGCATCCGCATCCGTTTCCGTTGCGAACTTCAAACTGCAGCAACAACATTGCTGTTGCTCTATTGCTCTTGCCAGCTATATTCTTTGGCCACGTACATACTACCGGGTATTATTTGTAGTGACTGTCCAGCAGATAGTATACATATATATATGAGACAGAGACAAAGAGAGAGAGAGACAGAGACTGCGTGTGTGTGCGACAATAGAGATAGAAATAGCTGCTGACAATGTTGTATAAATATTTTCGTTGCGTTTTCTATGGCCTCGCTAATTGAAAAATCATTTGCTCAGTTTAATGAAGCGACAAAAACTGAACAACAAATGCAATTTTTGCATTATCATAACTATTGAATTCATTATGCAGACACGCAACGCAATCAAAATGGAATGAACCTACCCCTACCCCAGTCCATGCCACAACAAATAACAAAGGGACAACAAGAACAAGGATTCAGGCCCGCATTGCATACACATATTGTACTTAAATTGGGCTTTTGTGTTGTATGAGAATGTTGAACTGTCCTCGCATATTGCTTTATAATGATATACAAATGGTAGCGCGACTGCCAGCGCATAGATTCCGACGCTAATATGCCACATGAATTCATTTTCAACTTGATTTATGCAAAAAAAAAAAAAAAAAAATCTGAACCAAATAACACACAACATCAACAGAGAGCCAAACAAGAGGACCTTATAGTTGTGAGGCAACAACAAATTGGACAACTAAAGTAAACAAAGTATGCAAAATATGTTAAAAACAAGAGCAACTTTGATTTTTGGGCTCACGCATTTGAAGTTCTGGTTCGTTGGGTTCGATTGCGATTTCGATGTGTACACACACATTTGGGGTCCCTGCTGGTACACACCACACCATTATCGTATCCTTTATGTCTCTTTTCCACTTTTGTCACACATTTTTTTTATTCGATTCGCATTTTTCCTGATCATTTCTGAAAATATTTACCCAGTCTCACATAGTGCTGAGCTACAGACACAAAGCAAAAAATTTGCATAACTAATAAACATACTAGAGAAGATTTTTGCATAAGAGTCAGTAACGGTTTTCTCATGTTCACATATTTCTTCTCCTTTTCTGCTTTTTTCTAGATTTTTTCGTTCAATGTTTCACTATGGTTTATCTAAAATGTTCTTGGCGAAGTAATAGTAAGATTTTTTAAAATTATTTCTAGAAGTCATTAAACACATACATAATACAATTTTGCATAATTTTAAGAAATTGTTTTGTTGTTTAAAATATGTTTTCCTGCCCTTATTAGTATGCTCTTAAAATTTCAAAACCTGTACGTTATAAAACAAAAGATTTCTCATTAGTTTTCGTTAAAGAACTATTGGCTACAATTAAAATAAATGGTTAGAATAAAATGTTAAGGGCTAGAAAATAAAACTGATTGCAGTGATGGAAATTCTTGATAAGCTTGGTAACCAACTTTTAAGACCTTAACACCGAAACTAAACGTAAATTTGACAGGGCTAAGCTTTTAGCGCGAAATTAAAAAACAAGTTAACGCAAATTTGTATAGACGTTTAAAAACGTAATTAAAAATACACAAAAGCTCTATACAAACGTCAAGTTGGGGTTTTTTTTTTGTTTTTCACCTGTCCAGCTCGCAGTTGGGAGTTTTTGCCCCTAGGTTAACTTTAAATAGACTTAAATGCTGAAGCATGCAGTTGGTTATCAAGCTCTTTGCAATTGCGCCAGCTATTCAACCCTTTTTTTGTGATGTGATGTGTATTGTGAGCTGCATATCAAGTTAATTAAAACGCATTCATTCAAAGTGCCAGCTACGCGAAATTGCAGACACTTCTTCGCGCTCCGCACCTCGCCACACTACCCTATCGTTTCAGCTCTCTCTGTCGTCGTCGTTGTCGTCACTTTGGCATTTGTCAGTTTTTGTCTACTTTTTGGTGTTCTTTATTTATATCAACTATGTCTGTAGTTGTTTTTGTTGTTGTTGTTTGTGGGGTCATTACAGTACTGGGTCATATAATAGCGCTCAATCAGAGAGAGAGTGTTGTAGTTGTTGTTGGGTTTGTTCGTTTTATTAATTATGCACAGCAGTTTGCAGCGATAGCAAACAAAACATGCAAATTACGTATACGACACCGCAAGAAGGCGAAATTATAATTAAATAAAAGCTAATGCAGCACAAAACAATGCTGATTAGTATTGTATGGTCATTCATAAATAGCCCTTCCATATGCCACATGCCACATGACACATGCCATTTGCCACGTGTCTCATAAATTCCACACGGAATTCGAGCTTTCTACTTTGACTCTGAGATGTACTAATGGTTAATGCGGATCAGGTGTCTCATATATTCTTCTTACACTCAAAAAAAAGATGTATGTGTGTGTGTGTGTAAGTGTTTGTGATTGTTGTTCGAACTTTTGCTATTTAACGTAGTCGCATTAATGCGCTCCAATAACTGAATATAATTGATGTTTAAAAAGTCGCACAAAAAAAGTTACGATAAGTATGTTTTTCACGCTCTTTACAATAAAGTGTATATATATTTATACTTATGTGTATATCTATCTATTGAAAATGCTTTATGCTTTTGTCATAAGATTTTTTGTGCGTCTGGCAGCTGTAGCCGTTCCCCAGGACTTTAGTCCAGTTCAGACTCCTGTGTCCAGCTACAATCAACCCTCCTCATATTGTGATGTTGCCACACGTTTTGTGTTTCTCTGTGTGTGTGTGTTTATGTGTGTACGTGTGTATAAGTCAAACATTAATTGGCACTTAAAGGCATTTAATGGTCACATGGTGCGCTTCATCGATATGGTTTACACTTCATCTTCTAGCTTTTTGAAAAATTGAAACAATTTTGATGTTTTTCTTTTTCCATAGCGTTGCTGGAAAACCGATATTTATGAGCATTAAATTCACGTACACATACGTTCATAAACTCACTTACTCGTTGTCCGTTGGTTTCGTCGAGCTTTGGGTTACTTACTTGGATTACAGCTTATGCCATAATGCATATGAATAGTTGCCATTAGTTTTTAATTACCAGAGCTGAAAGCACATAAACAAACTAATGAGTATGAGATCTATGTAGTATATATATGTGTATTTTATGTGTATGTGGGTGTTATAATCATGTAACTAAGCTCATTTTGTGTTAAATTGAAGTTGCGGCACTTTTCACCCCAACTGAAACTCCAAAAGCGGATGTGAAACAAGAGAAGCAAATTTCAAAAGGGAACCTAAACTCACAATCAAAGTTGGGTTTTGTCGCTTGAGTTCATTGTGTCTATGTCTCTACCGTCTATCTGTGCTATTGCTCTTTAGTCTTTTGGTTTGATTGTAAAGTTTTTTCTCCTGCATTTCATCTTCTCTTCATTTTTTTAGTCTATCAACTTTTTCTTTTTACCAATTAACACTTCGTTTGAGTTTATGCAAACTGACTAGAGTGTGAATTAAAATGCAACACGGGAAAAAAACGGAAAAAAACGAAACTAAGCTCATTAGTTAATGCTGTTGCTAGTTTCAGTGTTTCTTGCATATAAATGTTTATAATGAAAATAGAATTCTGTTGTTTCTGGCAGAGACATTTCTAATGAAATGCTTGAAAGACATTCCATTGAACTTGCAAGCATAACATTCAACGTTTGGGCCATAAAGTTTAGTATAGTTCAACCATATTACCATATAACGCTTACATACTTTTCCTACGTTTCCTTTGCTTATCAAAAAATATGCTTTGGTAACTGGAATTTATGTCTATTAGTAACGTTTGCTGCCCATAAAAGTTTACTTTAACAATTTCCTTATTTTTTTTAGACTATCTCTCTCTATGTTTTACGTCTCTTTCTGTCTCTATTGGCTTTGGATCTAAGTCAATATAGTTTAACGGCGTTACAGGCCAACAAATTTCTTTTATTGCCTCGCATAGCCAAACGCATAAAATCCCGATATGCAGCAACTGTCTGGCTGCACAAACACAAACACACACAGAGAGAGAGACACACCTACGCACAGATAGTGCCACAGACAACCACAAACATACACAGGAAACACAGAGACCTGGCCTTGTTGCGGCTCCGGGCTGCACATGAGCTTGGGCCATAAATTTCGCACTCGCAATGTTGGCAGTTGGCAGCTGCTGTTGCTGTTGTTGTTGTTGCTGTTACTGCACCCGTTCGAATGCCAGACCCTGCTCCGTGCCCCAAGTGGTGGTGTTTGGGGTGTGCCTTCGTTTGTTCCAGAGTACAATTAATGAGGCTGTCGTCGTTTTCATCGTTCTCGTTTCGACGTTCTCAACGTCATGTATGTGTGGTGTGTGTGTGTGTGTTATCAACAGGTGTTAAATTTCAATTTTCAGTTTATTGCTTATTAGTCAGAGTCTGACTAAACGAACGTACGACCGAACTAACGGTAAACGTTCCTGTGGCCAGCGCCTGTGGATGTTGTTTGTAATTTAAACGAAATTAAATTCGTCCGGCCCATGTCAGAAAATATAGAGATAGCGACAGAGCAACCGAACGCAAGAGCAATAGAGCCTTGGGCAACCAAAAGGGACATTAATTAAAGTTGACGTTTAGGTGTTAGCACTGTGCTATGCTGTCTGTGTGCTAGCATGCAATATATCACAATGATCAATCACGCACCGGACCCCAAGAAAAGGCCACAGGCCAAGAACGAGACACACACACAGACAGACAGACACACACACACAGACAGACGGACACACAGATAAGACAGTAGACTTTCCTGAGCTGCACAGGCAAATTTGCTGCTCGTCTTGCCTTCTCTCTCTCCCACTTCCTTCTCCCTTTCTCTTTCACTTTGTGGTCAATTCAATTTGCTAGTTTGATTTGTTTGCCTTTTTTGGTTGACTGCCGCCGTGTTGCTGGCACGTTCAAGCATTTTGAACTTGCACGTCTATATCATAAATTTTTTGCTACCATATGTTTACCGTATGCCGCTTTCATCTCTCTGGCACAAACACACACAGTCATAACTCAATGCAACGCAATTTTATGCGGCGCTGAACATGCACACACTCACACACACACACACACACACTAATACACATTTAATATTTAATGTTTAATATGGTAAAAGCAAAAGTTAATAATGGTGTGTATTATCTTACTTACCCATCGCCATATGGTCGCAGCAGTTTGACACAAAATAACCAAAAAAAACCTCTTTTTTAGGCCCGCTTTTGTATGCTACATTTTTTTTTGTTCGTTGTTGTTTCTTATTTTTCCTTATTTATTGTTGGGGATTTTTGTATGTTTTTACTTTTAGTGTTGTTTTTTTCTTGTTTCTTGTTTTTACGAACTTTTTACTGCATAAATTGTTGATTATTTTTGTTGTTTACGTTCACTTGAGTTTATTTATTTTTTTTTTTTTGTTAACAACAAATTGATGTTGTTGTTGTTGGTTGTTCACACAAATGAGGCAACATTATGATGCGGTAGGGAGCAGCAGTATCAGAGCAGGATCAGGACCAGAGGAGCAGAGTACCACAACCGTTGCCAGTCAGACTGTGACTGTTATGAAGCCTGATAATTTATCGGGCAGCAAGTCTAGCAGCTCATGCTGCGCTGGCACACGGCCGTCTGCGTCGCTGCCAGCTGCCTGCTGCTGAAGTCGCCGTCGTCGTCGCCGTCGCCAGCCCACGCCTGGAGTGGGGGGAGGGGGTCGGTACTGTATGCTCCATACGTACGTATCTATGGCAACTTGGGCGCGGTGAACGCGCAACAGTTCGCAAAAGGGATGAAAAACGTTATCGTCGTTCGCAATGTTGTTGTTGTCCGTCGCCTGTTGAAGCAGCAGCAGCTCCTTTTCGCTCATTTTGCCCAATGGGTTCCACAAGAACGGCAACCAGTTGACAACTACAGTGCCAGCAGCCGCACATATGCGTGGGTGGGAGGAGTGGGGTAGGGATATGCAATTGTTGTTGTTGTTGTTGCTTGTAGTTGCAATGCATACTGCACAGTATGGAGGTACCGCCAATTCCACCACCCACCTGTAGTCGAAGCGTATACTTGTTGTATGTGGATGGCATTCGGTGTTGTTATTGTGGCAACTGCGCCGGCGCCAGCTGCCAACAAGTGAAGCAACAAGCAGCAACAAGCAACAGCAAGCAGCAGGCGTCTCGCCCTGGGCTCTATTGAGTAAGAAAGAGAGAGCGCTAGCGAGAGCGCACGGACGCCACTCTCAGCAGGTGCGAAAGAGTGCGCACGAGTGTGTGTAGCGGCCACACACACCATTAGCAACAACAACAACCATATGGACAGCTGGCGGCGTTTCGTATTATTTTTTTTGTTTTTTTTTTCAACTTGTGTTTTTGCCCCATGCTGTTTGCTGTTGGGAGTTTTTGGTCGTCTACTTATTATTATGCTTAATTTTTACCGAGTTGCCATTAAAGAAAACACACACGACAACAACAGCAACAACAACAGCGACTGCAGGCATTTAAAGTAAGCAGCACTTGGCTTTCCGAAGAGGCAACAATGTAGGGGTGGATGGGTTGCCAGGAAGCTGTAGTTGTAGCTGGAGTTGAGCTGCTGCGTCCATATGTGATGGCATTTATTGGTATAGGAAGCAAACAAGCAAGAAAGAAAAAAGTAACAAGTATGTCTCATATGTTTTTGCTTTTACTTAGCTGCGGCTAAGGCTGCCAACAACACGAACAACGGCACGGACAACAACAACAATAATCGCTGGCGCCGGCAACATTGACAAGAGCAGTTGGGGCAGACGCTACGCTCAAAAGTCAATTGTTTGCGCCTGGCACGAGAGGGTCTGCGTAACTTTCGCAACATATATGCAAGAGTGTATATGTGTGACTGTGTGTGTTTGAGTGTTGGGTGTTTTTTGACTGTGTGTGTGTGTGTCTGATATATGAGTACGTGATTGCGGTGTGTGTCTTGGCAAAACTTGTTGCTGTCCGCTTTTCAGCTCTAGAAAGTTGCACTCAAACTTTGCAACACACAAGCACACTCACTCTTTAAGTTTTGGCAACGGCAATTGTGCAGCTAAATTGGCAAATAGCTGACATATAAACGCCACCCAGCTCAAGCGACATAAACTAACTAATTCGAACAGCTGGCAAGCCATTAGAGAATTTTACACTTTTGCGTAGCATACTTTTTAGGGCATATGCTAAAAATCTTTTCCGCTTGTTGACTAGACAAATATTCTTGTTTATATTTGTTAAGTAAATGCCAGATTTAACAAAGTTATAATTCGATTACTAAAAGATGTAGTTATCCTTGCTGACTATCGTTTGTTGAATGTATGTAGTAAACTTAGCAGACTTTGGAGATTTTGTTCTCAAGTTTTGCGTGGTTAAAGTTAATTTTAATTCGTTTGCCTATAATTTGGTTTTAATTTGCTGATAGACACTATTATTTGCAATTTCTATAAAATTAATTGATTAGTTTGCTTGTTTAAAATGGGATGGAACTAAAACTCGTAAAACTTTAGGCTTCGTCAGTTTTCAAGCAGCCTTTAAAGATTTGATTATTTTAACAACAGCATAACTTGTTTTAAGATTCTACTCGGTTTTTTTACATTATGATCCATCAAAAAACAGAAAAATAAACGCTTCTTTGAGGTATTGCTAAAAATATTGTTTTGTTACTTTTGAATATTTCATAAAACTATTTAATTGGTTTAATCAAAGATGAATTGGGGAAATGTATGTGAATGTTCAGTATATTGAAGGCTTGGAACTTATTCAAATGAATAATAGCGTAACTACGTATTTAGTATACGTAAGTATAGTAATGGTCTAGACTCTTGATTAAAAAATGCTCCTATCCCACTTACTTGACAGTTTTATAGGTTTTCCATGCTTCCGATAAGCTTGTTAGCTTTGTGACACCTTTAAGAACATACTTTTTCTCCAGCGACGGAACCGCAGATAAGCCCATTACTTGTACCGACAAAATAGCTAAAAATTGTATTTCGATTTATTGACTTACAGGTACAGCATAGTTGCTTCATTCTCGAAGAACTATCTTATTCAATTCACAGTTCTTAAGAACGCATTTTTCAAATATTTGTTATCCACTTTCGCTGTGCTCTGTGTTTGTATGCAGTATGTGTGTGTGTGTGTGTTCTTTTTATTTCTTTTCTACAGTTGGAGCATTTGTAGTTGTTGCTGTAGAAATAAGTTTTTAAATTTACTGCAAACCACATGCAATACATTTATTTTATTAGCTCGAAACACAGATAAAGAGCTAAAGTACGAGCAAGAGTGTGTGTGTGTGTGTATGTGTGTGTGCTTCATACTCAAATGGCTGCCAAGTGGCAGAAGCGAAGTGCCGCGAAGTGACTTCTCACATGAAAAATTGAATTGTCTCTCATCTGTTGTGCACTTTTAGCCAGGCTGTGCCTGACTGCCGCACTGGATGAACGCGCGCGTTACGCCCTTGCCCCTTGCCCCCTGCCCCCTGCTCCCTGCTCGCTGTCTGCCACGGGGCCAGACGAAAACACCAAAAGATAGACAGACAAAAGCGTGGCGATGCAGAGAGAGTCCCAGAGTCAATTGGACGAACAGACAGGCAGACAAGAGTTGGTTGGACAAACAATTGTTCAGGCGGGGTCCGTGTCTGTCTGTCTATGTGTGTGTATGTGTGTGTGTGTGTGTGTTTGGCCTACTTTTAGCTGGCGCTGACTCGTTTGGCTGGTTTTGGTTGCCATTAAACACATTTACACATTTACACGTCCAGCTGGCAACAGCTGCTGCACAAATTTTCAGCGTCTGCTTACATATACATAGCATAAATACATACACACACATATATATGCATTACGTATACGCCGTTTGGAGAGAGAGAGAGAGAGAGAGAGAGCGGTGGGTGAGGGGGGCAGACAATGGGCGAATGGCATAACATTCAACATGGCATTTGGGGGATATACTATTGAATGGCTTCGTGGCTGCCATTTGCATCTTTTACGGCCGCTGTGATTCGATTGCAACAAACAGTTTTAACGGCAACGGAAAGACACAATAAGCGTATAACAATGACATAAAAGCCAAGAACATGCAACTCCCAACCCTCTCACTCTCTCGGGCGCATAAAACCGAAGGAAAATTGTAAATGAAACGCACTTGAAATGCTGCTGCTGCGTCGGCAACACACACACACACAGACAGAAACGCACACATTCGCAGAGTGTACGGCGTATTATACAGGGGCGTAACCGTAGCTAGCTCCTTGCGCTGACAGCCAGCCCCTCCGAGGCGCCCCACCCTCCCTGCAGCCAGGATCACATGGATTGAGTTACAGTTACATTCACGACCGGATGCGAATGCGGATGCGGCAGTCAGCAAAGGCGCTTTGTGGCAACATATGGAGAGTGTGCTTTAAGTGCAATTGTATATCCTGCATGGTTGGGGAGGGCGGTGGGTTTTTGTGGTATGTATGTGTGTGTGTGTATGTGGGTGTGTGTGTGGGTGTGTGCGACACACATAAATAATACAAGCACATGAGTCTCACTTGTGCCCTTGCGCATCTAATACTTTGGCTACACACACACCCACTCAAACACATGTGTGTGTGTGTGTGTGTGTGCTTTGATATGCTAGACGCGACACCCTTTTCGTATAATTATTTATGTAATTGTCATCCGAACTTCATAAGATTTCATTTAATGGCCCATATACCAAAAATATAAATTGGCTTGCTTGATTTATATCATTCTTGCGTGCATGTGTGTGTGTATGTGTGTGTGTGTGTGTGGCAAAGCTCGCAGTCGCGTCGCCGCCAGCATTTGTCAGAGCTGTCACACACACACACAGACACACACTGTTGCTGGTTGTTCGTGTTAAGCTCGTCAACTCCTGAGACCACAAATCGAATTACACATGCAAATCACTTGGTTTGGTCAATTCTCCACACAAGCCCCAAACTACTACAACTCGCTTCTACACTAATCTCTCCTTGCTTGCATCCTGTCTCGTGTTTTCTGCTCCGTCTTTCTCGTTTTGTTCGTGTTTTTGGTCAACACATACACTTTGGCACCGGATGTTGCTTGCTGATTGCCCATTCGGTTCGGTTCTTATTGGGGCCATTCGGACAGTTTGAAGCAATTATACATTGTACATGTGCATGCATCGGAGTCTCCGCTATCGACATTGTCCAGTTGTGACACTTGTGCTCGTCCAATCCTCGAAATCTAATTACAAAACAAGCTGTACCTTAAATCCTGTCAATGATTGCGTTCCATTGCACAGACATACCAAAATTTTTTGTTCCTTCTTTGTTTCCCATTAATAACTGTGGCGTTAAACATAATAACTGAATACCACAATGCAGAAAAATACCCTTAAACTGAAAGTTTTAGAGAAAAATTCAGTATCAGTATAAAATACTTAATTGAAGTACATTTTGTTTCATACTAAATAGGAAAACAAAACTTATACATAAATAACCAAGTTTTGTAGGTTATGTTTGTTAAGGGATACGCTATATATACAAAATGAATATTGGTAGCTGTTATATATATATATTTTCTTATATCTTATCTTATATATATATATATATATCTTTTGAATATCGGGACTTCATATGTTAAACTCTATAAGGTTTAAGCTCAATACAAAAAGTTTCTTAGATCATACAGAAAGATCTTTGAAAGTTGCAATAAACAAAACAACTAATGCTAAACCAAGCCAGTTGCTGCCCTAATTACATAACACAAACGAGTATTGAGCAAGTATTCAAAGTGTATTCACAATTGTTAACAACACAATCAACAATATTGTCAACAATATTGTACAAAGATCTTGATAGGACATAAGTTTTAGTGACTTTCCCTGCTGTGACTGAGTCACGCACCCAGCCATCCACATAAGTACATACATAAATGTATGTGCACATATATGTTTAAGTATATGTGTGTGTGTGTGTGGTTTTTTACTGTCGCACGTTTCACAGTTAATTTATATTCATAAGTTAAATTGGTGTACAATTACCGCCCGATTATGAAAACGAGCAACTGCGGGCGGCCAACAGCGAAACGTTTGTCAAAATCAACCTCTCACCCCTCCGCGTCCGCGTCGCTAACCACCCCGCACCCTGAATATGGCAGTGAAAAGGGTCGCTTCTTGGCTCTTAGTCAGGATGTGGAATTGTGCGCTGACTTTGGGTGTAGCGCCAAGCAGCCATATGGAGCGAGTTGTTGCTGCTGCTGCTATTTCTATTTTTAATACGGCGACAAGTTAAAACAGCAACAAGAACAACACAAAGCCAGCAACCCCCGAATGACACTTGCCAAGATATTTTCTCTTTTGCTGCGCTGCGCTGGGCTTCTGCTTCTACTTCTGCTTCTGCTTCTGCTTTGGCTATCTCCCCAAGGATCAGAAGCAACAGGAACACGGGCAAAAGCGTTACCATGGCACACGAACTAGCAGGGCGGAACCCATAGAGATGGCCAGGATGTGGAGCACGACGAATCACAATTTTGGAAAACCGCTCGATAAGTAATTTGCAATCAATTATTTCTTGTTTACTACTTTGTAATTTTATTCTGTACACCAACAACAACAGTTACTTATATTCAGTATAACTCAGACTGCAGACTTTTGCTTCAATTTTCCGGGCGAACATTTTGAGTACCTTATAACTAATAGCTTGATTTCTTACTAAGATTGAAGTGCTTAAGTCAAAAATGTCGAATTTTAGTAAAGATTTTTGATTGAGCTTAGTTTTGGTTCTCTTATATATATATATGTTATGAACCTGATTCAAGTCAAACCCTAAAAATGTAAAACAAATTTTAAAAAGTATGGGTAAAGATCAAACTAGTTTATCAGGTGCTTATATTTGTATTTTCTAAACACCGGACAAACTAGTAATATCTTTAATCCCATTTTTTGAGAAATTTCATTTAGAACGACTATTTCGTTTATTAGAAAATAAACTAAAAGTTCTTTAACCCAGTGATATCTTATTATATATATACCAAAATATGTTGTCAGAATAAGTAGTCTAAGCCATGTTTATAATTCTTGGTTATTCAAAATAAAACAAAGATATAATAGATATCTTTCTATTTCTATTCTATTCCATTTCCCGCAACTTCATTTTTAAAAAACTATCTGATATGTTAGATAACTAATAACAATAAATGTATGTATGTACGAAACTATAAGTTAGTCTTTTATTCCATATTTTTCAGAAACGTTGAAAGATCTTCCAAAAAGATGAGTTGTATCTTTAACTCTCTAAAAATGCCGAATACTTTCAAATCTTGAACTGTTTATATTCTTAAATGTTAGTATTTAGTCGTGTTGATTAACACTAGCATCTTGCATCACGACACGAGCACAACACTTAACCGGAAAGCAGCAGTGTAGGGCGCTTGGACTATATTGTATGTGGAACTAGAACTCAGGCTCCGTGCCCGAGTAGTTGATGAGCTGGCGCCTCGTTGCGGGCGTTGTTGTTGCTGTTGTCGTGTCAGGACATGTCACCTACACACAGTCACATGTAGACGCTCTGAGAAAAAGAGCAAGAATGAATGAGTGAGATAGAGAAAGTGTGTGAGAGAGAGAGAGAGCGTCGAAGTCGCTTTCCTGTGTCTGAGTCGGAGTTGCCCTGTGGCGTTGGGCGGCATTAACGAGCCAGTCCGTGCGACAGTCCATGGCCGCCGTCAAGGAGTCATGGAGTCAAGGAGTCGAGGAGTCAAGCAGTTGCTGCTGGGCATGGCCAGAGCCAAAGCTAAAGCCGTTGCTGTAGCTGTAGCCGTAGCTGTTGCTTGTTGCTGCTTATAGCCATGCAGCTAAGCCGTCAACTTGTCATCGTCATGAAAAATCTGTGAAGTCAGCCACAATTTTGGCGCCAGTCTGCTTAGCAGCCAGCTGTGCGTGTGGATGCGTGTTGCCCAACAAATCCAAAGAGAGTATGGGTCTGGGATGGATGCTTGGGTGGATGGTTGGATGGTGACGGGCGTCAAAATCATTCCGCAATGCTTCATTTTAATTTAGCCGCACAACACAGAGGCTGTTCAAGGGATGTTAACGGGCTGCGGGAAGGTTTTGCGACGCATTTTCTTAAACGTATTCAAAGCGCGTGTTCAACGTCAGGAGTCCGTGCCCCGCACACACCCAGCCACCCTTGCGAGTGGCATGCGGCTTTAGTTTTAATTTAGTTATTGTTGCCACTTCAATTGGAAGCGGCGACAGCAGCAGCATCAGGTTCTATCCTTATATTGCCTCTACTTAAACTTTACTCTTTCAACCTCAACCTTTCTATCCCTCTCTCTCTCTCTCGCTCTGGCTATGTGTTTATCGGTGTCTCTTTTGACTTGTATTAAATCCAAGTTACATTGAGCGTTCCTTTGGGCTTTTCGCCCGCTGATTTTTCGATTTTGAGAAATGAGGTCATGAGACGCTGCACGTTTGCCATATGGGAATATGACCTCCGTTTTGCCTTTGAACATGTTTAACCAAGTCCAGTGTGAATGATGATGATGACAGCAACGACCACAACGACGACGACGCCGCTGGGACACAAAGTAGGCACTTTTAATGCTGTGATAATGCAAAAGGTTGAAGAGTGTATTTTGCATTTATTTGTCAGTCTTTTGGAATGTTTAGATTAACACGAAACAGCTATAATAGTTAAGATATATTTGCTTGTGAGCTTGGTTTGATTTAAATTCAATAATACTACGATAAATATTTTTGGGAGGTTTCTTAATATTTCGACTACCATATTAATAAAAAATCTGAGTTTTAATATTTCTTTGCAGAAAAATTGATATAGACTCTTAATCAAATCGCAAATAATACAGAGTTCTTCATACCTGAAAGTTCTCAGCACATTCTAAGTCTTTGCTAAGTGTTAGGTTTAGTGATGCTTTCTTTCTTTCTTGATGCTTTCTGTAAAGTTCTTAAGAATGATAAGGAAAATTTAGAGAAGAGTCCAAGACACTAACTGTGACTCATATTCAAGAGTGAAGCAAACCAATTAAAATATTTTTACCAACAAATAAATCAGCATCACATCATTTGTTAGTCAATTACTTTCTACTACAGTGATTTATTTTGTTAATTTTTTTTTGTTTGAATCTATATTTATATGGAGTATTTGGTATGAAGTGTTGAAAACGCATTATTGCTGCGTTGCCAGGCCCACGCATCTATGCCAGACTAAACAACTGCCATCGTTTTATTAGCCACCTCAAGAACTCAGGAGCTTACAGAAGGCACAAAAAACTTAGGATGTTTCAGGGAATTAAATGTGGCTGTGGGCAGGAGGAGCGGAAGAAATGAAGCAACTACAACTGTTGCTGGATTGCGACAACAAGCAAGTTCCATTAGCTTGGCGCGCACTGAAGCGTCCTTGGAAGCTGCTTTTGGCTTTGGACTTACAGCTTTTGGCGTTTTTTTTTCGGTGCTACGGCTTAGTGACGGCTAATGATACACTTGCACGGAAATTATAAAGTGCCACGCATAACGCCACTACAATTTATACTGTGGGCGAGGCCAACAAAGCTCGCGCCCAACAGTCAACAATGGCAACAGCAGCAGCAAGACACTTGAGTTGATTTTAAACCCAAGCTAAGTCGCTTTCAGTGAAGATGTTGCCTCAGCTGTGTTACCTAGCAGCTACTATGGCTGGTAACCTGAGCACGCCAAACCATTTACAAATTAGACTGTACAGCTGAATCCGTGGCTTGACTTGACTTGGCTTGACTTGGCTTGGTCTTAGTCTTAGTCTGGGCGCCACTCTTCAAAAGCCAAACAATTAGCTGAAGTGGCTTAGCAGCGGGCGCCTGATTGAAATTAAGTGCAATTCAAATGGCGACACGAAACGTATGCAATAAAAGCAATTTACCCAAAGCCCAGACCGGGAACAAGCCACCCCCCAACCCCAAGCATAGAGTGTGTGTCAATCTCAATTCCCCCCAACAGCCAACAAAAAAAACCAAAAAAACGAGTTCAGCACAAAGCGAATTGTGCGTGGGGCAAGTTTTGTTTGTCTGAGCTGCGGCATTAGCTCAACGCGCAGCAGGTCGCCAATGTTGTCTATTGTGTCGTTATTCCTTTTTACCATTTCGTTTCGTCTCTTATGCTGCCAGCTAGTAGCTTCCCCCCACCACACGCATATAATTGATATGCGCCCGTCTCCATCGTCTTCAACTACTTGGGATTTTTTTGGTTGGCATTTTGAACGATTTTGCCTCCTGCTCAATTGAATGGAAACTTAAATGTACATGTGTACAATGGACAGGTCCTTCTATGTCTGTGTCTGTGTCTGTGTCCATGTCCTTCGTCCATGCTCGTGTCCGTGTCCATGCTTACAAATCATTGGCTTTTGCATTTAGTCCTTGCCAAGCAATTCAAATATTTTATTTCAATCTAATAACCCCAAACCGAAAGCTCTTCTTTTCTGCTTCAGCATTTATTTCTTCTGCTACTTTTCTGCTGCTTTCTGCCACTGATGTATATGTCCTGCTGGCCTTTCGTCCACCCAGCTCTTCCACCCTATCATCTATGCTGGGGCATTTGTCACGTTACAGGTTTTCGTTTGGGTTTTTGTTATTAATCTCAATTTGCCCCCATATAGTCACACCTCCGGACGCCCTGACGCTTGAAATCCTGATTCCTGAACTGCTCCTGGCTGTTTGAATCCGGCAGCCACCCAATGTGATACACTGTTTACCTTTTCACAGCCAGTGCCCAGTGCAAAGAGCGCTGCGAACGTGCCTCAAACGGAAACTGACTACGACTGACTATCTGCATATTTACTTCGTACTAGCTGCCACTCAGATACACTCTAATGAAAATACCATGCTAATCCCTGAATCCTTTTATTGGTACCTTCGAGATGCAGATTCAAAGCTCAAGCTTAAGCATTATTGTATAATCAGGCTGGATTTTGGCAAGGTGAAGTGATTCAATTGATCTTTAGTTTAATAGAAAATGGTGATTGATTTTAAGATAGGCATGATTAGTTTGAAATACAATTTTTAAGAGCCAAGTAGTTTAGTTTTAGTTTTTTTAGTTCCATTTTGTTAAACTTTTAATCATTTTTGAATGAAAATTTCATTCAAAGATTTTGGTTTTTCATTTTTAAAGAGGTTTTTAAGTTTGTGTTGTAAGAAAACTGAAAAATTGAGGATTTAATTTGAATACATATTTATGAGTTCCTACTTATAAACTCGGATTTTCTTTACTATCAAATATTTGAGACTCAGTTAAAGCTTTCAGCATATGATTTTGAAATAAAAAGTGTGGTAAACTTCAAAAAATAAAAGGTTTAATCTTTTTTATTGCTCTTTTGCTTAATAAAATATACTTAAACTGAAAAAAATAATGCTAACCTTTTCCCAAAAAAAATATTCCTTTCCAACTAAAATGTTCTTCAAGCAACCCAGTTTACTTTTAAGTATATTATAGTGTATTTCATATTCGTTTAGCTCTTTTATCTTAAAAAAAAAAACAGTTCTTGGCGATGTGCATCAGGTTCGATGGGCGTGGCCGCCGCTTGACCATGGGCGTTGGAGCTTACAATTCAAACAAAGCAACATGCAAGAAAATAAAAATCTGCTTACCCTAAAAAAAAGGGGGATACATTAATTGTGCAGGAAAATCTAGGCTGCCAGCAGTTAAAACCGACCTGTAGAGCATTTCACTTGCGTATATATTTGGTTGGAAAAATAGTTTGAGGCTTTCTCTCTCTCTGTGTGCGTCTCCTTCTCACTCTCTCTCTCTCTCTCTCTCTGTGCTGCTGTTGTGACAGTCGAAACAATTGAAATAGGCGTGGCAAACGGTGGGTGTTTCAAGGTCCCGGAGGGGGTTTGGGTTACGTTTCGGACTACCTGTCTGATGCTCACTTGGCACAAAAACAATGTTCAACCAACGAACGAAAATTGCCCCGTTTTTTTGCTATAAATATTTTTCAGAAAGCACAAAAGCTGAAATCACATTTGCGCCAAAGGTGCGAGGTGAGTTTTGGTATGGATGAAGCAGACAGCAGCATATAGAAAGGACAAAACGACAGGACCTTATAGATAAAGATAGAGAGAGAGAGAGTGCAGTGGACACAGAAGATGCGAATAGACAGGACTCAATTGTATAAAAGAGATTTTCATTTGCTGCCTCAGCACGCGCTCCAACTAAATTATGATACAATTTTAGCACTTAAATATATATATATATATATATATATATATGTATATGTATATGTATGTGCACCAACACACATTCAAGTATTATGTGTGTCTGCGTGTGTTCTTTGACTCCAAACTATTTATCTCCATCGAAAGTTTAGCCTCAGACAAAAACAGCAAAGAGGATGGTTAGAAAGAGGGGGAGGGAAAGGGGGAAAGGCATGCCACAGGATGGTTAGTAAGACTGTAAGTTAATTATACGCTCGCCACGCTTGTTGTTTGGTAACTTGAAACGCAAAACTGAGAGAAAATATTCCGTAAATGGCATTCATTGCATAATGGGCGCCAGGGATGGCGATAATGAGTGTTATGGCAACGGTAAAACGGATAAGCATAAGTAAAAGGACACTGACAGCAGCTGTTCCTCAATGATAAAAGGCAACAAGTCGACTGTCAAAGCCCTTCTTACATCTAACAACCAACTGTTTACTTCTATGTATGTATGTAATCATACAAAGCCAACTACGGATAGGCTTCGATGACATTTCTCATGAAATGCCTGTCTAAAGCACACACACACACAAATAGACTTCAACAGAGTTTAAGAAAGGTGTGTCATTACATAGCTATAGTAAAATATGCTTTTAATTTCATAAACACATAATCAATTTAATTCATTTTGCTGTTCAAATGAAAATTTAAGATTTATTGCATCATTTGAACGATTTTCAGCAACAATCCCTTAAGGAGAAAGCTAAAATATCAAAAACAAAAAAGGAGAAACACTTTTAGAATATTAAAATATATATATATATAATAAATATTGCAATACAATTTTTGAATTTATAAAAATAACAAAGGCTCGAAACCCCATTCAAAAATTGTCTTGGGTTAGTCAGTTTAAATTAGAGTTGATTGATTGATTGGTTGTTGAAAAACTTAAGAAAAACTTTTTAGCACAAGTATAGTATATAAGTATATATTATTTACAAGTATATATAGAATATAGTATATAAGTTAGTCAACAAACTCTTACACTTAATTTGACTTTACTTACTTTAATTTAATATGTTTTTTTTAGTAAATTAAACATTAAAATTTTGAAAAAATTAATCTTTCTTAAGAGATCATTTATAGCGTACAAGAAGTAAGCAAAGTTTATGCGAGAAAATTGGTCTAAGTACCAAAATAAAGTCTGCTGGAGAACTCAATGCGAGAAAGACAGAAAAATATACCATTACCGACTATATTTCCAACCCTTTTGCCTATTGTTCCAAGCCCTTTGTAGTTGAAACAAGCCTACTTTGGCTTAGCATATATTCAATAATTAACATTTATGGATATTATTATTTCTAATAGATTCTTCTTCATTATTCCCGGTCGTCTGATGTGTTGTTCTATAATCCCACTTACTCTGAGCACCTTTAACTATCAGTTTTGTGAACACTTTGTGCTTCACTTATTGCTTTTCTGATGTTTCTTCTTTTTTTTTCGCAGCTCTGATGCGCTTATCGCTTAGCTTGTTTCTCCCATAATTGATTTCTCGTCACTTTTTCAATCTTGCAACACTTCTAATGCCTTTAATCTCATCACTGTCATAACTTCTCAGTCTCGCTTTAAGCTTTTTCGCTTTTGTCTCTCTAAAAGGAACTCCCTTTTGACTTTGGCTCGACCAAATTGCTTGCTATTTGTCAGACAAATTTGTGTTTGGTGTCCTGTTGCCTAGTTTGCAAACGAGTTTGCGTCTAAATAGTTGGTGACTTTTTAATTGCAGCCTCATAAGCAAGCAAGTATTACAGTCAAACGGCAACGGCAACCCTTTTTGCAGTTAACAACACTGCATCGGATGCATACAATTGGCCATACAGAAAACTTTTACAGGACCTGGTCCAATGTTAGCCTGGACACACGTATGTAGAGAGCTTGGGGGCCTGCATTAAAGGTAACAACATGCTTAAAAGCGTATACGTGACATCTATGATTGTGTGTGTGTGTGAATGCCATATGCGTCTGTGTATGGTGTTGCCGTTGTTATTGTTGCTGTTGTGTTTTGTTGAATGCTTACTTAGGTTTGGTTTCCTGGGAAAAGTCATAAAAGCGTACAAAAGGCAACTGGCAAAGAATACAATTTGTTACCAATTAAATGACTGCATTACATAATAATACAAATAATAACAATAACAGCAGCAACATGGCCAAAAATAACAACAGATTGAAATGGCAAGCAGCTGCCGATACACCAACCCCCCCAACCCTCCACACCCCCTTCCGAGCAACTTGAATTGAGTGACAGACAGGGCAACTGTTGTTGTTTGCTGTTTGTTGTTGCTGTTGCTATTACGCTTGGCGTCAGCGAAGCCAACCAAGTATGTTTGTGTGTGTGTGTTTGTGTATTTTGGCTATATACGTAAGCATACAGCATCTCGAATCCGGCCAACGCATATTGGTTGTCAAAGTTACCAAATCAATAAAATACACACTACAGGACTTCAGGACATTTTTTTTTTTGAGAGAGGGAGGATACGCCACGATATGATTAGCAGGTGTACGAAAGAGAGAAAAGCTAACACCAACAACAACAACAAAATGTTACTTCATTATGATGAATTTTGATTTGATTCCTAATTTGCTTGAGCTGGCTGGCATTTTAATAAATCGAATATGCCCATTCATTAGCAAAATTAGTGAAAGAATTTCCGTTTTTGATCCAAACATCAATTAAAAATTTGGGATTAAACACGCTCTTGTTTTTATATCAAAATATATATAAATGTTTATTAGTAATTTTCATATATGTATGTAGCTGTGTTTGTATGTGTGTGTGTGTGTGTGTGTCTGTGTTGCCATTTAATTTGAACACAATTTGCAAATATTTTATTCATTTATTATGTTTGCTTAATTCTTGTTATTGACTTTGTTGCCTCCTTCAATAGTTATTTATTTATTATTTATTTAGATTGGGTCAGCAGGACTTGCATAGAGTTTTTGTGTTTCCATAATTTGTTTGCCATCAAATTAATTATTTTTGTTTTATGGTTGTGCAAACACACATAAAAGACGATGATTACAGGACTACAATTTCTATGCGCAATTATTGTGCTATGCTACAATTATTTTTGTTTGGGTTAAATTCAAAACTATTTGTGTATTCATTTGTTAGTTTAGTTTGTGTACTTACTGTTGGTGTGTGTCTAAATTAGCACGTTTGACCAATTGTATAAGAGTTTTTAATATAAGATGGATTGTCAACGATAACTTAAGCAATCTGGCAGCACTTATAAAAAGTTATTTGTTTCTTATTTGGCAGCATTTTTGTTTGTTTTTTTTTTTCACAAATTGCATAAACGTGTAAGCTAATTGATTTACACACTTAAAAATAAAATAAAGTACTAAAAAAAAGTATGTATCTTTGGCATTTTTTATTCAAAATAAATTGATACCGTTATTCTTGTTTGTGTGTGTGTGTAGGTTGGTTTTTTTTTCCTTTTTTTGTTACAAAATTCAGTGTAAATATTTTACGCTTAATGAGCTTATATAATTTACTCAAATTAGTACACATAATCGTACATATGCTATATGCTTAATTTAATAGGCATTACGACGCATTGCGGTCGCATTTTTTGTTATATTCAATAACTTTCAATTTTTCAGTATTGTTCAATAAGTATTTTTCAATTCAGTTTTTCAGCGAAAATATTGCTATAACTTACATAAATGAGACGCGTCTCCGTTTATCAAATTTCAATGGACATACTACACAATTAAAGTATGCAGTTTTTGTTGCTTGTTTTAGTACAATTCAAATGGTTCGTTCTTTCAAGTAAGATTAAGTTTAAGTATATATATATATGTATATATAAATATGTGTATATATTCTAATCATATAGGGTTTGTAAAAATCAATTAATAACTAAGGGGGGAGCTACTTTAAGTAATGATTAAATATACTTAGTGTGTGTCGGTTGTGTGTGTTTGTGTATTATTTTGTGTTTAGATTGTAGGTCATTACATTTTGGATATGATTTGGTGGTATGGAGGAAGCACTTGTGGGGAAACGTTTATAGGAATAATCGGAATATGTACTATTATTTTGATTTGTAGTTGGTAATTGTGTGTGTTTTTTTTTACCCACTATTCAATTGGCAGCTGTATTGAGTATAGTTTAATTAAACAATAAGCATTTATAAGTAGTAAACACAAAAAGTTTGCGTCCTTAAAACCTAAATGCTAAACTCAATTAAAGCGATATGCCCCCTGCTCAAGTGACTGCAACGTAAAGCTTGGCCAATAATGGTTCTAAATGATATGATTATAATACTAAAGTATCCGAGCACAAACAAGATTGTGGCTAGAATGTTGTTCCAAATGTTTGAATTTTGCCTGGGCAGCAGCCAGTTTTATGGCAATGGAATCTTGAGACGGACTGTAACTGGCCCTAAATCTCAAAACAATTCGGCTTAAACAGCTTTGGCTGCCACAAAGAACACATATTGTTCTATAATCGAGCCTCGTTACAAACAAGTCGAGACTAGGCAAAGGGCATCTAAGAAAACTGCGGCTAGCCGCGTTTGTTTTTACAAACTTGTATTAAATGCTACATTCTATAAATGGGTGTAATCGTGTGTGTATGTGTGGGTTTTTCAAGCTCTTGCGCTTGCTTTTTCAATTTTGTGTTCCTGTGTGTATACATATGTTGTTGTTTTATAAGTTAAGGTACAAACTAGATAATTAATATGCAGCATAGTGGTTTGTTTGTGTCAGTGTGTGTTTTAGCTTAAGTTGTTAGCCAAGTCGCATATTGAAATCGATAATTGATTGTTTTACAGTGAAAGTGTCCGTTCTTAATACCGTTACATTTATATAATATTATATAATAATATGGGCGGGGCGGTCGACTTGCACCTCAATTCAAAAATTCAATTTCATAGAGAAACTCTAGAATTAACAATAGAGTTGAGAGGTGCGAAAGATTTGTTAGATTAAGATTGTAAATTGTTATCCATTCTTTTTTTTAGCGTTTATGTTTTTTTTTGTTTTTTTCGTTAAAAATTGATTAGTAGTGATTATTGTTGTTGTTGCTGCTGTTATTGTAGTTACTGCGGCAGTTGCTGCTGCTGTTGTTGTTGATGTTGATGTTGACACACATTTATGGCGATACATATGGCGGTGGCTTGCGATAAGAGGGCGTTGCCGGTGATTTCCCTCGCACCTCGCGTCCACCAAGCACCACAGCCGGAGGTGGCACATACTCATCCACATCGTTGTCACCACCATTCATGTTGGAGACGTTGTACGAGGGCGGCAACAGTGGCGGCTTCTCATCCTTGAGTATGACAGGACTTTTATTGCCGATTTCGGGCTTCTCCTCGAACTCATCCTGAAAGATGACCGGTATGCCTTTGGTGCGGAACGATTTACGTTCCTCCTCATCGCCTGGAACGGGTGAAAGAAAATGTTAACATAAGCTGTGCCAAAAATGGAATTAATTGCCAATTAACTTACCCAATTCCATTTTGCCGCTCTTGTGACGGCGACGATGCAAACAACAGGCAATAATGGAAGCCAGCAAGATCATGAGCACAATAATGACAGCGGGCAATATAAATGTGGCCAAATATTCATCAGGGAACGTTGGTTTCAGGCTTGGCTCTTTGGGCCGCGATGGTATATACTCATGCTGACTAATGTCACTATTTTCCGCATCTAAAAATGAATACAAGAGAATGTTAACAATGGAATCAAAGATACAGGATCTGTGTTTCCACTTACGATGGCAAGTGCCTGAAGGCACGACTGTAAAGTTCGTTAGATTTAGTTCCGGACCAAGTGCTTTCTTGACACTGGGACTGGGCATCATGTCGCTGCTCAGATAGACATTGCGTGTGGCAGCCATTTCCTTGTCGGGACAACGATTGTGCACCTTGAACAGTGAAGCATTATAGAAGTTAACAATCGTGCCGTCCGAATCGTGATGCGTGGTAATCGAGCGCACAACAATATGATTTGTATTCGCATCGCCATGCAGCTTAGCAATGCGTTCCATAAATTTGCGCTGCAGCTCTGCGTTGAAATTCTCGTGGCGTATGGCCAAATAAGCCTTGTACAAAATGGCATAGTCCTTTTTGGGCGTGTGTGCCACAACGACAACGAGCGCATCGTTAGCGCTAAGACCGCCACTATCCTCGGCAATCAGCAGATACTCCTCCGTTCCAATGTCTCCGCTCTTGGGCACGCCATAGAATTCCTGATTCTTCGAATCAAACTGCAGCCAGTGACGTGTGCTTATTTCCTTGTGCTCCTTGGTCTTAAGCGTGAGCGTCAGTTCATTATCATTGGGATCATAGAAGGTATCGCTGGGCACCCTGTACACCAACAGTTGACCCACTGACGCATTTACGCGATCCACCTGGTTGCGCGGCATGGGCGGCAAATTCTTGGCCATATGCATTGTGGGCTTTATCTTGGTCAACTCTGTCTTCTGACACGCACCAATCAACTGGCCCGATATAGACTTAATACTTATCAGCGGCTGCACCAAACCATTCAAACGCAGTGCATCCAAACGATGCACCAACTCATTGAGCTCGGCCTCGGGACAATCGCTCGTTGGCAGCGTCTCATTGAAGTACACAAAACTGGCACTTTGTGGCTCCTGCAACGTTTGTCTAATCTCACGTACCACCAGCGCTGAGCTGTTGCTATCCTCGAGCGTATGCGCCACAGCCTTGATCAGCTTCAGCTGCCAATCGATGTTGTGTCCAAGCTTCTCATTGATGCGCACCGCAATGCTGATCTCATGATTGAAGGTACGCAATGCGCGATGCTGTTGTACGCTAATCTCGACAGTTTCCGTGACGCTGGCATTGCCCGAATCGGTTGCCGACAGGCGATACTGCCAACGGGAGACGGCATCATCCAATGGTCTACAAAAGAAATATTGTGTTAAAGTTCGGTAAGAAATCTCAATCTCAATTCACTTACAATCCATAAAGCTCATGCTTATCCACATTGAATTGCAGCCAGGAAGTGGCCTTCAGTTCATGACCATCTTTGTCGGTTAGCTCCAGTCGCAAATTAGTTTGATCTTCGGCATCATAAAAGGTTTCCACAGGCACCACAAAGCTAAATGCCTTGCCCGACGGCACAGCGATCTTTTGCAAACGCATCTTAATGATGGGCACACTATTCTCCTGTCGCGGCTCCACATAATCCGTGGAGGCATCCGTTGTTGTTGTGCTGCTTACCTCCAATTGCGGCTGCCGAGTCGTTGTTCCCCGCACTGTGGGTGTAGCCAACTGAGGCAAAAAAAAGGCAAAAAGATTGGCAATTATGCAATTATGTATGCTTTGGTGGAATTTGTTGTTAACACGGTTGACTTACCTCATTGCTGGTCAGATTAGGCACGCTGGTATTGCTCGCAGCTTCAAGGGCATCGAGGGCAGCTTCCCCTGCCTGGGAATTACAGAGAACTCATTAAATGACATATGAACTGCGCTAATTGGACTGACGCGATTCATTTATTTATTTTTTTTTTTAGTGTCATGCTTGAATAGTGTTTAGGAGCAGGCAGATATATAGAAAGAGTTGTTAGTGTATCAACTAGGAGGAGGAGGAGGGGTGCCACACAAAGATACACATATATATACATATATATAAAAGATAATATTGCATGCAATACCAAAGGACATGCGAGGAGAAAAGAGAACTGCGCTGCTAATCAGCGCTGATTGGCATCCCATTTCAAAAAGGATAAGTGCATTAGCCGTTAACGTTGAAGTTACCTAATTGGCTTAACTTACGGAGTTGGCATTGGGGGGCGTTGAATGGGGCTTAAATTGCGCTGGACGGGAATTGGAGAATGGGGAGTTTTTGGTTTGTTTTAAGTGCAGCTTATTACAAAAATATATACTAGATATGATTCTCTGTTGCTACTCAATACGCATACAACAAAAATATTGTGTGGTGTGGTTGTGTGGCTGGGCGCAAGTAAATAAGTTCACCTTAAAGCTAACTGAGGGCGTGCTGTGTGACGCGTGCGAAGCCGTTGTCGTCGTAGCCACCGTGGACTCGACTAAGATCTCGATCTCGGTTTGAGTTTGAGTTGGACGCATTGTGGCTGCCATCATATCGACCATATCTGCCACATCCGTTGTTGCGGGCAGCCAGGTGGTTGCAGGCTCGATCTCATTTTCATTTGTCTGCAGCAGTTGGCATTTGATTTATTTTTTGGTGAGTTTTATGTGTATATTTAGCAAAACAAAAACATTGTGAGATAAATATGGCAAAAGGTCATCAAAAGTATCGACCAAACTAGCTAATATAAAGAACCGTTGACTCCCTCGAGGGCAGAACCTAAGGGACAGCAGAACTTGTAAAAACATTAAAGCGTTTCCCGTTGAAATGATATGGTTTGTATTTAAACTTTACTGTGATTGAATATACTTTATCTTTAACACTGATTTTATTTAGCTGCCAAGGAAGATTGTTAAGGATACCTCAAAAATAAAAGGTCATATCTTCAAATTCATTGATTAAACCTCCCAAGTGATTATAATTTTTAGGTAGATATTTATGTTTGGTTGAAGTTAAGTTGGGGTACAAATTTAGGCCTTCTTCTAGTGCAAGAAACGTTAGTAAAGTTAGGAGTTAAGTTAGGACCGAAAACTTTAAAAAGCTTAACCGACACCCTTAAGAATACTAAGATCTATAAATATATATATATATACAATTAATACAACTAAAGGAAATCTAGATATATATACAAAATACAAATAGATATGATTATCTAAAGAATATCTATACAAAAACTTATTCATGTTAAATACACCTGACTAAATCGTATCTTAATTAGATATAGTACTAGATAGTTAATAGTCTTTATTATGTTAAGAATAAGTTCGCTATTTGCTATAACTTCAACTTAAACTGTTTAAGTTTACAGTCTTTGTATATATATTTGAGATTAGGTTTGCGGCAAAGTTGTACAACAAACGATTATAATGATTATACAACAATGTATATAATATATAGTACAACACAAATACAAGAATGGATATAGCACATAATATTAACTGTCTGAAGTTTAATTTAACTAACAGAGACAGAGGGGGGGGGGGTTGGTGGTGAGCGTTGGGCGGCGACAACAGGAGACAAACAGACACACAAATACATTAAAGGCTAAACAACAGTTAATATTGTCGCACAACAAGAGACATACATATATATATAAAGACACAAACATACACACACACACACACACACTCAGATACACACACACAAAAGCGACATTACCTTTGGCGTTTGTGATTGTGGTGTTGTTGTTGTAGTAGTTGTAGTTGTTGTTGCTGTTGTAGTTGTTGGCATAGTTGCATTTGTAGTTGTTGTTGATAATGGTGGTGGTGGTGGTGGGTATGATGATGATGGTGAAGCGGATGATGTTGCTGTTGCTGTTGTTGTTGTTGTGAGAGTATTAGCAATATCAGAGTCTATAGCACTTGGTGTACTTGATGAACCAACAACTGAAATGGGTGTGGTTGAGGATATGTTGCTGGAGGTGCTGGAGGCAACAGCAGCAGCTGCAGACGTTTCGACAATGTCGCTGGTTGATGCGGGAGTTGCGTATGACGAAGATGATGGGGATGAGTGTGGATGGGACACAGTGGAGTTGGCATCGTATGGTGAAAATGACACAGAATGGGCGGGTGACGTTGCTGGTGGCATGGGTGTGCCGGGTGTTGCAGGTGTTATATTATTATTGTTGTGGTTAGTGGTCGTTTGTGAGGTGCTCGTTGCAGCGTGCTCAGCTACATCAACAGCCGCAGAGTCAACCTGGTTGTTGTTATTGTTGTTGTTGTTGTTGTTGTAACCATCTTCTGCGTCTATGGAAGCGGCGTTTACCGTTGCCAAGGAACTGCTGCTGCTGCCAGGTGCAACTGTTGTGGTTATCTTCTGAAGCTCCAGCTCCATTAATAGCTGCTCCTTCTCGTGATCCGTTTTGAGTTCCAGCTCATTGCCGAGTTCATTGTCACTTTCCATTATAACGGGAGAGGCAGGCACGCCCAGCGTCTGCAGCTCAACATCTTCAACGTCATCAACATCCTCGTCCACATTCAGTACGGGCAGCTCCTTAATGTTCTTCGTGTTCTCAATGGTCTTGCTAATGACAGACTCCAATTTGGAAACGCTTTCCTCTATCTCCTCATCCAATTTGGCAGCGGGCGAGGCTGATGATGATGCGGCAATCGAGGCAGCCGACGAGGATGCAGTCTCCGTGTGTTCCGACTGTATGTTTGTTGTTGTTGTTATTGATTTTTTTATTTATTTTTTTGTTGATTTTAATTGATTAGTTGTGTAGTGGTTGTTGTTGTTAGTTAATAATTAATTAACATTCATATTGCAATGGTAGTAACACAGTAAGTAAATGAGCACAGCGAGAGAGATTGAGAGAGAGAGAGAGAAAGAGAGTGTAAATGGCAAAAAAGAGAGAAAGAAAAGACGAGAACACCATATGATGAATAACATGTACACAATGTTAAAAGAACCGTTTCATCAAGAACTCAATGATCGATCAAGTACGTATATATATAATATAGTATATATAATATATATGTGAGTATGTAATATGTGAATTGTGGTTGTTGTTGTTGTGGTTTTTGTGGTTTTGTAGTGTATCTTTTTGCAGTTATCAACAAAGTGCAGTAACAAACAAACATAACCTTTCGTAAATAATAATACTCTTAAACTTATTGTTCCGACTTAGCATATATATTTTGTTTTAGTCATATTCATAAATACATAAAGATACTGTTCGGTCGTATTGACAACAGTTAAGCAACTCCTCAGGTAATCAAAAACACCACAAGAAACAATAAGTAAGAAAAATAAAAACCAACTCGAATGGAACATGACATTCCCCAAATTAAATGGAACACTCACCGCGCCATGATGATGACGATGAGCATGCGATATTGTTGGCACAACCGTAACTGGATCACTGCAAAAAAAAATAAATAAAAAAATAAAATAGTTATCAGATTTGTCATAGCACATTTTTATCTGCTTAGTAGTACTTACGACGCCTGATCTTCGTCATCGTCTTCATATTCGTAGTCATCCTCTTCGGCACCGCTGCCCTCCGATTGTCGTCGCTTTCGATGTGATCTGCAAGGTTAGTTCATAGATGAATCAGTTAACAAGTTTTGGGAAGTGTTTGTACAATCATTTAAAGTTTGTTAAAGTTGACTTGAAGCAAAAAGCTGACTTTTGATAATAAAGAAATTTTGTGTAGAGAATAGCTCAGTACTTGATCATTTAAGAACTCTCATTTACTAATTTCTAAGTGTGGTACAATCCAACTGTTTTCAGGCGCAATTCTCACTACAGAGTTTGTATATTACATTTTGTAATGGAAAACAACAGTTCGCGTATTTTGTTTTAAATAAATCAATTTTGTAAATAAATGAAAGTTTTTGTCAATACGTTAAGTTTTCTTAATCAGATCTTTAACAAAAGTTGTCTGTCAATATTTTTGTTCATTTCGATTATTATACATTCCAACAGGCTATTCTTTTTGTTAATAAGTTGTAGTTGTTACATTTTTGTGATCTATCTCCCTGAACTTTTGTTTTGCTTGGTTCTAAGAAATGCCAAGTATTCATCTTAGAACATTATAAAGCCTAACTAACTTGTGCAAATAAATCAGAAACTCACTTTCTTAAAAAAATGGGTAATCAGCTATGCTTACTAAGAACTAGTTTAAGACATCTGTTCGCTTTTAGTTACTTCGGAAACTATTTAAATTGATAACTACTAAACTAAAAATCGAATCAAATGATCTCTATAAAGACGATCTCTCTGCTCGTTATTTATAAGCCACCTTGTCTTCAAATCCTTGCGCCAAATAAACCATAATCCAAAGTTCTCCTCAGTCAATGCGCCAATGGTGCCGTCCTTAACTTGATGCGCAATCTGCTTGGCTATTGGCTCACCCATGCCAAAGTAACTTGAGCCACAACCGATCTGTAAAGCAAAAGAAAAGATTTTAGGTCACTGGAAAACAAACCAAAATTGGTATTTACTAATTACCATAAAACTGGCACGACCCAAATGACGATTTGCAGTTTCTACATGCTTTTGGCCCTTGCCGCCTTTGCGCATAGCCAACTTATGCATGTAGCCAAGTTCCCGCTTAGACACAGAATCCAGCGTAATGAATTCCTGCAAAGCAAATAAGGTGCGAAATGTTATTGGGTTTATTTAGCTATAAAGTATAATTATATAAGCTTACCTTGGGTATGGCAAAGAACTTGGCCAATTTGGCCTGAACATGCAAACGTTTGTCCAAACTAAGTTCGGTCCAGTCATGCTTTCGGAGCAACAGCGAGAGCACAATCTCCGGTTGTGACTGCTGGCAACGCATTAGCTCCGTCACATATGGATCCTGTTTGTATGCGGGCGCATCTTTCGGTTCAATGACGGGCACCTACAAAGCGAAACCGCGAAATGAAAGAGTTCAAGAGTTTAAACAGTGGCCCAAGCAATCTAATCGCTGGCACAGTCGCCAGTCCGCGTCGTCGGCATTTTCAAGTGAAATGTGTCAGGCATCATCAATCAAAATTAACAGACAAATGACAGGCGCAGCTGCAACACAGTTGCTGGTTGCTGTTGCTGTTGCTGTTGCTGCAACAACAAAGCAGCGCATTCTGCGGCAGGCTTTTCATGCCGCACCCCACCCTCTTACCTGAGAGTCGTTCACATTGAAATCCCGCTCGCCATTTGCCGCCGCCAACAGCACAGCAAAGAGCAATAAAAATGGCAACGTTGCGCATTGATTGCACTTCGCTGATAAGAAAAACGACCTCATGCTTATAAGCTAACGTCGTGACGTCTTCTATATAGACTTCCGACTTCTATATAGTATAAAGTTTTGAGTTTTGTTATCGTTTCGTTGTGATAAGCAATTCCAATGTGAAGATGGAAACGTTTTTTTTTTGGACTCGTCGTCGTTGTTTGTTATCTTTTTTTATCCCTTCTTCTGGTTGTTGTTTTTGTTGTTGTTGTTATCGTTTACGTCATCTGCAGAAAGAGAAGTAAACGTAAAATTGATGAGAATTATGAATACATAAAGGTCTCGCCTCGTTGATTGAGTGTAAGTTATGTTCATGGTAATTAAGCCATGCTTAATTATCATTACGATTCCTAGACATAATGCATATGCCCAATTAGGTCAACGATCTCCCACCCAAAACTCAATTTGTGGGCCCACTCCTAAGGCGAATGCCTTTGTGATAAATGCCTAAGCGCAACTGTAATTATCATAAACAACTGTTTTCTACTTTTTGTTAGCTTTTCTCGCTTTCGGAGTGGAAATTAGCGACTGATCATTGGATAAATACGAAATGGAAAGTGGTCATACGTGTTTTTCTTTGAAACCTATCTGAGTAGGTGTTTTTGTCCAGACAAGTTTTCTTTATTTTCTTTTAAACAGAAATAATTCTTTTCGTTTCACTTGATTTCTTATTAATGGTAAGTGCATATGGTGTTCAACTGATTAGGCTCTAGGGAATTATTATAATGAGCAACATCGGTTCGAAATTTGATGAAAATAGCTTTAAAACTGAGTAATCACAACAAAATGACAGAAAGACATTTGAGCTATTGATTGAGGTAAAGAAAGAAAATAAAGTTCGGAAAGTCTAAACATTGTTTTATATTGATAAGATATGTTAAAGAAAGTGATTAAATGTTTTAAACGATTTACAAAGTATTATATCATAATTATAGCTGAAATATATTTCAAAAAAATATCTGAACAAATGTAATAAGAGTAATGAAATATGAATAATGAAATTATATTCTTTGACGATTTTCTTTATTTGAACATTTATTTAAGACAAATTCCTCGAAATAGCCTTAACAAATTTTGCACTAAATACTTTAAATATCTTTAAATTTAAAAAGAAAAACTGCATTCAGCTTTTACATGCAGCTTTATTCAGTAAATTGTGAACGTTTCGCTTAGCTATTTATGGCGACAAAATGCCTGCCATATTTTGATAAGATTGTTTCGCGCAAAAGAAAATAGCAAAAGAAATTCCATTGATAAACGAGACAAAGCAAATTTGTTTCCATTCCACTTTAAAAAGCTTGCGAAGCTTATCAATAGAAGCTTATCAATAACTTTAAAGAGAATAACTCATTCCGGATGCCTATTCGAAAAGAAAAACAATCATTGTGCACTCAGTTGCACATAATGAATGCGTTGTTCATATTTGCCTTTAAAAAATATATATATTCAAAGAGTTTTCATTTAAATGTAAAATAGGGTACAAAAGCGTGGAAAATGAATTGAGGATGCGTGGAAAACTAATAAAAATTGGCAACGACTTAATTGAGCCATTAAATATGTCAACGGCAGAGAAAAATACAAGTTGCTCTTGTTGTTTAGGGTGTTTGGGGCAGAAGAGGCCAGGCCAGGCCAGGCCAGTCAATTAATGATGAATGCAACGAGTTGAGCAAAAAAAAACAATAATAAACAGATGAAAAATTCCAACACAGCTGGAAAGTTTACTCGAGACCCGAGAGAGTATTTATAGCAATATTTTCTTATGCATACAAGAAATTTTCGAATTTTTATAGTCTTTGAGCGTGCAGTAAAAATGCATAAATCGAAGTAAAAGTAATTAAAAACAAGTAAGAAGTCTCTAGTCGAGAAATCCCGACTAGACTATACCCTGAACGCTATACAGTCAGTGCTTGCAAGTATGTGTGAGTGTGTGTGTGTACGCGTATAGTGCATAATTTCTTAACTTCAATACTCCATATCTCCAGTATTTCTCAAACGATTTCAATAAAATTTCACAGATTGTTATTATTTAGTCTAATCTTTCAAACTGCATCATATAGTTTTTCAAATTCAAGATTTTGTTGTTATCGATTACATATGTATATCGGAAACGGGAAGAGTTATCGAAAATCAAAAACAAACTTGTACTGCGCGGGGACTAGGCGAGCTTGTATACCAAATCTGGAGTCTCTAGCTCTTATAGTCTCTGAGATCGACGCGTTCATACATACAGACGGACAGGCAGACTGACGGACAGACGAACATGGCTATATCGACTTGGCTGTTGATGCTGATCAAGAATATATATACTATATGGGGTCGGAGATACTTCCTTCTGCCTGTTACATACTTTTGCACAAAACCATCATACCCTCTTTTTACCCATTTTCAATGGGTTCAGGGTATAATTACACAAATAAATATTAAAAAGTTAAAAGAATTATTGGAAAAGCTAATAAACTATTTGTAAATTATTTATTTTCACATGCCTAAATGGTTTTAGGGTATCTTTCAGTCAAGCACGCTCGTCTCAAGAATTTTATACTTGTTTCAACTTGTATTTACACTTGTAGCCAATTTGTTTGTTTTCAAAGTGGGCAACAATATTAATTGAACAGCTCGTTCCGCCTCCTGCCTGGCATGGCAAATGAGGCAGACCAGAGCAGAAAGAAAGGGCGAATAGGAATCGGAATAGGAGTCGAAGTAGGAGGAGGAGGAGGAGCAGTAGAAGATATAGGCACTGGGAAAGGGAAACGAAAGAGTACAAGCGACAGGCAATATGCCACAAATAGATGAACTTAAAATGCAGCCAAGCATGCCGGGGCCATCAGTCAAGTTGGCAGCAGTTTTGGCATGAATGAGAATGAGGCACACACACACAGACAGACAGTTGTTGTAGGTGTTGTAGTTCGTTGTTCTTTGGTTCTTGTCGTTGTCGTTGGGTATGCAAATGAATTAGCATTGCGCCAAATGCAAAACAGTCGTCAGATACAATACAAAAAACATAACAGAAAAACAAGTTATTGCTTAATGTGTTCGTGTGTGTGTGAGTGTATGTGTGAAGCTGCAACACGCTGGAAGCTAGAGTTCAATGGAGTCGAGAGTGTTCGGTTCAGTAAATTGAACAAACAAAAGCAAACTAATAAAGGTATAATACCATAGACACCACCAAGAACAAAAGGCGCCAATCCATAGCAACAACAACTCATAATGATGATGAAGTTACCAATGATGATGATAATGATGTTACAACAGCCCACGCTTTGTGAAGCCGCGGGCGCTATTCAAGTGCCGCACACAAAGACATCTCGCGCTATCTATAATGTGATTAGCCATGCATTTAGAGTTTCTGAGTGGCACTCGCTGCTAGGATGTTGCACGTAGCAGCATGAGGCAGCATGCGTTGACTGGCTGCTGCTGCGGGCATTTCGTTATCTTGCGCGCAGCTTGCAGCATCCACATTGCATCCAAATAGGCCAAAGTGCAGCCAATTAGCTTTGCATTTAAGCGACTTCAAGTGTGTGTGTGTGTGTATGTGTGTGTGTGTGTGGGCGGCCACAAAGGTGCATGGAAACAAGGCAAAGAAAAGAGTTCTTAGAGTATGCAGACGTCTGTGTTGTAGTTATGATTGCTGCCACTGCTGCTGCTACGTGACACAAAAGTGTTGATTCTTAACTGAAACTTTTAACAGAATGCAACAAAGAAGTTCTTTCTTGAACAAACCAAACGAAGTCAGCGTGCGCATAAACAAATTTATTTTCATTATGACCGCACGCACACCCAAACACACACACACACGCAAACGTACACACAGATACAGCTGTTGGTGGGCAAACTGCGCCTACTTATTGGCAGAGCGCTCGAACAACATAAAAAGTCTTTAGCGAACGAAGTCTTGCTGCGGCTTACGCGGCAATTTGACATATGGGTTTTTTTATATACCCTACAGTTAAGTACACGAAGAGTATATCGGACGAACAAAAATGTACTCTCACTTTCATATATAATCCCATTATACCGAGTTATAAAAAAACTTGTTAGATATCCTATAAATATATGCAAAAACCTTTAGTTGATTTTTATAATAAGTTCAGACTTATGATTTACAAATAATTGTTTGAAATAATCTTTGAATGTGGTATTTTGCGGGTCTAGCAAGCCATTTTGATTTGTACTTGTTAAAAGTATTTCATACATGTGTGTTTCCAAGAAATAATAAAAATAATTTCTTTCAATCTTGGTTTTACAAGCTTTCACCCCCCGACCCGTATTGCTATCACACTCTCTCTCTCTCTGTCTCTGTCTCTGTCTCGCACCACATGCTGTTTCTTTCTCCATTTCTTTCTTGGTGTGTGTGTGTGTGTGTGTAGCAGCTTTAATTAATTCGATGCCCCGCAATGGGCGCGTCTCCAATGAACTTTTAATGAATTGTTTGTTGCTTGGTATTTTGTTTACGCTGCTGGCTGATTGAAAAATTGTTATATATACACAGCATACATGTTGCACACACACACACACACATATATACACACATGTATAGACGTGTGTATATGTATTCTTTTCCTATGACAACGCATGTTTGACCCACAATATTGCTGTTCCCACTCCGTCCACACGAAAGAAATACTGTTTGTGCGTAATATTTGTATTATATCGTCAATGAGCTGGAACCGGACAGACCCTGGAAACGTTCGGCATGCATTAGTCTCTCTGTGCATAAGTAGAAAAACATATTGAAAGCAGGCCACAATTACCAAAAATAGAACCCCAATTCTGTTCAGTTCTGTTGTGCTTAGCCACGTTTCGCTGTAGAGAACAACAACAGAACTGAAAAGGCGTGTCTCATATTCAAAACACACACACACAATTTATAGTGGCATGCCTCAAAAGCAATAATAATAATGCCATGCAATGCGATTTTCTTTTTACATGTTTTAAGCATTAAAAACTTGTTGAAATTTAAGGAGCAGTCTCTACAGCTGACACAAATAGAAAATTTAGAGTCAGCAGGTCACCGGAGAAACAAACAAAAATATTTGAACTAAATTCCATTGTATCGAGTGAATAGGGAACAATGGAATGGAATATGAGAATCTGCAAATTAAACTTTAAATACTTAAACATGGATTTTTAAGGGAAAAGATGTTCATTGGACACTTCATGGCTAACTTGATTTGAAGAAATTTGTCAATGTATAAAAGAAACAAGAAAGAAGGCTCTAGTCGGTAAATCCCGACTAGATGATACCCTGAACCCTCTACTTTACGCATACAGTCACTGCTTGCAAGTATCTGTGGGTGTGTTCGCGTATATTGCATTCTTTCCTTTCTTTCATTTGAATGCTTTGTTTTTCAACCGATTTCAATAAAACATTTCACACATTATCATTATTTCATCTAATGTTTTAAATGCCGTCTTCAAGTTTTCCAAATTCAAGATTCTGTTGTTATCGATCTCATGTGTATATCGGAAACGGGAAACAAAGTTGTACTGCCTAGGGATTAGGCGAGCTTATGTACCAGTCTCTGAGATCAACACGTTCATACATACAAACAGAGAGACGAAGAGACGGACATGCCTATATCTACTTGGCTGTTGATGCTGATCAAGAATATATATACTTTATGGGGTCGGAGTTGCTTCCTTCTGTCTCTTAGATACTTTTGCACAAAACCATTATACCCTTTTTACCCATTTATAATGGGTTCAAGGTATCAAAACGAATGAGTTACAGTCATTCGTTCTTTCGATCAAACTTTTTCTGAACAATAAAACACAACTCTAATAAAAATAATAAAACGCGCCGCTGACCTGTCTGTTGATGAAATAACTGGAATGTACTTGAAATAGCCATAATGACTGTGTTAATTCAAGTTGTTGGAGAACTGTTATTGCTAGTGACATCCACTTTAATGTATTCTTTTAATCACTTAATAATCGAAAAGTCAATTGTGCTCTCAAAATACATATGCAAAATATAGCAATCAAACAGTTTTGCCTTGTAAAGGGTTTACTGCGAGAATAGTAATTTAAAGCTGTTTAAAAAACCGTTATACATTTATGTTCATCGTGAGTTGAGCGAAGAAATCATATTATAAGTGTATAAGAGTACAAGTATAAGAGTGACAGACTTTAAGTTATATTTATGTTCATAGTGAGTTGAGTGCAGAAATCATATTATAAGTGTATCAGAGTATAAGGGTAAGAGTGCCTGACTTTAAAAAGCATATCTTATGCCAAGCTTTTAACACTGCTGCTAAGAAATTAAATCGAAAACCGTTTAATATTTATGTTCATCGTGAGCTGAGCGAAGAAATCATATTATAAGTGTATAAGAGTACAAGTATAAGAGTGACTGACTTTAAGTTATATTTATGTTCATAGTGCAGAAACCATATTATAAGTGTATAAGAGTGCTTGACTTTATGTTCTACTTATGTTCATAGTGATTTGAGTAAAGAAATTATATTATAAGAGCATCAGAGTATAAGTGTAAGAGTGCCTGACTTTAAAAGGCATATCTTCCAAGCTTTTAACACTGCTGCTAAGAAATTAAATCGAAATAGACATACAAATACTATAAACAAAATGTCGGCACATGATGGGTATCAAATAAGACTTTTCAGCTACTATTATCTACTTTATTATGATATGCATAGTGAAAGAAAGATATGATAACACACATTAAAGATATGCGTTGACCGAAACAGATAACACAAAACAAAAATAAGGTAGCCAAACGTATAAGATATAAATATGTTTGTAACCCAGTTTCCGTTGATTGCTCAATGCTTGAAGAGCGCAGAGAAGTTAAATTGGGTTGAGCAATGAGGCCGAAATGGCGAGACAATTATAACTGCATTGCATTTGCATCTGTTTCGGCAACAAAAGTTGCCACGTTAGCCAAAAAAGGTGTTAACGCCGTGCGCAAAACAGATGCAACGGCACGTAACCAACGAAGAGGCACGCACACAAGGGGCAGAGTCAAGCAAAACTAATCAATGAGGCAGCAACCGCCATCAGCTCGACAACTGTGTTTGGAAGATGCATCAACAGCTCTTTTAATGTGCCCATATCAAAAATGTTCGATAGGGTTTAATTGACTGTAATTGGACTATGACGATGCCAGCGATGACAACGACGACAACGTTTACTTTTTTTTTGGCATGACTTGCCACGCATCTGTGTTCATGCAACACGCCCCTATACTTGTGTGTTGGGCGTTCCAAATGGCTTTCAATTTGATTTCAAATTAAGACAAACAAAGCTAAAATGAAACAACAATAACAACAACAACTCAAGAGATTACAATAATTAGACTAGTTTCAGGCAAAAGTGTTGTGACTAAGGTATACCCTGCAATTGAACCGTTTACTGCTTACAGCGCATATTCATCATAGCCACAAAGTTTTCCAAACCCAAATGAAATGACAATATTTTGATGATGTTGTTGTTGTTGTTGTTGTCGTGGGCCTTCACACCAACAATGAGTCTCAGATTTTGATTAATGTGCTAACTTGATTAATAATCACGTGGCTCCATGTTGTCGAATTCCACCATACGATCATGCAACTGGAGCCACTGAAAATCAACACACACCGAGAGAGAGATAGAGACACTGGAGGGTTATTGCTCCGAATGTGAGATTTGAAGCGAATGTGAAGCGATACTTATGCCAAGTCACAACAAAAATATGTTTTGCGTGGGGCCAACAACTTTGCGCTCCTATATGTGTATATATTTTCGCCATTTTGGCCATCGCACCGGGTGTTTGAGTGTGTGTGTGTGTGGCGGCGTTGAAGTTGCAACGTTGACAGTCGCCACAATCGCAAAACTCAGCGATCCCCAATGTTGCGAGCACAGTTCGCTTACATGCATAATGGATGACAACAACAGCAACAAAAATTGTGTGTATTTTTCCAAAAAAAATAAAAAAATACAGAAAACAAAATGCAGTCAAAAACCAAACAAATGCTAAAAACAAACACACACAAAACGCACAGCAGAAAAAACCATTCGGAGGAGGCGTTGATGAAGTCGACAGTCGTTGTTGTTGTTGTTGTTGTTGGTGCTCCAGCAATGCGTTGCCGGTTCGAACAACAACAGCTGCTGCTGTGATACGAATAGATTTTGTATAAAAGTATTTTGGTACTGGCAAAAGTCCATGGCGATGAAAAAAAGCCAACAAAATGGTTAAAAGATCACACAACGAACTACGAATGCTTTAACTTTAACTATTGCTGACGGTTGGGGTTATAAACGGCAAAACTAAACTGTTATACATATAAAGTTGGAAATTTTTGCAAGAAGCGACGTGAAAGGAATTTTATTTTAAATTATCAACAAAAATTCAATATCAATGGGGAAGATTGATAAGAGTTTTCGAATTGAGCTGTTATACATAACCACACGAAACGCAATTATGAAAGGCTTCTTTGTTTTCAAAGTACAGAAGATGATTCGTAGTGGAATATATGTTAACAGCTTGTTTCCTGATTTCCTCTCTTGGTTTACATTCCATTGACATTCCTTGCGATGATTCTCATTGGCGATCTTTAAATGTTAGCAGAATGTTAAGTTTGCTTTCTGTTACAATTTCCCTATTCTGTAGACATTCTCATTGAGGCATGTAAGACATTTTAGAAGTTTACCACAATTATTTCGTGATTTTAACCAATACAGACAAACAGTTTATTGAAAATAAAAATATATAAATAGTTTAGAAAATTAACTTAAAGACAAGAGAAGTTGGTTGAACTTTTGATGTTTAGGTATTAGCTATCATCCATTTTTTCTGAAACTTCTCACATATACTCTAACAAAGTTCAGTCAATGCTCAAGAAACTTCAACTTAAACTAAGTAACCCCACTTGAAATGTTAGGGTATGCTGGCCATAGGCCTGCAGTGGCTTGTTTATTTATGTGTGTACATATGTGTATGGTCAAAATGCCAGAGAGGAAGAATGTTTTTTTTTTTTTGTTCATGCGTGTGGAAAAACAAGAAGGAGAAGAAGAAGCAGCAACCATACAACATAGAAAAGCAAAAGAAAGTATTAAAAAAATGGCCGTAAGAGCTTTATAATTGTAATTACATATAAAAGACAGCTGGTGATGGTGAATCGAAATGTGAAATTAAAATGTCTGCAAATGACAAACTGTTCGTAGATAAAACAACAGCAAAAATATAACGGTACATGGCGCCCGACGTCAAATGACGCCCACCCACAACATTAAGAGGGGGAGGGGCGCCCAAATTGACGCAGTCTGATTAAAAACGCATCAAATAAAACGAAACGATGAGTGAAAGAGTGTGGCAGAAAGAATGGGAGGAGGAGCAAATAAGAGAGGAAAACACAACCTATGCTAAATGGTCGTAAAAGTGAATTTGAGTTGACTCACACACACACACACGCACCCTGTTTTGAGGGGTGCTTGGCGGAAGGAAATACAAATAAGGGAAACCGACCAGACATTGCAGGACAGGGAACAACAGGGAGACAAGGGACATCCTCCCGTTTGTCCACGCACACAGCATCCGCCAAAAAAAAAACACAGAAAGAAACAACAAGAATTGCTAATGCTATTTGCGTGTATTGGTGCAAACATTCACACACACACACGCACACGTCTAAAATCAGTGCGGGTGCGTCGCAGTCACTGTCGCTGTCGCTGTCAACGTCAACGTCACTGGTGGAGTAACTGTTCGGCTGAGTGCCGTCATCAAAACAAACACACACTCACACAGAACACAACACAAGCAGGACAAACACACACACACCGATGAAGTAACAGTGAGTGAGTGAGTGAAAAGAAGTGGGAGGGATGGCCCACAAAAAAAGGGCTGCTGTGACAGCTGCCCAGGAAAGGAACACGGAGACGGAGACAGCGACGTCGACGTAGACAGCTCTGTCAAAAGCATTTCGGAAAAATCTGTTAAATGAAAATTGGTTAGGATTTGTATACTCCATAAGCAACTGAAAAATTGAGGTAAACATCGATACTTAATTAAGTTGGAAAATGTGTTTATTAAATAAAACATTTTTGAGGAGTTGTTTTATGTATGATAAAGTAGATCTTTCAGGTATGAAACTTTTTAATAATGCACCCAGACTATATATGGCCTTAAATTTAGAGTGGTAAATAAGGTTTTAAAAATTAAAATATTATTTTTAAATGCAAAAACTGAATTCTTTTTTCCAGAATTGTCTTTTATGAACATGTTTAAAAATGTATACATTAGCTTCATCTAGTAGAAATTTATGCAAATACATGGTAAGTTTTAATATCTTTTAATATTACTAGCAAAGAAATCTGAGTCTTCGATAGTCAAATATAGCATTTTAAGTACTAGTCGTTCAAAATATTGAATGATTACTGTACTACAGGGCATTTCCAAAAAGAGCACTTACTTATTAATATTATTTTTATTTTTTTGGCGTTAAGTTTCTATGCTGATGGACAAGAACTCTGTCAGATAGGCACAGACACTCACACACACACACATGCACATGCTTTGCATCATCACCAACAACAACAACAAGTCGACTTGTTGGGGCGTTTTTGTGTGGAGTCTCGTCTCTCATCTCAGATCGTTTTGCCTGTTCGTCGCTTCCGTGTTTCGAAATTCAATTTATGTATACTTTATGATGTTGGCCCGCATTTGGGGCGCGTTGCCAGACGCGTACCATGCCGCATATGTCGACGTCGACAGAGCCGTTGGCGTTGGCATCGCCGGCTCCCCCAAGCTGTCGCTACTGCTGGTTCTGCCTGGTTCATGGAGTCAGTGAGGCATGGAAAATTGCAAGTTCAGGAAAATCGATTTCATGTTGTATTTTTGGCTAGGCGAATGCTGTCTACTTTTTTCTCGCTTATTAGGCTAATTAGCGTGCAGATTTACACACACACACACATATGCAAAAGCCCATATTCAAGCACTCACACAAGTGCAGTTTAAGTAAAAATAAAATGCAATGCAGACAGACCAACACATACACACATGTATAAGAACTCACCTCTGGCTGCTTCTATTTAAGTTTTGCGTATGAAATGCACTTCAATTTTGTCTTCGGCTGCTGCTGGGGGACTCTGCTGCCAAAATTGTATGCTCGAACAATGCGACACATATATCCGCGCAATACACACAAACACACAAATTTATTCACTAACGGCAGCTGCACTTGCATACACTCATATACAATGTATGTATGATGAATGGTAATGTAGGTTTTTCACATTCAACTTTGAACTCTTGCACTCCCTTTTAAGACTCCCAGTGTTTAACACATCTGACTTAATTCGCGTTTAAGTCTTACCATGGCTTGCATGCGAGCTTTTCACTTTTTCTAGTATAACAACATACAAAACATACGGCCCCAACGCGTTTTATTGTTGGAGCAAACGACGGCACTTGAATGTCAATGTGACCGACAGCAACTAACGCCAAAATTCTACTGCCTAGAAACACAACAATTTCGCCATCGAACAAAAATATCGATAACACGTCATGCGCAACTTTCACAGCACTGATTGTACAGAGTAAGTATTTTCTGCCGCTCACAATACGGTTATACTGCACTCCCAAAAATTACTTAACATGTTGCAAGGATTGCTACAAAGGTAAATAAACATAAAAAACGTACTTTATATGTGAAACTGTATTGAAATATGTGATTGCAGAACGTGCATGTTCGCGTTTAACACTGCGCAAACATTGTTTGTGCGACAGAAGCATGCCTTCGATCGTGCCGTGCTCAAGCCCAAAGTACGTTGCCATTTCCCAAAGCCCCGAGAAGTGAAGCGAATCAACGTGCACGGATGGGAAACGCGCATGTCAACGTTGGAGGGTCGTCGTGTACTCATGCGACGCATACTTAAAGGCAGACACAATTTATCCCACTAGGCTATATCAATAAAACTAGCATTTTGTTATATCAATACTGTACAAGTGGCGACTAAACTGGAAGGCAGGATTTAATCTGTGTGAAAGATGGGGATATATGAATTTTATATACATATTCATTCTTATGTACACATTTACAGAATTTGCAACAGAGGTAGATATTTAAATGTTATTTGACAACCGGCTGACCAAGGAATCCAGGTGATCTATAGTAGAACTGCTGTATGCTCTTGGACGACTTGGAGTCTTCAATAATGAAAACATATGGCACATTGTTAGTCACGCCAGAGCCTTGATGCTTAAAAAAGCCCTGGGGCAGACTCAAATCACCACCAAGAGCCAGGCAATTGACTCTAGCGAGAAAACTTAAATCCATCGCCGGCAGCAGATAAAGTCTCTGGGCCTCGTAATCAATGGCACGAACGACACCTGTGAAGAGGAATAATGAAGAATATTAAGAATGGATAAGTGCTTGTAATTAATGTCTACATACCGATGCCAAAACACTCCATTGGCTGATTGCTCGGGGCAGATTTGCATAAATAAACCAAGTTGGCCTCAACGCCAGCGATGAGCTCCTCGCGCGTGAAATCCTCAGCTGTTGGAAACACAATCTGGAGCTGCTCTACATCAATTTGAACGGGCTGACAGTCCGTGATGTGTTTTGCATTACCGCGCAGTGCTCTACTGAGGCGTGCCAGGAAATTGGAGTAACGCACATCCTTGGCACTCATCATCCACGGCCGGTCCTGGATCCTTCGATCCCGCGGCGGCACTGCACTGCGCAAATGATGCCATGCGTACTTAGGAAAAGTGTCACTTAAATGAAATTCCTCCGCTGTGTAGATGATGGGTTTAACTTGAGCCAAGCACTTGCTGTCCAGCGGCTCATCGAAATTGCTTATGGCCCGAAAGCTGTCTATTTGTACCACATCCGTTGGCTGCACACAGTCCACGATCAGGGCCATCAGTTCGAGACCAAAACCCTTGTTATACCCCATCGTATTGATAAGCCAAGGCATTTTGGCATAGCTCTTAATGCCACGACAATGCTTTATTAGCTTTCGCACTGATCTTGCATATTCCTCTGCACACATAACCACATTGACATGCCCCACCACATACGCCATGTCAGGTTGTTTATTGAGAAAGAAACCGGGTCCCAGCAGAGGCACATCGATAACGCTACAAGAGACTGTTTGTGGCACGAAAAGCTCCGGCTGTCCAATATCAAGATCAACCATCAGTACTTGCGAAAAGTGTTCCAAGTGACGGTTAATAAGGTAACGAAGTAGTGTGGATTTTCCCACGCCTTTGCCGCCCGTGACTATAAGGCGACTGCTTGGCAGTAATGTTAACTTTGTCCAGACAGTGGGCACCTGTAGCGCCTTCCGCTTGTCCGCACTCTGAATAAGACAATTGAGCAGATATTCAGTGGCATAATGGGGTCGATTTGTTGCATTCACTTGAGGGAAAACATTTTCTGCCATGTGCTGGGAAAATGTTGCAAGCATATTCTGTGCTCGAGTGTTCCGTTGCAGCAGCACAATCGCGTCACATTTGGGATCATAGTTGCTCTGAATGTTGTCAAGCTGAGCGCGCGAGAAGTTCTTATTAAGATCTTCCCAGTTTACATTGTCTTTGGGTGGTTTTTTATTGGCTGATGGGGAGACGACCACCCAGTTGAAACCTTTGGGAGAATAGATGTTTAATGGTTCCATGAGACGTGCTTTAAACCCATTTATTACAATGCGACCGCAGAGCAGTGTAACGAGAACGGTGCCATAGAATTCGACATCTTGCTTGAGCACAGCTAGCACAATATTGCTTTTTAAGCTGTACAAGTGGCGACTAAACTGGAAGGCAGGATTTAATCTGTGTGAAAGATGGGGATATATGAATTTTATATACATATTCATTCTTATGTACACATTTACAGAATTTGCAACAGAGGTAGATATTTAAATGTTATTTGACAACCGGCTGACCAAGGAATCCAGGTGATCTATAGTAGAACTGCTGTATGCTCTTGGACGACTTGGAGTCTTCAATAATGAAAACATATGGCACATTGTTAGTCACGCCAGAGCCTTGATGCTTAAAAAAGCCCTGGGGCAGACTCAAATCACCACCAAGAGCCAGGCAATTGACTCTAGCGAGAAAACTTAAATCCATCGCCGGCAGCAGATAAAGTCTCTGGGCCTCGTAATCAATGGCACGAACGACACCTGTGAAGAGGAATAATGAAGAATATTAAGAATGGATAAGTGCTTGTAATTAATGTCTACATACCGATGCCAAAACACTCCATTGGCTGATTGCTCGGGGCAGATTTGCATAAATAAACCAAGTTGGCCTCAACGCCAGCGATGAGCTCCTCGCGCGTGAAATCCTCAGCTGTTGGAAACACAATCTGGAGCTGCTCTACATCAATTTGAACGGGCTGACAGTCCGTGATGTGTTTTGCATTACCGCGCAGTGCTCTACTGAGGCGTGCCAGGAAATTGGAGTAACGCACATCCTTGGCACTCATCATCCACGGCCGGTCCTGGATCCTTCGATCCCGCGGCGGCACTGCACTGCGCAAATGATGCCATGCGTACTTAGGAAAAGTGTCACTTAAATGAAATTCCTCCGCTGTGTAGATGATGGGTTTAACTTGAGCCAAGCACTTGCTGTCCAGCGGCTCATCGAAATTGCTTATGGCCCGAAAGCTGTCTATTTGTACCACATCCGTTGGCTGCACACAGTCCACGATCAGGGCCATCAGTTCGAGACCAAAACCCTTGTTATACCCCATCGTATTGATAAGCCAAGGCATTTTGGCATAGCTCTTAATGCCACGACAATGCTTTATTAGCTTTCGCACTGATCTTGCATATTCCTCTGCACACATAACCACATTGACATGCCCCACCACATACGCCATGTCAGGTTGTTTATTGAGAAAGAAACCGGGTCCCAGCAGAGGCACATCGATAACGCTACAAGAGACTGTTTGTGGCACGAAAAGCTCCGGCTGTCCATATCAAGATCAACCATCAGTACTTGCGAAAAGTGTTCCAAGTGACGGTTAATAAGGTAACGAAGTAGTGTGGATTTTCCCACGCCTTTGCCGCCCGTGACTATAAGGCGACTGCTTGGCAGTAATGTTAACTTTGTCCAGACAGTGGGCACCTGTAGCGCCTTCCGCTTGTCCGCACTCTGAATAAGACAATTGAGCAGATATTCAGTGGCATAATGGGGTCGATTTGTTGCATTCACTTGAGGGAAAACATTTTCTGCCATGTGCTGGGAAAATGTTGCAAGCATATTCTGTGCTCGAGTGTTCCGTTGCAGCAGCACAATCGCGTCACATTTGGGATCATAGTTGCTCTGAATGTTGTCAAGCTGAGCGCGCGAGAAGTTCTTATTAAGATCTTCCCAGTTTACATTGTCTTTGGGTGGTTTTTTATTGGCTGATGGGGAGACGACCACCCAGTTGAAACCTTTGGGAGAATAGATGTTTAATGGTTCCATGAGACGTGCTTTAAACCCATTTATTACAATGCGACCGCAGAGCAGTGTACGAGAACGGTGCCATAGAATTCGACATCTTGCTTGAGCACAGCTAGCACAATATTGCTTTTTAAGCTGTTCTCGAAAATGCTCAGCTCCGGTGGATCCAAGTTGTCGTCCAATCCTCTTAGCCCGTTCTCAGTACTATTAATTTGGGCAGTGTACATTTGCATCTCAATTCCAAGCCCAACATCTACACTTGCCTCAGTTGGCATCTTCTCCTTGTTTACTTCTATTTCTTCCACAAGCTCTTGTTCCTTTATAAGAATGCTTTCCACACTTTCCCCACTTAGCATCTCATCATCTTTGTTAACTTCTATTTCTTCCACAAGCTCTTCCTTTGTAAGCTCAGTTTCGTCTGTTGGCCTTATTTCCAAACCTAGCGGAATAGTGATAATTTCTGCTTCAGGAATTTCTTCAATAGTAAATTGCAAGCATTTTGATTCTTGCTCATTAAAAGAATCTTCGGAGCTGTATTCCGTTTCATCGTCGCTCTCCAAAGAATCTGAAAACGAATAGTATTATAAAATGTTTAAGAAACAAATTATGAATTTTTTACCATAACCATTTTGTAAGCTTTTCGAAAAGTCTTCTGTTTTAGGGTCCAACTTTAGTCGCTTATCAAATCCGTTGACTTTGATATTTGCTTTTCGTTTGCTACCGTTTGGATCTATAGCTTCTGCCCCTTTTACATTACGAGCTGATCCTTTCTCAAGTTCTTCTTTTTTTTTTGTATGGTTAACTTTCAGTTTCAGTTTGTCCTTAATATTATTTCCGTTTGCAGATGGAATCTGTTCCACAGTATTTACAGTAAGCCCTCTCTGTTTGCTAGCTTCGTTTATGGCAGGAACCGTAATGTCGCTGTTTTTAGTCTTCATGTTTAAGAACTCATTTATAATAATGACTTTTGACCACTTTTACTACCATTGAAAAATTATTTTTGTTTATTTTAGACAACTGAATAATATTTGCCGGGCCATGCGACATGAGTGCCAAGAAGAAGACGAAGATTAACGATAGTGATTTTAAAAAGTATCAGTCACTGTTTTCACTGAGTCACAGTTTCCCTAATCTCTCCAATGCAACTCTGAACGGCTTATCAATGTCAGATGAAGCAAAATGTTTAATGATATAATGCAAGTGATCTATTAACGTGCACTATTAATCTGTGGCAGAAATGTCAGAGCAGAAGCGATATTGCCGTTTTTGTCCTGGCTGTACAGGTAAGCCATTTAGCTGAAATTTTCCAACACTGTCAACAAAGTGCAACTCTGCAGCGCACGAAGGCGTTGGTTGTTCATCTACTAAGAAAATTCATCGTCATTTCGCATGAGAAAAAAAACGTCGAATTTTTAATAGTAGTACATTTTATCCGAAACGAATAACGGTAGACGCATAAGAATCAACATATTTGTGCCATTTTGTAAGCATTTTAAGTGTCGAATTCGTACTGAGTGTTGCAAAAATATAAATATTAAATTGTAAGTGAGAAAAGTTGAAAGAGCAGTGAAAAAATTCCACACACACACAGCTATGCGCTCACACACAGCCAAAGCAATCGAACTCACAGACAACATATGTATGTGTATGTATGTACATAAATGCGAGTGGATGATGATGTTTTTGGAATAAACGTACGAAGAGTTGGTGGCGGGCGAGGAAACAGACCTATGACGCGACTATTGGACTATCTCGAGACACATTCGAATATATTTCGAGAAAAGTAAATAAATAAGCATTTAATGGAAGCTGTGGCGAATATGCCCAATTCGAATACCAATACATATAAAAGCACGGGCTTTTCATAAATAAAAATATATATGTATGTGTGTGAATGTGTAAATTGCTGCACAATTGGATATGCATTGCAGTTGATTTTACATACTAACATACATACATAACTGGCTAAAAAGAATCCCCACCACCAACAACGGGTGATTATCAAAAAAGCCTCATGCGGCTGTTCGCTGTTGCTTCTTCTTTTCTATAGATCGTCAGCAGCAACAACAAATGGGAGAGACATTTAAAGTGTATGACTCAAGTGTATGTGTGTGAGAGTGTGAGTGAGAGATTGTGGCAGTACTAGCCCGCGTATGCGTATATGTTTTGTGTGGCTTTTTTCACTTTAATATTTTTCAACCAGCTCGCGCAGTTTTCGCAAATAAGTTAAACACAACGCATTGTCGCCACCGTCGTCGGTGTTGTTGCATCTCTGCTCTCTGTCACTTCCAGAACCTCCAATGACGACGATTCGAAAGAAATTGGTAATTGTCGGCGATGGTGCCTGCGGTAAAACTTGCCTTCTGATCGTATTCAGCAAAGACCAATTCCCTGAGGTCTACGTACCCACTGTCTTCGAGAACTATGTCGCCGATATTGAAGTCGATGGCAAACAGGTAAGCTTTAATCTGTCCCACTTTAAAAAGATATACTTATACCCAAACGAATTAATTTTCCATTGCTTGTTGATCAATTGAATATTTTTATCAAACATCATTAGTATATTAATTTTCTTGAAGTAGAAAAATATTGCAATTGTTTATTTTAAACTATCTTGTTTTATGCGTTTAATTGCAATTTGGGTATAAACAATAGTTTTTAATAAGCCAGGCTAAGTAAAACTCTGTTTTGAGAGTCGTGTCACGAAGAAAATCACGACACCCAACTCTAACATGAACTCTCTTTCCACCCGCAACTCCTCTTACAGCATGCAAAATCATCTGATCATCGTTTTTGCTTTGTGTACGTTTATTTGATTTGATATTCTCAACTAGCACCCCTTCGCCCGCACTACCGCCAACCGTTCGCTTTCCAGCAGTGCACTCAGTGCTCATGTTGTAAAAAAAAAAGTTGTGAGTCAATATCAATTGTCGGATACTTGAATCCCGCTCTTTCTCCTAGTCGCCCTCTCCTTGCACACATAACGAACCACACAGACTATGCGCACGCACAAATACTCACGTATAGCGGCTGTGTATGTACTAATACTAAAACATATACTACTTGTATAGCAAGCTCCCTTCCTTCCGTTTCTTGCTGTGCTCTTGCTCTTTTTTTATTCGTCTTATACAAGCCCGTTGCGCACATACAGTTTTGCGCGTTGCCCCCCGCTCTCACTCTCTCCGTTTATCTCTCTCTCTGTCGCTTGTTCCCCTCGCATCCAACTGTTACCTGCGCTCACGTTTGGAGCCAGGCAGCACGCGCTCTCGCTCTCAATTGTAATACAATAAACTAAAAGAAAGAAAAAATATATGCATTAAGTCATGTTTTGTATATGCTTTGCTTTTGGTTTTGGGTTTTTGATTATTTACAAAATGTTTTGTTTCTAATATTTTCACACGATTTTTGGTATAAACAATTTTCCGCAACGCAATATGGCGGCGTTATTGTTTGGATAGCGTTTACATATGATGCACATATGTATGTATCTGTGTCTGTCGTTCACGTCATTCTACGTATTGTGTCTGATTAATATGTTTGGCATTTCCGCCTGTTCCTTTGCTATCTCGCAACTTGAAGTTGACTCTCGTCTGTGACTTCGTCTTTGTGCGATGGAAAAACGGGCTTTTGTGGTACACATTTGCAAAACTTAACGGGCGTTATCACTTTTTACATTAACACACTTAAACACTACATATGTACATGTACATACATATTTTTATACAAACATACAATGACGTGATTTTGTTTATGCTTCATTTTGTTATAGGTGGAGTTGGCCTTATGGGATACAGCTGGTCAGGAGGATTACGACAGACTGCGACCGCTGAGTTATCCCGACACTGATGTTATACTTATGTGTTTCTCAGTGGATTCACCCGATTCGCTAGAAAATATTCCCGAAAAATGGACGCCAGAGGTAAGCATTATTCGATCACTATTAACTTGTTATGTATTTGCTGATTTACTGAAACTAACATCTCTTTATTGTTGTTGTGCTCAGGTCAAACATTTTTGTCCCAATGTTCCAATCATTTTGGTAGGCAATAAGAAAGATTTGCGAAATGATCCCAACACAATTCGGGTAAGTTTTTCTTACACATATATCATATAATGTCAGATATATCTTATTAATAAATGTCTTTGGTGTAACTTGTGCAGGATCTCGCAAAGATGAAGCAGGAGCCGGTTAAGCCGCAGGAGGGACGCGCTATGGCTGAAAAGATTAATGCCTTTGCTTATTTGGAATGTTCGGCCAAGTCCAAGGAGGGTGTGCGAGAGGTATTCGAGACAGCAACCAGGGCTGCACTGCAAGTTAAAAAACGGAAGAAGCCCAAATGCCTTTTGCTCTAAAAGAGCAAATAACAACAATTTTCTATACATACACAAACACACACACCCACGTACACACACACACACATACACACTGAACTTTTTACAAGAATAACAACAACTACTGCTAAAAAGATAGCATGCGGATACCGGCAACTACAAGAACAACTACAACAAGAATCAAGCAGCTAACGCTAAAGCTATACCTACATACAAGCTACAACACACAACAACAAGATGAAGATGAAACGGGCAAAAAACAAAACAAAAGAAAACAACAAAAAACACATGTCAAATGCGGATTTGATTTTATATACAGTCTAGAGTAGTTATTAACTGAAGTAAACAACAATAATAAATATCGCATTATTATTATAATTATTATTATTTGTAACTCTTGACGGCGTCAAAATCAGTCAACACTCAAAACAACCAATACATACTTACTCGTATAAATATATATTATATACACACACTTACTATGTATGCATACATATTGTCCTAGTAAATATCATCGTTTCCGTTGATTTTGAGATTAAAAAAGCCAGAAAAGAAATGTCCAATACATTACTTTAAGAGTGAAAATGAGTGTGTATGTGCGTGTGTGTTTGAGCGTTTGTGCTTGGTTGTGTGCATGTGTACGTATGTGTGTGTGTGACGATGAGTGATGATGCAGTTATTCATATTTTTTCAAAGTCTTAATGCAAACTATGATAAACAGCCTACATTAACAAAAAATAAAAGCATACTGAAAAGAGAGGTTAAAATGCAAGCATTCATAAACATACCAACAACAAAAAAAAACTTTTTTGACGCATATATATACATCTTAATATATATATATATATATATATATATATATATATATAAACAGAGACCGCCAATAAACTAAACACAAGAAAAAAAAGAACACTACATTGCAAACAAAACACACAAATGAAGAAAACATTTTTAAACATATAAGCCACAAGTGAGATGCATTCAATTTTTGTCACGTGCAATGGGAACACGTTCGAGTTTTTAGTATTTGTATTTTGCATTAAAAAAAAAAAAAAACAACACAAGATAAACGAGCGTATTTTATGATTTTATAAAATACCAGTATATATATACCTACATATATATATATCAAATATATACAGTACATATATGTGTATGTCTCTTTTTTGTATTTTGTACCGTCAAATGTGTAATTCTCACACAAAAACTCAAAAAATAACAACAAAAAAATAAATAAATATGAAAATACGCTGATTTTTACAAATGCTATATATACACATGCATATATATATATGTATGTATGTATATACATATATACTATTTTCTACAGTTACTATTACACAATTAAAAAGATCAACAAGTAATTGTAAATTTGTGCATTCAAAGTTTTGCTTCCTATACAATAAAACAAAAACAAAACAGCAACAACAAAATATTGAAAACAAAAACAGACATTTAACAGATTACCAAAATTAGAACTATGTATATATGTGTATATGTATACATTTACATATATAAACCATAATAAAAAAAAAATTATTTCTTTTCAAAATTAAAACAAAAAAGAATATTTTACTAAATAAATAAATAATAAAAAAAATAAAAAAAAAACGATAAAAATCTAACTAATAGTGTTTTGTATTTTAGAGTAACCTGGAAAGCAAAAATGCATAGAAATGTGAATTTTTTTGAATACATATCGATTTTAAACAAGTGATTTAACGGGTTTTAAAATTCTTTATTGAGGGGGATTTTTTTTGTCGTTTTCGTTTATTTATTTTTACATTTAAAATGTATGAATAAAAGTAGTTTCAACTGATCGCTCGAAGCGTTAGAAATTGCATTTTTTTTTCGAAAACAATGCAAGTTGGGTTTTTACCATACTTGTTCTTCTATGATAATTTTCGCACATAGAGCTACTAACATCAAGTATTTTTTTTTGTCATTGGGAAATACATAGACATATGTGATATATTTAACATTTTTATTTTTATTTGTAGAAAGCTTTCTTTCTTTTATAACCACGCTCAATATTTTAACTGACCAAAAAAAAATATTTGAACAATTCCAAAGTTTCGCTTACCAATTATATAGCTCGTTTTTCACTTTTGGTTATAATTTAACAAAAATTTTGTGTTTTTTTTTTGTGCTGTGATGCAGATTCAGTAACATTATTGATGTAAGGAACTTATTTGTGATACTTACAAGAAAGTAATTAACAAAAACAAAACACAGAAACAGTTGAACTTATAGCAATAATAATAAATAAACTTAATCGAGTTAACATGTCAAACATTAAACTTAAACAACAAATGCAAACGCATGAATAATAGTACATAAAACAAAATCACATTTTACAATGCAATTAACTCTTCTTCTCTTTTCACTTCACTTTTTTTGTGCATTACAATCCGTTGCAAACTTACTTTTAAATGTGTTTTAGTTTAAACATACTTTCATTTCAACATTTATTCGATTAGTTAATGTGCCTGTGCGCCTGTCCTTATAGTTTTCTAACAATATAATAATAATACATGCACATAATAAGTAAGTAATACATAAATTCAATGCGACCTCAAATTGTTTTACACTTTTTGACATTGTTGGAACGGTTTTTCCAAAGCTCTGGTGTTCATATATTGTACACTTGATCATATTTCGTATATAGTATGTATGTAATATATAGCCTTAGGCGCTTTATTGGCTTTAGCTAGGACTCAGTTTTGCTTTGTTTTTTTTTTTTTCGATTTAACATTATTAATAATATTATTTTGGTATTACATCGGTTATTTTTTCATTAAAATTAAATGCATTTCATTTTTGTTTGCCAAATTTGCTTTGTTAGGAATTAACATTCTCTGTTTTAAATTTGGTTTTTACTACGTACGTATGTGCATTGCTATAATATGCATTATTTTGGATTAGGTGCTTAAACATATTGATATACATATATCTATTATCTTTCCGAACTCCTCTCACTGTGCGTTTCGCTGCCTGGCGTCTAGCACCTTAACAATACAAAGTCAACAAATACATTGTGGAATAACAAAATTAAAAACTAAACATAACTATGAAGTTTAACTGGAAACAAAGAACAAAATGTCGTTTAGTTTGTTGCCATTATCTGGCCAAATAACAATAATATATATGATTTCGCGAACGCTTTATAAATTCAATGATTAGTCGTCTATTCTAGGTCACATTTATGAATGTATGCGTGGATGCGCTATATACAAACCGTATATATAGCCAAAAAAAATATATATAGTATATAACGCATTGATTATTATTGCACATAGTTAGTTTTTTTGCACTGGGAACCGAGGAAGTTGTTGTCGTTTTTTTTATCTTCATTAATTTAAGTTTCCTTTAGTTTAGTTTAAATTGCGTCTACGCCTAAAGACCAAAGCGAAGATGGAACGAATGCGCCACCAGCGACTGCGATGTCGCGTATGTATCTTCTCGGAGCTGGTGTCGGTGCCCTTTTGCACCTCCTTGCGACGTATTTCGCGGACGAGCGTATAAAACGCGTCATCTATATAATGACGGAGTGCTGCTGATGTTTCAAAGAATGGACAGCCGAATTGAATGGCCAAATTCTTGCCCTCCTGGGTGGTGACACGTCGCTGAGATTCCAGGTCCACCTTGTTGGCTATCAACACTAGCGGTATGTCCTCGGCTAGACGTACACGTGTTATTAACTTGCGATACTCGGAGGCCTCCTGAAAGCTGTGACGATCGGTGACGGAATAGCATATGATAAAACCCTCGCCGCAGCGCATATATTGATCCCGCATTGCGGTAAACTCAACCTGACCAGCAGTGTCGAGTATGTCCAGCAGTGCAGCCTCATTGTCAATTACCGCTTGTTGCTGATACGAGTCCTCTATTTAAACATTGCAAAAGTTTAAAGATCAAAAGAAACTTAATGTCGAAAAAAAGCTTCCCTTGCAGAAATGCGATAAATTAAAATTATTTATTATTCTCAGCGTTTCAAATATTCTCGTATCATAATAATACCGTTAATGGTATTATGCTTAATGTCTGATTTAAATACGGTCATATTTATACTACAATTCCGCAAGGGTAAAAAAGAGAGACCGATAAAGAACGCACACTCACCAATTGTGGGGTCATGGTAGTCCAAGAAACTGTGACTGACGAACTGCAGGGTAACAGCTGTTTGCATGTGTGTGTGTGTGTGTTTGCGTTTGTGTTTTGGTTTGTGTACACGCAAAGTTGGCCGAACGCACGAAGCCGATGCCGGACGGTTTTTTTTCGGGGGTTGATTGTGGGTGTTTGAGTGGTCGTGTGCCATAAAACAAAGCGTAAAAGAAATTGAGATAATTTATTGATTTTTCGCAGCGCCCCAATCAAAGGTGCGCAGTGATAAAAATTTTGTTTTTTTCAGCTGGCAACTTACCGGACTTGCCAACGCCGCCATCTCCAAGTATGACGATTTTATAGACACGGAGACCGCCACGCATATTTTGCGGTGCACTTAGTGGTTTGATTAATAAGCCCATTTTATTGCCATTCTCTTTGCGATCATCGGGTATTTTCATTGAGTCCGTATCGGAGCCACTGGTGCAACTCTTTAATTTTGTTGATCTCTTGAGTGCGGCACAGCCAATCGACATATCGCCGATTCAATTCATTTACTATTGTTATTCCAAGGCGTGGCTAATTTGTTTGTCGTTTGCCGCCGTCGTTTCGCCTTCAAAACAGTGCGTAGTTTGTAGCTCCTGGCCTAAAAATCGTTGCAAATGAATTTCATGCATAATTATAATTTATTTTTTACTTACCACAACGTTGCACTTGGCCCGTATCCAACAACTACTATTGTTGACTTCAATCTCAATCGTATCTATACATAATTGCGCTGGGTTGTTTTCCCTCGTTCTGTTCTTATTTTGTTGTTGTTGTAAATTTTATGGTAGTAAAACAGTGTGACCTAATACCAAATACCAAAAAAATACTAGCAGTTGCTGGCAAACGCGAAGAGGATAAAAAAATTAAATGGCGCAGGACAATAAGGATGCGTGTTATCGTAATAAGAATTACAACCGAGATATAACAGTCAGTTGTTATTAATAAATATTCATGTTTATTGTTAATTGAACTCTTATTTTTTAAACAACAACAAATCATATTTATTTTTGATCAAAACAAGTGCCATCCGCTCGAGCTTTTAGTGAATATGTTATTTTGCCGCGGTGATTTCAAGCTGAAAGCCCACTTCAACCGACGAAAAAAGCTCGCCCACCGGCAGCCGCTGTCGCTACACCTCCGCCTAGCTCTCGTTTGGTTTAGTTACGTACGGTGATCGCGGTTGAACTGTTCGCGGTCGGGTTCGACTACCCCAGAAAAGCCGAAGAAAAACATACAGTGGTTCAAATAGTTATAAACAGCGCAGGAAATTGGCATTTAGTAAATAGTCCGATAGTAGTTGAACATGTCGGGCGATGTACAGCCGCGAAAGCGTAAGGATAAGCGCAAAAAACGTGGTAAGTGGGCTAAAAGTGGAAATCGTATTTCGAATGTAGATTTGAGGTGATTTTTCGGTAGCCAAAAACGTAGCTGTCCATTTCTTTTATTAGAATAATAATATTGTCGAGCGCCTTTAAAAATAACTTTGCCCTATTATATAAAATTATACATTGCTCTTCTTTGCTCCGTTTGTCGCTATGCGTATGCCGCTCTGCCGAAAGGAAAACTATACATGCATACAGAATATATATCTTTTTATGATTTCGATGCGTTGTCAAGCTGCTGGGACAATAAAATATATAATGGCTTTTTAAGAACTTGTGCGACATGTGACAATATGAAAAATCAACCTTTTAAAAATATTGAGTTGCTTTAAAAAAAAAAACGCATATTAAAATTCCGCTCGTGTTTATTTAAAGCCTGAGCAGTGCGCAGATGTTAGATAAAAGTGTTTTAATTTTTATCTTTCTGTTCAGGTCAAAATAAACAATGCCGGTAGATTTCCTTTCTTACTCTCTCGCTTTCGCGCTCTCTTGTTCGTAGTTGGTTTTTCGCTCTCTCTTGAACAGCTGCTTGTTTCTTAAGTCATATTTTGATTAATATGCATCAAGGCGTTGTAATCTCAAGAGCAATAACAAATTTAATTTTAATTAATTAATTTATTAAATGTAGTATATGTGTTCAAAGTCAAGAGACTTCCGTGAGCAAAGACATTACACCCACCAAAGTTTTTGGACAATTTCTCACACAGCACACACAAAAGCTCTGACACACACACACACACACATTTATACTTTTTACAGTTTTTCTTTTATTTTTCTTTGATTTGTCTGCTTTTGTTTTTGGCCATATGCCCAAGCGCATGACTTGCGCGTTCTTTGTTTTGCATCAACAACAATAGCAAAGAACTAAACATATCTATCAACATTATCTTGTAAGAGAGTGTGTTATTGTATATTTGTTTTTAAAACAGTGTAACTAACTTTTTGTCTAGATGATCGCAAATCGGAGGGCGATGTCACTATACTGCGCCAGCCAAGCTTTCAAGGTAGCAAAACTCATCTACATACTTTGTCTATTGTCTATATACTATAGTATATCATTTTCATACCCAGATACCCCAACCAATTTAGCTGCTTGTATTTGCTAAAACTAGTTGCTTTTTTTTACTAACCTTCCTCGGTGCAGCTCAGCTGCAACAAAGTATTTTGTTAATCAAGTGAATTCTAATCACATTTGTTTATTATGATTATTATTATTATAATTATTATTATCATGCATCGCACTCACGCACAGATGATGTCGACGACTCGTCTTCCCACGGCGTTCACATCACGAAGATGGGAAACGAAGATATCCATTTGCACGTACAGCATCAGCATGGAACTGGCGGTCATTGGTGTGCCAAGATCATATTCTTCGCTCTAATGGCTGTACTTTTGGGACTGGTCGGTCTCATCATAATGGAAAATCGTGGATTGGAGGATTGTAAGTAAATAGAAGAAACGTTGGATTGTATTGGCTCAAATCTTTGTTATTGGACAGTGGACACACCTTTGTCGGAGTCACGTTATTCGAACTACTTTGATGGTTGGGTCGAGGAGCATCGGCACGAAGATGAACATGATGCACATCCTTCACATGAAGATGCCTTGGAGGAACATGACGTTGAACATGATGATGACCATGACGATGAACATGATGATGATGAAAACGTGCAGCATTCTGACGAAGAAGAAGAGGAGGAGGAGGAGGCAGAAGAGGAACATGAAGAGGAGGATGACGAAGAAGGCGTAAACACTGCTGCTGAAAATGTCACAGCTGAAGATGATGAGGATGACAATGATGAAGGGGTAAGAGAAACTTAAGTTCAAACTGATAGAATATACTCTGACTTAACATATTGCAGGATGAGAACAATGATGATGATGAGGTTGAAGCATCTCTCGAGCCACCACAATCGGCAGCAGATGATGAGGAGGAAGACGATGTTGATGAGGAGGAGGAGGATGACGACGATGAGATCGAAGAATCATTTGAGCCGCCCGTTTCCCAATCAAAAACTCAGAGTGCTCCCGAAACTGCCGAAGATGATGATGATGATATTGATGATGAAGATGAAGATGAGGAGGACGCCGATGCGGATGAGGATATTGAAGAGCCAACTACTTCTCAAGACCAGCTTGAAACTGCTGAGGATCAAAATGAAGATGATCAGGTAGAAAATGCACTTGTTAGAATCCTAATATCAATATATTACTTAAGATATTTGTTTTGTTTTAGGATGATAATGATGATGAAGACATTGAAGAATCTGCTGAGCCAGTTGTAGAAAGTGCTCCCAATGCTGCTGACAATGATGACAACGATGATGATGATGACTTCGATCAGGTGGGATAAAGAATCTTCAGTTCAGTTAAAGAATCACAGCAATAACCTGATATTTACAGGATGACAACGATGATGATGACTTTGAATCTCTCGATCAGGATGTCGATAATGATGCCGACGAGGAGCTGTTGCTCCAAGAGCGACAACGACAATCAGCTGCCGCTAGGCAACAGCAGGAGCAGGATAAGGCTGCCGAGGCAAATAAAGAGGAAGTACCAACAACATCCTCCTGGTTAGGTTCACGTAAGTATTCAAGCGACGCCAATGAACGGTTAATAGTTGTAAAGGAATAATTCCAAAAAGCTCCACTTTATCCATTTTCTAAACAAAAAAAAAAAAAACTGTTCAAGAAAGTGCAAAAGACAAGAAGAAAAAAACGAGAGAAATTTCTATTAAATGTTTCGTTTCAATTTAAATTGTTTACTAAAAACGTAAATCATTTTCCAGTTGCCGTTAAATTTGGCGTTGGCATTGCACTTGCCCTTGTTTCACGCCTTGTATTGATACGGAAAAATCCAAATACAAGTGAGTTTGTCAATTGCTGCTGAATGCCAAGTTTTGTTAACCAAGCACCACTCTCTCTTATAATGTTAACGAAACCTCTATATATATTATATCTGTTGCTTACTTAAACTTTAAACTATATGACAAAACACACTTTTTAACGGCTGCTTTACGTTCTTAACCAATGATCAATTTAAATGCTACTCAATGTGGAATGAAACGTAACGAAAAAACGAATATTCTTTTCTCATTTACAATTAACGATAGATTTTGCTTTCTTAATAATATTTGGAGTTATTCAACTTAAACGTGAGAAAGCGAACCAAAAAAACTAACATTCTTTCAGCTAATCAAAACGAAAACCAATTTGAAAATATGAACCAAATTTTGCACTTTCTTTTTTTTAATGTTCTCATTTTTGTTTTTGTAAAACGTTTAAGTTTAAGCTAAATGCAATATTTTTTTTTTTGTGTTTTTATGTATATTGTAGTCACAGCTTTGTTAAAACTTATGCGCCAATGTATGTATGTAAATTAAATGTTGTATGGCTTTATTGTTGTTGTCTCCCAACAAAAAAAATATATATATTCTAATCTCTGACACAATAAAACAAAAACCTAGACGATGAGGATCAACCCACAACGGAGATCAATATGAGGCGACGATTGACAATAGCCACGGCTGAGGAACAGATACCGGAAGATGAATTGGAGGAGCTACCTCCGCTTAATGACGGTTGAGAAAACGTTTTCAGTTACTATAGTATATATGAACTTCGGATTGTTCGAAGTTGCTTTCAAATAGTTTCAAGAGTTCGTCCCTTGAAGCCATTTGAAACATTTCTCAAGGTTATGTTTTCAATATAATAATGCTAGCCTTATTTCCAATCAAAGAGGAATATTCCGAAGAGGAGATCGAAATCGAGGAGGAAATCGAAATCGAGATAAGCGACAATGAGCAAAGCGATGAAGACAACGTGGCCATCAATGCCAGCTATGTGCCGGAAACATTCGAACAATTGAGTGCCATGTACAGATCCACAATGGAGCCAAAAGCAACAGAAGCAAAACCCAAAATTTCACCGAGGGAACCAGAAATGGAATTAAAGCCGCAATCCGAAGTGAAACGAAAAGCAACGAAAGTGGATCAGGAAGCGGTACGGGAACCAGAAGCGGAACCAAAAACCGCTACCGACATTTATGTTGAATACGAAGATGGGGATATCGAGGATTACGAACATGATGAAAGCGACGATGAGCTTATCAGCGATGAGGAGGAAGATGAAATATCCGATGTGGATGATGCGGAACTAATGAGCAGGTTGGAAGCCAAATATGGTCGTCTCCCTGCCAAGGAGTATGATACCGATCCCGATTCCGATGATCCGACCTGGACACGTAATTACTAAATGTACAATTTACACGTCCTCAATCAAAAACAAAACAATAATCAGTCTACAAGCAAATCTACAAAGCCCATCACTGCATCTGACATAAAACTGACATAAAATATTCGTATTATATATAATCTATTCTAAAAGTAAAAATCGTAATATATATATTCATAGTAAGTCATAGTTTTAGCCAAAAACAAAAAACAAATTGCTAATCTTATGCATAAGGTGGAGCCTTAAATATTAACCGTTCAGTTGCGTCTTTAACTAATTATATTTCAACTTTTCGAAATCAGTATTGAAATATTAATTTTCCACGTTAGAAATCAAACCAAAGGAACCAACTGGTGCCAAGGATGTTGACCTCAATGAAGATCTGTTTGAGCAGGAGCTACGTAAAGCCAATGCCGAAATGATCAATGAGGTAAGTTTTCCTAATATAATATCTTATACTCTTTTGTCTGATACTCTTTTGAACTTAGCTCAACAACTTTTAAAAAAAACACACCACAAAAACTTAAATAAAAAATACTAAACAAGTCCTTTTTTCATAGCTTTAATTAATGTTTGCTTTGTAAGTTCACGTGCTTAGCTTTTAGGGAGAATTTGTTAACAAAAGTAAATAATTGGATTATCTGAACATTAAAACATATTTCCTATTGGGAAAATGCCAGTTCCTGCTGCAGGAGTTGGACTCACCCACCTGATTCTTGCAACAGCCGAAACGCAGCCCAGTAGTAACTAGGTTTTTGTGTCTTAACTCGAGATAAAGATATCTCAGAAATAATCTAGAGACTATTTAATCACAAGATTTGTGGTTATATATTTTCGTATTTTAAACATAATTAATTCTAGTCAACGTGTTCTCCGTGTTAATAATTTAAAAGTTAAATGTTACATGTTAAATATCAACAGCTGATTACAGGCTATCTGCTAGTCGTTCATTCTCGACTAGACTTCTCAAACTTATTCACTAATATTTTACCTTTTGCTAATCCCCGCTCTATTTGCCTGCATGTGTGTTACTTAATCAACAACAAATCCAAATAACTAACCTTCAAGAACTATGCGAATGCTTTGCGCGCCTTTAACACGCTCACACACACATACGCACACAAGCCGGCAGCGCATTTGGCACGGGCCCAGGCACTAGCGCTCATGGCGGAGAGGCAACACAGCAATCGATTGCTTCTTGATGCCATCGAATCCTACAAACGTTATTTGGCCTTTGACGAACTGATTGCCAATCACATTGAATATCGTGCTGCTGGCGAACGTTGCATCAAGCAGCTCAGATTTTTGGGTGAGTTGTTAATGGAAAGTCTATTAAGATCTATAACCAACTGTTTCTTCTCTTTCCAGGTCACATGCAACAAGCAGTTTCCATTCATGAGCAGCTCATTCAACGTTTTCCAACTGAAGCTCAACTTCGCAATCAGCTTTCGCTTACACATCTGATGTCCAATAAGTGTGTGTGTTTTGATTTATTTCGGAGTAGGGAAATCCATAACTAACAACGTGTCCATGTCTTACAGCTTGGCTCAATTACAACAGGTGGCTGGTGAAACACTCAAGCTGTGGCCCCGCAATCCAGTTGCTAATCTGCATTATGGCTTGGCACTGAAGCAGCTTCTTGGAGACTATGCTCAAGCCGTGCCTCATTTGCGACATGCCATTGAGTCGCAGGCAAAGGGTACGCAGGAACCCTTCTTTTATCTAGCGCTGGGTGAGAGCCTACAGCGTTTGGGCCAACAAGCCGAGGCATTGAAGATTTATCAACGCGGCGCCGAGAAGCGATTCTTTGCCAGCGTTTATCAACGATCGCTGTACAACGAACCTAAGCTGCGAGCACAACCATTGTGGCAGCCCGCAGAAACGGGTTACGCCTGGGAGCTGGACCAGTTGCAGCAAAACTGGCGTCACATACGCAAAGAGGCTTTGTCGCTGCTCAGCAGCCAGGGCAACTTTCAGCAGGAATCGGAACAGTTGCGGGATACGGGCAACTGGCAACAGTTTGAGCTGTATGCCCAAGGAAAACGTCTTCAAAGGAACTGCCAACGAGCGCCAATCACTTGTGCCTTGATCGATAAATTGCCAGCTGCGCGTAGCTGTAGTCGTGGACAAATCAAGTTTAGTGCTATGCAGGCACAGACGCATGTCTGGCCACATTGTGGACCCACCAACTGCAGGCTGCGTGCTCATCTCACGCTAGTAGCGCCGGAACCACACTTGACCAGCTTGCGAGTGGCCGAAGATCAGCGGTAAGAATATTTAAATACTTTTATGTTCAACTAGTCATTCTTTCGTTCTCTTCAACAGCACCTGGCGTGAAGGCGATTTGTTCATCTTTGACGATAGCTTTGAGCACGAGGTCTGGCACAATGGAACCCAGTTACGTTTGGTGCTTATCGTAGACATTTGGCATCCGGATTTGAGTGCGGCGCAGCGACGCAATTTGGCACCCATTTAACTCTTCTCACACCTGTTAATAATATTTCTAACCAAGCATCTTAAACTCACAATGCACAAGTTCTTTTGTTATATGTTGTTAACATGGAGCAATCATTAATGTTATCTGTAGTAACTCTTAACTATTAAGTATCTTTTGTATGAATGCGTGTTTAGTTTAAGTCACACTCTTTGTCTTAAGTCTATAATTAATGGCTGTTTGGTTGACAGCAACTCTTTTGCTGTATCCAATTAATTATTTGTGTAAATACAGTAAACTATTTGATTCGAAAAACATTTAATCTGATTTTTTACTAGTGAAAAACTTTAACCGGTTCTTATAATATAAACGTAACCTTACCTTTCTCGTAAATAACTCAATATCTAATTTATTTCAAACATTTTTCTTTTCATCCATTTTGTTGACATTTTGTTCACATCCAGTTTTGGTGCAAAAATCTTATGTACAATTTTTTAAAACAAAATTTATAATATTAAAATAAAAAATGCTTTAAAGTGGCGTTTCGACGAACAAGTTTAGGTTTAAATGCGTAAAATGACCCTTATTAGGCACGCTGCATGCAAAATTCAACTGGATTACTACAATTAAATGAAAGATCCAGAAACTCAACGAATCTCTTAATGCAAAATAATAATAGGCTTATAGTTTTGTCTCATCGCTCTTTCCAAATACATAGCGGCTTTAACTACTATTTTAGCCAAAATTGATATGACAACTTGAAATACAACCCCTTTTTCAAATGAACATGCAAATGCTTGAAGTTCTGAACATATAAAAGCGAGCAGCTAATAAAGATATTAGTGCGTTGATTGTGAAACTTTTGAGGATGTGGAGTGTTTTAGTGTACTGTGTCATCAGTTTATATGTTGCTATTGTTGATGGTGACTTGGATGTGTGCCTTCAGGATTTGGGCTGCCTGCATGGCACTATGATGCCAGGATATCAGCAGGAAGCCTTTGAAGCCTTTATGGGTATACCATTTGCAACGCCACCTGTTGGAGAGTTGCGCTTTAAGGTGAACAGTTTGAATTATTGCTAACTGACATAAGCTGAATGCACTGATCTCTGCAGAGTCCTGTAGCTGCCAGTGGCTGGTCGGGTGTTTTGGATGCTAGTGAGCCGCGCAGCCATTGTCTACAAAAGTGTTTCTTTTTCGAGGGTTGGCCCATTTCAGGATCAGAGGATTGTCTCTACTTGAATGTTTACAGACCGGCCGTAAGTGAAATGCAACTTAAAATATCCGTTTAATATCTGTGTACTTTTCCAGCAACCTAAAGCTTCTCCCTTGCCAGTTATGGTTTATATTCATTCGGGTGCTTATTTTTGTGGCTCTGCTGGTCCCTTGGTCAGCGGTCAAAAGTATATCATGGACACAAAAGAGGTTATTGTGGTTACAATCAGCTATCGCCTGGGTCCATTTGGTAAATCTAAACATTTAAGTTTCTCTTTGGACCAGCATTATTAAAGTCCTTTCACTAGGTTACCTGAGCACTGGTGATGCCAACATGCCTGGCAACAACGGCTTGAAGGATCAACGTCTGGCGTTACAGTGGGTGCAAAAGCACATCGAATCGTTTGGTGGTGATCCACAGTTGGTCACCATTTTTGGGCACAGTGCAGGCGGCATATCCGCACAGCTTCACATGCTGAGCCCGAGTACAAAGGGTAATGTCAGCTGCATAGATTTGAACTTCTAATAAACTTCCTGCCCGCTTAGGACTCTTCCATCGGTCTATGACCTTGTCATGCACAGCCCTAATAGCATTGCTTGTAGTAGACGATCCTTTGTCACAGGCTCGAACGCTGGCGGAGCAAGTGGGCGTGGCAGAGGCCCAAACCATTGACACTGAGAAGCTAGTAGAGGCACTGCGTAACATGGATGGAACGAAACTTTTGGATGCCGGCAATGTCTTTAAGTATTGGCAAACTACGCCAATTGTGAACTATGGTGTTGTTGTGGAACAGGATACTCCTGATGCTTTTATGGTTGAGCTTCCCCTAAAGGCTCAGCTGGAGGGACGCATTAACCAAGTGCCCTGGCTGCTGGGCATCTCGTCACGTGCTGGTGTAGGATCCATGTTTCTGCTGGGCCCCTTTACAAATCCGCAGCTCCTGAAGGAGTTCAATCAAGATTTTTTCCATATTTTCGGCTTATTGTTGTACCTTCCCCAAGGAACAGATTTTGAGGAAACTGTGAAGGATATACTAAACGCTTATGATATAAAGGATTTCGAACTTAACAAGGACACATTACATCCACTTTCGGTTGTCTTGGGTGACTTTATGTTCTACTATCCACTCTATGCCTCAGCACGCAGCTTTGCCGCATACTCAAAACAACCCGTTTCAATATACCATTTTGAATACTTCAGCAACATTTCCTATTCATCATTGTTTACGGGTGGCCCTGTCTACGAAGAAATCGGTACATGTCATATGGACGATGCCATGCATACCATACATATGCCCGCTTTCCTGCCAGACTATCCCCCAGATTCCGAAGATCATGTGGTTGTCAAACGTATGACCTCTTTATTGGTGGAATTTGCCAAAACTGGGTAGGTCTAATATATATATTTTTGAACCTTATCTTGCTATACATGCATATCAATGACTGTTTCAAACAATATTAGATTAACAACATAATTTTTGTAATAATTATATTTTTAAGTCTTAAGTAACATTAAGATAACATTATTAACATATTTTTCTCATCTTACAATCTTCTAGTATTTTCTACGATCAGACCAAATTGCTACCCTGCAAAACTGCTGACTTTACAGACGATGAGATGTGTAATTATTTCCGCTTTGGCAAGTTAAATGGGGCTTATCATGAGAGCATTGATAAAAGTGCGGATATGCGTGGATTTGCTTTATATTCGAAGATCTTTTTAAAGACATAATATATCTTAAAATGTATGACTATGACTAGAATTAGGGGATAAAGGGAACCTTTGATAAACCAACTAGAATCTTTGATATAATAAAGACATTGACAAAACCAATCAAATATTATCCTATTAACTGTCAAGATACCTTTCTCAGATTTTATATGGTATCATGTGTTTTTCCTCTTTCTGACCCTGACTAAGTTCAGTTACTTGCATTTACATAAAAGAGAATATTCGCCCTTATGTACAGTGATGATGATAATGCGACGCCAGCTCTGAATTTGTGTAAATGTATCTGAAACTGCAGCGATGACCTATTTTGTAGTCGGACTCATTCTCCCCACCCAGACGAAGGTCAATTGAATTTACATGTTCTCCAAGAGGAGTGACAATACAATCGAAAGTATAAGTATATTACAATGCAGGCGAGCTTAAGAGTGTCGCTCTTGAAACTCTACCGCGACAATAATCATCTATATTAAATGATGTTCAGATTGATAGTTTCTCTTTCTGTTTGTATTTAAGCTGTGAATAAATAGTTGAATAAACTTTAGATGTGCTCAAAAAATTATTATGGAATTTTACAAATGATCATTAATTAAGTCTTAGCCACACTTTTTTGGTAACTGCTGAAACTTGTTTAAACTATGACACATATTCCCATAACTGTTTGATTAATTAGCTAAAACAGAATGTGATAATTATAGATTATTGCCTATAAACTAATTATATTCTGATCTGTTGCAAAGTCAAGTATAGTTATGCCTAAGCGAATGTAAGTGAAAAGATGATCCGTAACGAGTTTTCCACTTGGAAACCCAAAGACAAGCCCAGCCCCCTAATTACTCAGTTCTGCTTATCAGCCAAATCCCAAACAAACAGACAAAACAAAAAAAAACAAAACACACCCCGAGCAAAATAATACGTAGCGTACGTAATATGTGCAAATGTATTCGTCGCGAGAGACAGGATAAAAATGAAAGTGAACTGTGTGAACGATCGTAGTAGTGCTTGGTGCTTGTCTAGCTGTAGTTCTAGACGGCGGGGCCAAGTTAAGAGAAGTTCAAAAAAATAAGCGGAGCAACAGCAACAGTTTATGCTGATTAATCATTCCTGTATTCTCTTGGCTGAATAATATTACAATATTCAATTAAACACAGATCAAAACTATCTGCATATTTGAAGCAATCCACCGTTGCTTAAAGCGTGACACACACACACACACACACAACTAAAGCAACACTACAGCAAAGTTTTTCTTATATAAATTTTTTTTTTTTGAATAAAACGCAACGCCTTGGTTTACAGAGCCGTCAGATAAATTTTGTGCGCGGTCGCGTTAAAAGCTCGTGTTAAGTCTTACAGATTTCAATTCGATTCTGGTACGTAATTCATTAAAGGATATCAGTGCTTAAAATAAAAATAGTCCTTACTCGATCACTTGTCGTGGGAATATCTCTGTGACACTGTGTTTGTTTTTGGCCAAATGATCAGCGTTGACATCATCGAGCAAAAGAAGCTCATAAAAGGCCATCAACAACAAATGAGAACATGACTGCAAATTGATTTATGCACAAGATTAATGCGGCTCGATTTCTTTCGTAGACTATAAAAAGAGCAATCGATCTATCAGCTAGATCATGATTCACGCCGGGTTTGCTTTACTGCTGCTGTTGTTGCTGGCCTTCAGGCCAACAGTGGCGACTCTCAGCCCCAAAGGTCTAACTGTGTGTGGCAGCAATTTGGGCTGCCTGCAGGGCATCTTCATGCCAGGATATCAGATCAAAAGGTTCCAAGCGTTCCTCGGCATTCCCTATGCCCTGCCACCAATCGGCGAGCTGCGTTTCAATGTAATTTGTAAGATCGGTTGGATCCTTTACTGTTTTCGACTAACCCTCTTTTTATTTAGAATCCCAAGGTCATGCCCAAACTGCGTGGCATTTATAATGCCAGCTTGGCCAAATCCGACTGCATACAGAAGAATTATTTGTTGCCCACACCGCTCATCTATGGCGAGGAGGATTGTCTTTATCTCAATGTCTACAGGCCAGAGGTAAGTGAACATATATATATATACATATTTGCATCCAAACAAGCTAAGGAATGATATTTTTACAATACTGCAGAAGAAAGTTATACTTTAATATGTATGCATATATTACTTTCAAGTTCTTTAATTACCTTGATCTGTTTAATGTTCTCAAGAAAAACAAACTTATTGATATGTACATATTACTTAATAGTTCTGCTATTGCCTTGAACATGTTGCATTATAATTTTAAATAACTTTTCCCATTTAATATTTATCTAAAATGAATAACGTTAAAGTGACTCTTGAAGAACTTAGATAGTCAAGAAATCCCGACTAGAGGATACCCTGAACCCTATACTTAAAGCGTAGTTAGTACTTTGAAATTCAATGTTCAATATCTCCGGTGTTTCTCAACCAATTTCAATAAATTTTTCATTATTTCGTCCATAGTCTCAAACGCTATTTTCAAGTTTCCCAAATCCAAGAATTTGTTGTTATCGATGTGTATATTGGAAACGGGAAAAGTTATCGAAAATTTGAAACAAGCTTGTACTGCCTAGGGCTTAGATGAGCTTATGTTCCAAATCTGGAGTCTCTAGCTACTTTTGCACAAAATCATTATACTTTTTATTCATTTGCAAAAACTTTTCCAGTGTATAATAATTAATATCAATTTTGTTTACTTACATCTTAGCATCGATCTGGAAAACCGTTGCCAGTTATGGTTTATATACATGGTGGTGGTTTCTTTAGTGGTTCAGCTGGCCCACAACTAACGGGGCCCGAGTATTTTATGGACACGGGCGAAGTATTGTTGGTAACCATGGCCTATCGACTGGGCGCTTTGGGTGAGTAAAAACAACATAAGATAAGCCCGAATATTTTCTAACTTTCTTCGGATAGGCTTTCTTTCCACACACGATTCGTCGATGCCTGGAAACTTTGGCCTTAAGGATCAGCAACTGGCGCTTCGCTGGGTACAACGTAATATTAAGGCCTTTGGCGGTGATCCCAGACGCGTTACTATCTTTGGCCAGAGTGTTGGAGGTGTTGCCACACACATGCACATGTTGAGTCCACGTTCGGCGGGCTTGTTCCAGCACGTCATCAGCATGAGCGGCACGGCCAATGTGCCCTTTGCCATTGCCGACAATCCCTTGGAGCAGGCACGCCAAACGGCTGCGCTCTGCCAGGTGGAAAATGCGCAGAATCTGAGCACAGTCAAGTTGGCGCGAGCCTTGCGTGGAGTTGATGTTCATACGTTGCTCAATGCGGGTGATGGTCTGAAGTTTTGGGATGTCGATCACATGACCAACTATCGTCCGGTGGTGGAGCATCCCTCTGACGATGCATTCCTGAGTGTTCAGCCAAAGCAACTGATGGCCAGGGGTGACTACAGCAAAGTACCCTGGCTGCTGGGCACTGTGCCCGAGGAGGGTGCGGTCCGCGTGGTGAATATCATGGAGAATAGCACACTCCGGCAGGATTTCAATTCGCGTTTCGACGAGCTGCTCCAGGAGCTACTTGAGCTTCCCGCCGCATTCAGTCGGGATCAACTGACTCAAGCAATGGAGCTTGTTAGTGAGCAGTATTTTGATCAAATCCACGAGCTTAATGAGACAACTGTACAGGGTTTCCTTGATGTAAGAATTTACAAAACTTTCCCTGAATATTCAGTTTCATAATTTTAAAACCACTTCGATTTTTTTTTAATGTTACAAAGAAAGCTTGCACACAAGTACGGAGTAAATTTTTCAATTAAGTGAGGAAATGTTTAGAAAGAAAAGCTCATATACAAAAAAGAGTCATAAGATTTTTGAATCTTACTTCTTAACCAACTCTTTTAACCGCATACCAAATGTTCTTTTCTTCGCCCACAGCTCATAACGGATAGAGGTTTCAAGCAACCGCTCTATAGTGCCATCTGGGATTATATTATCAATCTTGATGCCCGAGAACAGCAAATGTATTTGTATAACTTTAACTATTTGGGCCCGTATAGCTTTGCCTCGGCTTATACCAGTGAAAATGTTACCAAGAAATATGGAGTTGTACACTGCGATGATTTGATGTATTTGTTTCGTAGTCCCATGCTGTTTCCTGACTTTAAGCGCAACTCAACAGAAGCGAGAGTCATAAAATCATTTGTGGGTTATTTTGTGCACTTTGCCAAGTTTGGGTAAGTTTTCCAATTATAGATAAACCCAGAGTTAAAAGTTAACTAATAATGATATTTATAGTAAACCTAGGCATGTCGAATCGCTGGCGAACTGCACGGAACGAGTGTTAAGGTCACGACCCGAAGGCATTTGTGATTATCACGTTTTTGAGAATGCATTGGAAGATCCGAATGGATTTCAGGTGAATGTCTCTCAAGAGTTTCGGGCAACAAATGCCAAGTTCTGGACTAATCTACTAAGAGAATCCAAATCGTATCAAATTTAACTAATCATGTATTAGTTAAGTTAAGTTATTAACTATTGTTTTATAGAGCTTTTCGAACAATTACTGTAAAAATGTTGTTCATATCCTATAAATGTTAAAACAACATTTTATAACCATTATTATTTTAACTTTTTAGAAGTGAGTAGAGTGAATATTTAAATCACATTAGCTTTAAAACAACCATTGTATTATTTTTATGTGTTTCTTACCATTTACAATAAATTATTTATTAATATAAAACCTTGAGCCTTGAATCTTTTCCATTCCAATATTTTATAACCTGTTATGAACATAAATTTCAATACAAAAGATAATAAAGTCCAGTCGGAATTCCATTCAATAACACATTTTGTTTTAACCTTCTGGGAACTAACTTCCTCCCACGTGTAATTCGTTAGTAATCTCATTGAATTTTTCATCGATGACTTTTAAAGTGTGTCACAATGATAAGAACTGTTAAAATGTTGTTGCTGTTGCTTTTGACACGTGCCCACGTTTAGAAACGTTATCGCTGGCAAATTACATTGACTTATAAAATATGTACAATATACACAATATGCATACTTTGTAATTAATTCAGCTTTCAGTTTTAATTTTATCAATCGTCATAGTACAATTATTGGCTTGTGCTTGATTAACATTAATTTGCATATGCGCTCCGCTGTGTCTCGATCTTATCACGAACCCAAACAGTAGCCTAAATCTGATATTGAGTGTTTCTTTGGATGGATGGATGAATGGAGTGATGCATAGCTTAGATATTCAACATTGCTACATTGACGCAAGCATGCGTCTTTTTTGGGATGGTCTGAGTAAACGCTAAATGTGATAATAATATCACAATTTAGCAAATGCCACTTCACATATTGCGTATACGTATACGTCACTGAAAACCAACGTGTGGGTAAAAAACCACTGAGAGCAAACTAAATATTAAACACACTTGCGAATGTAAACTAATAAGCTTGAAAACTTGAGAAGAAGAAGGTTTGAAAAGGTAACGTGAAAGCAACATAGATCGAGAGCGAGTAGCTTAGAGAGTATCAGAGAGCGAGAGCAGAGTGAGAGTAACGGAATTTGAAATATGGAAATTCGTCTACGTTGGCAATGCCTTTTCTTAGTTTTAGTAGTTGAATACAATTTTATAATATTAATAACAAAAAGTATATGGGAAAACTTACAATTCAGCGAATAAAATTAAATAAATATTATATAGTTTTAATTATCTTTACTTGAGAATCTTTTTAATTTAAATTAATTAGTTAGCACAATATTTCCGCAAACTATTATATAATCAAGTAATTATTTTCTTTTTAATTAGTTAATAACGAATGGTTATCATAATTTAACAGCTCTGCTTGAGTAAAATAATATTTAAAATTTTTCAGTGCTAGTTTTATACCTAAAAATATTAATAATTTCATAATGAAATTCAAATACCCCTTCAGTGTGAAGTGAGTAAAAATACAGCTTATATTTATTGTGAGTTAGTCTATGGCTGTAATGCAATGTTTATTGCTTCAAGCTATGATTGAAGATGTCAACAACTGAATTGCACAAGAGAGAGGCAAGCGAAAATTGAATATTCTGACAAAAGCTTTATGCGACTGACTAGTTTCGATTCTATTTGTTGTTCGTAATCTGGGTTAGAGTTCAATGCACTCGCTGGCAATGCATTTAGTCAGACAAATGGGGTTAAAAGCACAAGCTAGGCGAGAAAGTAGCCGTGTCGGGACGATTAATGCAGCGTAATTATAATCAATATGGCCGAGTACTTGGTATCCTGCAGGAAAAACCGTTCGCACACACACGACGAGCTGGTCAGTTGCATTTGGGAGTGCAAGCGAAAAGTGTCATAATGGAATTGGGACGCAAATTAGTTGTATGGATTTTACCGCTATTTTTGCTGGGCTTTCTGCTCACCATGAGCGAAGCATATTTGCAGACTGTCCGAGTGGATGAGATACCATTTAAGAGGATGAAACCGCGTTCAGCTAGCCTAAACGATAAGTCCAGAGTAAACAGTCGGCCTAGTGGCATTCACTTAATCTCTAGTTTAGATCATCAACGCACTTTTCTTCATCTGTTCCATGTGCCATGTGAGTATGAAAGAATGTAATGTTTCTCTTCTTGAAATCCCCCATCTCCTATCTCCTTCTCAGACATAATTTGCTTCTATGCTGCCAAAGGCAAGTGGCCCTATGTGCCGGGTTTTATGAAACATCGTGTGGATAGCGCATCACAGAATTTCTTCAGCCAGAACGATAGCTTTATCAAACAATTTTGCACCAAGTGGATACAAGTGAAGGAATGTTTTAGGCCGATTTTCGGTTAGTAGATATAAAGGTACTGAATATAAAAATATGTAAACCACATTGGCCACTGCAGATAAATCAAATGATTCGGAGGTGGAAACTTTGGATGTGCAAAGGCAAGGTCAACGTTGTAACTGTGACAAGTTAGTTTCAACGGAATCACCAGTGCCAGTTGTGTATTTCGACAAAAACTACATTGGAAATGTGAGCTCTGAGACCATTTTGACAACCATTGAGTTTCTTGAAAGTTTTCTGCCGCCGCCTACTAAAAAGTATAAGCGCAAGAATCGAGTACGTGGGCGTTTGGATGACATGGACATCGAATAAGCATATTCTCTTAAAATATACATATATATATACGTCACTTAACGATACACATTAAAGCACAACGAAGTAAAATTTAAATATGGTTTCTTTAAATTAATAACGGCGATAAGAAATATATCGATAGCTAAAAGTTTTTTTTAGCTTGCCAGAATTAAATAATCGATTACAGCTAACATCTGTTAAGCTCAATTTGACACAACTGTTCGTAACAGTACAAAAAGCTGTTAATATTGTAAATGACATCGTTGTGGTAGTTGTTTCAAGTCGTTGAGTCAGTGCGGACGTAGTGCGGAAAAATAAAATAAAATTTAAGTTTTTAAGAAGCACCGCAAATGCATGTGAAAAGCAAACGCCGCATATTCGATAAGTTAACATTGCAAATAATAAAAGTACATACGTATTGAAATTGCTAATTAATTGCCAATTGAAAGGAACAACAAGTTAAATTGTCAGGGAATTGAAACGCTGCCAAAGTATTTTTAAAGTGAGCAAATAGAAATCTGCCACCAACACATATTTTCACATTCTCCCTTCCTATTCAATTTCGTGCATCGCGTGTGTTTGCGCGGCATCGTTTAACACTGTGTATGTGTTGAAGTGAGTGAGTGTATAAATAAGAAAGAGAGTGAGCGAGCGCAGCGAGAGGGAACAGTAACTGCCGCAACATTCATTTTTCGCTGAATACAAAAAGCCAAAAGGAAACTTTCGACTGTTGGGCATTCTTGTGTTGTTGTTGTTGTCGTTGTTGTTTGCTGCAAGTGCAAGGCACGTGAATGTCGCAGAAACACCATCAGGCCTATCAACCGCTACCAACTGCCGCTGGCGCCATGGACAACCCGGCGATGAGTAACAGCAGCAGCAATAGCAGTGGGAGCAATATTGATGTTGCCGGACTGGGGCCACCCGGACTACCTGCGACATACTCGTCCCAGCAGTTAGTGTCATCCGATTCGGAATCAATGGAGCGAGAGCGTTTACGTGGAAATAATGTTGTCGAGGAGCCGCCATCGCGTCTCTCTGCTGTTGGCCGCAAAGAGTGGTTTACCGTTGTAGTTCTCTGCTTTGTCAATCTCATCAACTACATGGATCGATTCACAATTGCGGGTAAGTTCACAATAGAATATAATCGTATTTTTATTGAATTTAAATTGTGACCCGCATGCTGCGCCAATTTCTTAACAGCTACGTCATTTTGTCTAATTGAAGATAAACACTTCTGCGGGCGTAGTACGCTCTCTCTCTCTCTCTCACACTCTCTTGTTTGTTAACTGATAACGCGATTAGCTTTGTTACGTCACAGAGCTGCACTAGTGCTCTAGTATGTAAACATTTGTTTTTACTCTGACGTTTTGCCCGAAAAGCTTTGTTTTGTATACAAAAATCCCACTTTGAATCATACGACCTGCGCTAATGTATTTTTTATCATATGTGTATGGTTGTTGTTATTACTTCACTCTTTGCACCTAGTCACATTATCGCATAGGTACAAAGCAATCAATCAACCAGTTATATAGCCAAATTTCGCATAATCTTAACACTTTTGTGCGAAATGTTGGCGCCTGACATGATGGCGTGATGGAATTAGGTACAAAGACAATTTAGAAATTAGAAATTCCATACCAAATTGATTACAAAAATTGTTCTATATTTTGTATTTATGAAAGAATTTGTAACGTAGGAAATATTTATTTGTACACTTGACGCCACATCCCGCCACGATTTGTAAATAAAAAAAAAAGAGTTCTAAGGAATTTTCCTTTGTTTATTATTAACATATCGCTTTGCTCTTTTGTTTACACACTTGCCAAGAAATCTGAAGAGACGCATAGCAATCAGTTGGGCTGGGTGGCTATACGGCTTATCAACATATAACTGACGGAGAGCAGTGTATGATTATTGTACATGGCGTGATTATTGCGTGAATCATTTGCGGTTTTACAATCACACGTTACACGTATGGCAAACAATTATAAACTTGTTAACGGTGGTGCTTACGACAGGGTGTAAAAATGGCAAATTATCACACAAATCGATCTCACATTGACACATCTGCCTCTTGGGGTTAGTTACCTGGTAGTTGGGACACAATTATATATATTATCCGGCTCGAATGACCAGCATTTTCTTAGTGATATTAAACACTAATATTATTTATTATTGTAAGATTAACAAAATTTGCTTAGATTTAAATCATAAATTTCAAAGGTCTGAGTTCAAACTGAAAGAGTTTCTTTCTGGCTCTCGATAATAACAAAAAGTATCGATAGTTCATTTCAAGTTATTCAACACATCGAGTATGTGAGATAGTAAATATATTATTTTGATCTTCGATTACAAATTTATAAGTAAACTTAAATTTATACATATCTTCATCAACACTGCTGCATGTCTCATAATTTTAGATCAGCTGTTTTTGCAGCAGCATCCAACGACGTTCACTAACACTGACAAAAATCCCATAGCATTGATGAGTTTCGTTATCAGTTGTTGAGCAAGTTTGTTTGGCGAGCCCTTAAAAGTATTTAACAATATGTGCAACTGCATTCCATACATACTCATTTTTCCACAGTTAGTCAACACTGTAACAATGCAGCGAAAGTCATTAGTCATTAAAAAATATAATACTTGGATATTTGTCAATTACTTTTGACTCTGATTAATGGTAATGTGTTATAAATGCCCAAAATCGTATGATTGGGTTTTAATCACATGCAGGAAACTTATGACCAATCAGACGGGAAATGGCATTATACATTTATATAAACATCGGGTGATCATTTTTACATACACGATATATGTATGTATACATATTCGATTATTCATCATATTCGTATCTCTTCACGTTTCAATGTGGGCGCAGTGCTATTAATTAACGAATGTTTCCATATGCGCTTTGTTCTGTTTATTTAGAATTGTGTACTTGAGGTAGTGTTACATAAATATTTACTCAACGTTCGAATGTTGTTGTTGTTGCTATCAACCGGTTAAGAGGTAGAATTTTATTACTACTATTTTCGCTCAGGCAAAAAACGAACAATTGAAAATCTGAACCTTATGAACTTTTGCTAGTCAACAATTAAATACCCTCAACATCATGCAAATTGCACTTTAACAACAACAGCAATATTGCCCTTACATGTATAGTAAATTATTATTAAACTTATCTATCGAACTGACGTTTCATAATTCATTGGCTTTGGATGCGCCTGTCAATTGATAAGCGTGATAAGCCTTATCAGCTAAACAGTTATCACACACACACACACACACACACACACACACAATTAACTATTAGCGTGTTTTGCTTAATTGATATATAATGCATTGAGTTTAGTGCAGCAGGTAGCCCAAATTGTTGTTGTTAATGGACTTGGGGCACGTATTGTCAAAACGTGGCCAGAACGCTTTTAAGCCATGTGACATATATTTGGCATTCGAATGCAAACGATAGTCAGCCTTCAAGTTGGCAAAAACAGCAAACATTATGTATTCGTATATATAATTTCAACACACATACATGTCTCATTAACATTGTGAAGCGTCAGCATTGTGTTGGGAAATATTTGAAGCAAATTGTAGTTAACAACACAGGAAAAGTGTGCGCTATATATCGCCCGATGTCTGGCCATGTCTAATGATATACATTTGGCAGGCCAGAGTTGGCCTCTGCTGTTGACCCCACGATCTCGGACTTTTAAAATAATTATCGCATGATTCGTTGTGCTTACAATTTACGTTGTTGTTTTTTTTTTTTGCTTTTCAATTTTTATTGTGCTCACACGAATATCGCAATTTGTCGCCTGATGTTTTGTGCTTGTTGTTGTTGGTAATTCACATTCCAAATTTCAATTTTTGAGGATTCATTAATTCAGAGCTGAAAAAATCGCCTGATGTCAGTTATTGTCAATTTTGTATTTTATTATTATAAATACATTCATTGAACTTCGGTCTATATGGCTTGAAAAATACATACCTATATATATATTTTTTTTATTCGAAATATACATAAAAGCATATAAACAGGCCATCCTCTAGCAACGTTTTTTTTTGGCCATTTTCCAAGGCAGAGACGCTCCCAAAAGATTCAAAATAGGATAATTGTCAGCAGTTTTGTGCTATGCTTGCATTTCAAATGTTGAAAATATTATATATTATATGTATAATATATATTTAGGTGGACACAAATGAAATAGTCGCATGTTGCCCAGATGCTTGTATATTACGTGATTTATTTTTGGTATTGAAATTTTAAAAGCGTTGCCTTTGTATACGTTTTTTATTAGGGTATAATTTTTGCATTTTATTCAGTCTGTTTTTTTTTTGCATAACAAATTATGTTTATGTTGTTTTCGTGGTTGAATTGCCGCATGAATTCCCATAGAAAACTTTCATTTTTGTGACTTTTTTGAAAATTTCACTGCAAGGGAAAATATAACCGTTTAATAAGTAAAAAAAAAAAGTATAAGAAAAATTAATCTTCCATGGCTCATAAAATAAAATTGTTCACCTTTGCAAAAACTGGTCACACTGCACTTAAAAGTTCAACAGGTTTTTCCTATCTTTGACACACATACATATGCAAAATACAACATTAACCTACAAAAGTGTAAGATCTTTTAACATTCTTGTATGGTAATGCTTGAATAGCTAAGCTTGAACTAATACATACAAAATTATCTATGCACACACTTTTGTTATACATATTATTACATTCGCATCTCTCGCATCCGCCTTGGCTTGCACAGCATGTCAAATGCTGTCGTTAAATTTGTGTTTGCTGCAATTTGCATTATTTTCATCGTCATTTTTGTATTTTCTATGTCAATGACCGGCAAAGGTAAACGGCGTCAGAGACAAACACAAACACTAGAGACGACGACAAAAAAAAGAGCGACGTGCAAAGAGCACAAACACAATTAACAACAACAACATTAGGCATATGTAACACTAGGCAGAGAAAGAGGTGCGAACATTGATAAGTGAGGAGGCTTTATTTTTCTCATGATTATCGATGCGCGCAGCTTCTTTTTCTTCAGACGATTTCTATTGCTACATGCTTCGAGTTTACAAAAGAAAGTTACATGTATAAAAAGTAAGCTTTCCCAAAAAACATAACGGAATGCTATAGGAAAACGACACTTGTACAATTTCATTTAATGATTTTTATAACATCTCAGAAGTCGCAGAAATTTGTGCTTAATGTTTGCAAACTCGTACAATATTTTCAAGGCCAAATCAAAATCGCTTTTAACTTGGCAGCAACTTTTTTATTCATTCATATTAATGAGGCAGCAGCATCAGCCTGACGTATGCAGTATCCATTCTTAGCAACCAACTACTGCTGCCAAGAAACAAGTAACTGCTACTCTCTGGAAGTTCTTCAGTTCCGTCTAGAGACATTATTACTACGGAGCGTAACAGAAAGAGAGCTGTTCAGAGAGCAAGGCGTCCTAAAGAGCGTAAACTGGTTCTAAAATTACGCGCAAGTTTCTATAACCGGCAAAAATATGCTGATCGCATTTTTGTTAGCTGCTTTTTTTTAGCACATACTTCCATAGCAATAACAACTATGCATACACATTTGTCTTATGAGAGTATTCCGTCTGCTGCACACCCATAAACAAAAGTGAGCCCTGTTCATTTTCTTACTCTCTGCGGCTGTAAATACTTGCTCTCTCTTACTAATACACGAAAAGACACAAACATACATACATATATGTTTACAAACATTTGTATGCGGTTACACACCCCACATTGCTTGGTCTCGCGTGGAGCTGAGAGTTGGCGGCCTTACACCGTTACGTCACTGGCCAAACAATCGCGCTGATTGGTCGAAAAAATCGTACGATAAATTTCTCGAAAGCGAAATGTGCAAAAGACCCAGTAAACGAAAAAACAACAACAAAAAGCGTCAGACGACTGCTGAATCACATTGTATGACTTCGTGCCACGTCAAAGCGCAGCGTTCGGCATTTATTCGATTGTTCGTTCGTTCGTTGGGTCGTTCACAACTTGTTGAGCTTTTCGGCCATGTATCGCATATTTGAATGCCGGCGCTTGCGGCCTTTTCACCCTCTATACACCCCGTCCCACTTCCTCCACAAATCGCAAGCACACACACGCACGCTGTTCATCATCTATGGATTTTTTTAAAGTATTTTGGTTGCTTTTGGATCGGGGGGCTGTTAAATGTCAATGCACGTAGCTTTTGCGGAGCCCCGTTAAATATTTGTTTATACAGCTAGATAGTAGGAAATACATTGAACAGTTATTGGCTAGGTCGTGTCTATATAATATATTATGTATTGTTATTAATGACTTTCATATCCGTCGTTTTTTTTTTATTTTGAATTCTGTTAAGCATGAGATAATCAGCTGAAATTATATATATATATATTAATAGTAAGAATGTCAGGGTAATCCGGATTTTGTGTTATCACATAGCAAATCAGCTGTTTTAAGAAAATAAAAATCATAACAAAATACAATCTTAAGCCAAGTTTCTTATCAATTGACATTGACTTAACTGATAATGGGCAAAGAAATTTCAACAAGCATAATGTTAATTACGTTCGCCTAGCTCTTAAGTTTGTTTACATTTTGGCAATGTGATTCATTGAAAAATTTAAACGAGACATGTTCCAAAAATAAACTGTTATGCGTCACAGATGGTGAGACTACGTCAAGTGTCATATTATGGCGTGTTTTTGAATGGCAAAAATAATGACACAGATATTGAATATATAAACATCACAATTACATGTTAAACTCAACGAGCATGTAATAATGTTTACATGCGCATTGGGATAAACTAAAGCTGTTAATGTTAAATTAACAGCAGTCATTAACATTTTTAACCTTTAAACTCATTAATATTCGATTATGTAAAAGGCTTTTTGTAAGCTAATATTGAAATACCTGAAAGGTGCCAGATGCAGTTACTTACGTAAAGCTTTACCAATTATGAAACAAAACAAACATTTGCCACTAAACAAATTAGCAATCACATGCTAATGCCAACACTCTAACCTCATGCATTAAAGTTTATTTAACCAAATTCTTAATATGTCCTTTCAGGTGTGCTAACGGAAGTGCAAAAAGATTTTAACATAGGCAATGATAGTGCGGGTCTATTGCAGACAGTATTTGTCATCTCCTATATGATATTTGCACCACTCTTTGGCTTCTTGGGCGATCGGTATTCAAGGCGCTGGCTCATGGCTGTGGGCGTGGCCTTGTGGTCAACAACGACATTGGCGGGCTCGTTTATGGGCACTTTCGGTGGGTTCATCACGTTCCGCGCGTTGGTCGGCATCGGCGAGGCTTCGTATAGCACCATAGCGCCAACGATCATCTCCGATCTGTTTGTCCATAGCATGCGTTCCAAAATGTTGGCAATGTTCTACTTTGCCATACCTGTCGGTTCCGGCTTGGGGTAAGTTATCAACCAAAAAACTCTTATCTTATTGGTCTGTCGTAGATTAAAGTGTTTAGCAGACGTTTTATGGCGTTGGTATTGTGAAGGAGATAAGAATAAAAATTACGCAAACTTTAACCTTCTTAAATTAAATTCCAAAATCAACTTGAACTGATTGCAGCTAGGCATACAAAACTCGTTATCTATATCCTAGTGCGCAAATCCAATATATTTATAACAAGATCTAACATTAGAGAAAAATTTATGATGGGCAGACGGACATAAGGTGGGAAATAACGATACCTTTTAGCAGGTTGAATAAACGACGCTTGAGACTAAATCTACAATAAAATTATATTGCTGTACCTAAAAAAGATCATTAAGGAACCTTAAAAACACTTTCTAATAGAAATATGACTAAAAGTCGCTGATGTTTGGGATCAAGTGTAGTAAAAACAGACAGGGTTAACTAGGGTTTATTGGCCGGGTCAGACGTTATCATCTTCTGTTGCGCGAGGCGGATTCGTCTCATCGTCACGTGTGGAGGCAAGCAGCATCCCATCTGAAAACTTCCGATGGGGTCCAAAGATTCATATATTCGTGAGAAATATTGACTGGGAATTATTTGTACGATTGCGTGCTTGTTTGTTCACCTTTTCCTGGGGTGAAGTTGAAAGTTTAATTTGTGAATAAATTTTTTAGTTATTTATAGCAAATCAAATGAAAATTTAAATTCAATTAAGATGGAGATTTCTTAACTGGGGTCAATTGCTAGAATCTCGGAGTTCAATTGACAGCCAATGCAACATGTGCTCCCACATGCCACAACACTCTATGCCCCTTCTTGTAACACACATATAACTAATAAAATCTTGTTTTCTTCTCACCCTTAGCTATATTGTTGGCTCAAAGACAGCTCATTTGGCCAACAATTGGCGTTGGGCATTGCGTGTTACGCCCATATTGGGCGCGATCGCCGTTGTACTCATTTGCCTCATCAAGGATCCGAAGCGTGGCGAAAGTGAAGGCACCTCGAACATGGTGCGCACCAGCTTCTGGACGGACATCAAGGAACTGTGCAAGAATCGTTCGTTTATCTTCTCGACGGCGGGTTTCACGTGTGTTGCCTTCGTGACTGGTGCCTTGGCCTGGTGGGGACCCACTTATATCCATTTGGGTCTGAAGATGCAGCCAGGCAATGAGAATCTGCAGTTGGATGAGTAAGTATTGCAATCCCAAAACGTCCCCCATCCCCTCTGTACCCCGTACTATTTCTGTAGTTATTTCACGTTGTTGTTGTCCAAAAAAGTGTCTCGTATAAATTTGGACTTGTTGCAATGGCCGCTGGCCTAATCGGTGTACCGCTCGGATCGATGCTGGCCCAACACTTTCGCAGCCGTCTGGAGAACTGTGATCCCTATATCTGTGGCATTGGATTGTTTATATCGGCGCCGATGGTGTTCATCGCCCTGATCATACCACAAACCAGTGGCTCTCTCTGCTTTATGTTTGTCTTCTTGGCGCAGGTGGCGCTCAATCTTTGCTGGTCCATTGTGGCCGATATGTTGCTGGTAAGACAGGAAAACGTGTTTGCAACAACAATAACAACAACAACAAAGTTTAGCCTTCTCCCACCCCCTCCCCTCTTCATTTTAATCGTATATATTTCGTTAAAGCTCATTTCTAACCAAATCCTCCCCAACAAAAAAAAAATTCAAATATTTAGCGTTTCATTCAAATTTGGCCTTATAACAATGATTGCCGGGCTTCTGGGCGTGCCGCTGGGCTCATTTCTATCGCAAGCACTCAAGAAACGCTTCCCGACCTCCGATCCCGTTATATGCGCTGTCGGTCTCCTGCTTAGCTCTCCGCTGCTGACTGGCGCCTGTTTAATTGTATCAAGCAGCACGATTGGCACATATTTGTTAATATTTTTCGGTCAGTTAGCTTTAAACATGAACTGGGCAATTGTTGCGGACATTTTGCTGGTAAGACAACAACAACAAATCAATCAGATCGTCGCATATCTGAACGGCAAAAACAATCTTGATTGTTTTTATTTTTTCAAAATTAACACCACTTCAAAATTTGTATCTAAACACACAGCTTAAACTATTTTGTATCTATATTCTTTGGCTTTTGTAATATTTTGCACTATTTATTTTTACCGTAATAATACGCACAATGTATTAATTTTTTACTGTTATAACACACACTAGCACGCATACATATCGCCAAAATCACACTAGTCACATATTATTATTAATATTATTCAGGTTCAGGTTTTATTCAGTTGTTTTTGGATATTCTTTGATATACTTTTTGGCAAGACTAAAGCCCTTATTACAGGTGTTAACTGTTGTTATTTTTTTATATTTTCTCATCGACTAAATTTTAAATATTGTTTTTGTATGTAATAAGGGAAGCATTCAGCACATAAACTGACAACCAAAAAGGCGTCGCAACTTGCACTTGTAACTAGTTGGACTTACGGAGAGGGAGGTCCTTCGTTGCGCAGAGTAAATGCAATGATGGAGATGAGTGAATAGACTTGTATATCTTTGCTAAGACTCTAAAACACTGACTTCATTGAATACAAATGCATGCCTTATATACAGAATTCTTAGACGATACTGTTTGCTTATGACAAGATAAGAATAAATTCTTATTTATGACGCTGCCTGAGGCACTATCTGCTAACTGCATCGACAGATGGTGTGAAAAAACATGTTTCTTATCACAACCCTGCGTTATCTGCATCGTACCGTAAATGTCTTATGATTTAAATGATTTAAACAAAAATTTTTTGGTGTTGGTTTTACATTTTAATTCGAAAACAAACAAAACCAAATGTTTAAACACGTTATGTAATCTTAAAGAATCTTTTGGTTCTTCCTTTTTCATGCTCTTTAAGTAATCTTCTTTTCGAATTAAGTCCTTTTGCATAACTCTACATGACATTAAATATATCTCATCTTATTATTGCTGACATGGCTTGCATTGTAATTTCCTTTAGTAATGGGGCTTTTGTCACCCTCCCAATTGCTGTAGTACAGACCATCCCCATAAAGAGAATAAAAAATCCTCAAGGGTGCAGTCAAAAATCCCCATACTACCCCAAAATTAAAGAACAACAAATTACATTATATTATGCAGCTTTTTGCAACCCTCAAAGAAACGAAATTCCCATTCTACAGCCAATCTGTCAAAATTTGATTAAACTAAAAAAAAACAAGTAAGAAGGCTCTAGTCGAGAAATCCCGACTAGACTATACCCTTAACCCTATAATTTACGCATACAGTCAGGTGCTTGCAAGTATGTGTGAGTGGCTGTATGTATACGCGTATAGGGCATACCTTCTTAATTTCAATACTCCATATCTCCAGTGTTTCTCAGCCGATTTCAATAATTTTCACATGTTGTCTTTATTTAGTCTAATCTTTCAAACTGCATCAAAAAGTATTCTAAATTGAAGATTTTGTTGTTATCGATTACATGTGTATATCGGAAACGGGAAGAGTTATCGAAAATCTAAAACAAACTTGTACTGCCTAGGGATTAGGCGAGCTTATATACCAAATCTGGAGTCTCTAGCTCTTATAGTCTCTGAGATCGACGCGTTCATACATACGGACGGACAGACGGACATGGCTATATCGACTCGGCTGTTGATGCTGATCAAGAATATATATACTTTATGGGGTCGGAGATGCTTCCTTCTGCCTGTTACATACTTTTGCACAAATCCATTATACCCTTTTTACCCATTTTCAATGGGTTAAGGGTATAAATAGAAATTCCCTTGCTTAGATATTATTTATGTTATGCCACGTTTACATTAACAGCTGATAATGGTCAGCTGTTAAAAAATACGTAACATTCAATTTATAAACCGTGCCATTAGATTTGTTTTTTCGTATTCGTTTTATTTTGGCTATTTTGAGATCGCAAACGATCGTTTTCTTTTTTTTTTCTTTTGTCACTGTGCGTAAGATAAATGTTTGTTTCCTGTCCTGTTTACAAAAATAGATAAAAATCAAACGCAAGAAATATATTATCTAACCAAGAAATGAAAAAAAGAGCTTCAAGTAGCAGTAGCCTTCGTTTGTTTGTATTTAGTTATTATTTGTATGCGTCTACTATTTGATATCTGTAATCAGCTTTGCTCGCGATTATTTGCTTATTCTTATTTTTTTTATTTATTTTTCACACATGCTTATAAAGGCACACTACACACAAGCACATAAACACACACACACACACATTCATTTGATTATAACAGTAAACAGTTAATGTAGTATTTGATTTTTTGTTGTAAAACTGTAAAATGTAAAAGAAATGTATACAACATATTGCCACAGTCACAGATTTGATCGGTCGTTCAGTCAGTTCGTCGGTCGGGTCGGGTCGGTGGAGCGTATAGAACTGTTCCCAAGCGCGTACACACACCAGCTGTTCCCACTTGAATGCAACTTTCATCGGTGATTCGAACCACTATCTGGTGCGATGTCATCGCATTCTAAAGTGTCGTCATCTCTTGTGAGCTTTTTGCATAACAGAACTGGTTCGAAATTTTTGCACGCACAAACGCACATACACTTTAAATTGCTTATCACCTGCCATGCTTTTATGTTAATAGTTGTTGTTTTTGTTGTTGGTAACACTGCTTGTTTTCTTGATTTAAAGCTTTATTGATTTTAATTGATTAATCTTTTTAACCCATCTTATAGTATGTGGTAGTGCCAACACGTCGCTCAACGGCCGAAGCCTTTCAAATCCTTATTTCCCACGCGCTGGGAGATGCCGGCAGTCCGTATCTCGTGGGCGCAGTAAGTAACCATAAATTATATAAATGCTAAAAGCAAAAATTTATAACTGAATCCCCTTTTCACAGATATCGGTTGCTATTAAGAAAAGTCTGACCGTATCGCCCACAAATCTAATTAGCCAACAAAGCGTACAGAGCATGTCACAAGTGTTGGAAAATTCCACAGAAACGATAACAGAAAGTATTAGGCTTTTGCAGCCGCCACTATGCATATCACAGGTAAGAGCCATAATAATTACAATATTTAACATCTAATTAACATTTTTGGTTGCTTTTAGGCTTCTGATGATGTGCTGTCCTTCGAAGCGCTGCAGTATTCGCTATTCTCCACCACCTTCGTGGAGGTACTTGGTGGCATTTTCTTCCTATTCACTGCCTGCTATATAATCAAAGACAAGACCAATGCTGCACGCGCCACTTTGGGTAAGAAACGTTGTAACAACAACCGCTTATTTTTCCACTTTCTTAATTTTTCTATCAATCTTTTTGTTGCGGCGACTTTCTCAATAGCTAATGATTTGAGATTGGCACCAGCGCAAAACGCGAAAGATCTGTTCGATTCGGATTGTTTGGTCATGTGCACAGATATTGCTTTGCGAGAGCGAGCGTGACAAGCTATTGGAAACACTTCGATTCTAGTTTCTCATATAGCTACACTATAATATATATATTTTGGCCAAAAATTCACTCGGTAGGTGAATGAGCTTGCAAAATTGTGTTATTATCGTTCTTGTTCAGAGTTCTTAACTAATATTTCATGTTAAGCGGAGCTTTCAAAGCTGCGTTTCACACACAAACCTACACACATACGCACACACACACACACATGCCACACGCTCTTTAAGAAGTATGGCTGTCCAAAAATGATTATAAAATCTAATTGAATTGAGAAATCGCCGCTTTTGATTATGTTCTTAACATATGTTTTTTGTTGGTTAGACATTTTTTATTGTTTATTACTCAACTAATGTTGTTTCTTATGCTTTATGTTTCTTGTAGAATCCAGTGAGCAGGGGCTGCAAAGAAATATGAATGCCTAATATCAACCGATCCAAGACGTTTTTATACGCACTCACCGCGAAGGCATATTGGATGAAGTGCTACTGACTGAGAATCATCTTTAATCTTAATGTATACAAAAACAAAAGAACAACACAACACTTCATGCACATACAAACATATATATATATATACATATGTATATTTTTTCACATAAATGTAACAGATTGTTCTTTAAGGCACATAAGCAAATTCTTTGTATAAGGGCTCATGTTCCTATCAAGCATATGATTAGCTAGCATACTATATGTGCTATATATATATGCCAGCTACGATGTTGGATCACAAAGTCATATTCATATTATACAAAAATAATCATAATTATTGTATTTTTTTAATCCTATGATAAAACGAAACTAAGCTTAAGGCATTGTAACACTAAAAAGCAATCGAAAACGTAAGGGTTAATATTTCATACGTCATCGTTTTAAGTGCATAGAATTAAACAATAATTGTAAATATGTGGCTCAGCATGTAACTGTAAGTATTTTTAGAACCCAGCCATAAGTGTTAAGGGCGTAGTCTTTATACATGTATAGTACTATATACATAAATAATTTTAAATGTAATCGTAGTTAGTGCGTTTAACAAATTGGTCTTGAAACAATACACACCCAAGAAAGAAATACAGCAAATATTATGAAATAAGTATAAACAAACAAATAAAAAATGATATTAATGAAAATATATAATTTGATAAGAATAACAAATTATTACGCCTTTAATATTCTGATAATAGAGACAATTTAGCATGGAGCTGATAACAATCCTCTTTTAGATGTTTCCAATTTTATATAGTAACCCTTCTTATCAGCGTTAAGTTAAGAAATGTTTAAAATAGTTTGGTGCCATCTAGTCGAGAAATACCGACAAGCAGATACCCTTAACCCTATACTTTACGCATACAGTCAGTGCTTGCAAGTATGTGTGTGAACGCGTATAATGCATACTTTCTTAATTTCAATGCTCCATATTTTGTTATCGATCACACGTGTATATCGTGTCTATCGAAAATATGAAACAACCTTGTACTGCCTAGGGATTAGGCGAGCTTATGTTCCAAATATGGAGTCTCTAGCTATTATAGTCTGTGAGATCCCCCCGCTCTAACACGAAAAGTGACAAGTGTTTCCTTGGACCCTTTTAAATAATATAGTTAGTGATTTCTATCTGCTATTAGTTCAATCGTCGGGTACTGAAAACTAATTGCACATACAAATAAGATATACAAACATACAAACCATATTTAGGTGTGGTCTATGTATCACATGTCCTTTTTGTTGTCATCTTCGCTGCATTTGGCCATAGCAATAAGCTTTCTATCAAATAGTGGAGACTGAAAAAAACTGTGAGCGACGATACTTATAAACGTATCAATATATGTTTTGACCTGCGTTTGCGCATCACTTGCGAGCATCAATGTTCAATTCTTAGCAACAACAAACATCCACACAAACTTTAAATCTGCCAAAAATTTAAGTGTTTTATTTGCTTACGTGTGCTAAACAGATGGTAACACTAAGTCTACATGAAAAGAAGAAGAAGCATAATTGCTTGCATATGTAAATGTAACTCTCTCTCCCTGTTCGCTCTCTGTTTGTGAGAACGTTTGCAATGCAGGAATAAGAGAAGTTTGATTTAAAATAAGGACGAGGTCAACAGGTAGAGAGCCCAACAGTTTTGTCTTGCATTAAAAAAGAAAGAGATAGCGCTATCTCGCCAACAGTGAACAGATAAGTTGGGATTCGTGTGTGAGCGTATGCATCTGAGTGTGTGCGTGTGTGTTTTTTATTGCGCTTGTGTGAGTGCAGTACATAAATAGACGCTCAGTCAAGTAATCACCGCAGTTTATTGTGGAATTTCTACATGAACACAGCTCGAGCTGAGCGGGAAAATAGCAGAAAATTAGAAGTTGAATTTATTTATTTTTAGCGATAAGAGCTCAATAATCAAAGCTGACATGGATTTTGTAAGTTATCTCGAATATTATTTGACATAGTGCAAAAAATTAACGAAACACTTAACTTTATTAATAGCCAAGGACACAATGCGAGTTGCCCAAAAGTCCGGCGCCCACACTTTGTGCAATCGATGATGATGATGATGTACAGTATATAGGCACAATTATACCAGACCCTCCCCCACAAATAGGGGTTGGTAATCAAATGAATTTTGGCGCCCAATTGCCATACCTGTTGGCAACGCCACCAATTTCACCGCTGGGTATGAAAGGCGTTTCGAGTGCACTTATGCCAACAATCGCATCCTATCTATCTGCGAAATATAATCAACCCATTGGCCAGATGATACCATGCATTCTATGCGAGCAGCGCTTTTCCGATATTGAGAATCTGCGCAAACACATAAAAAGCCATGCCCAGGAAATAATGGCCACAAATCTAGCCTGTGTTGCGGTACCACCACAAACATTTGGTGAAAACTTACGTCGAAACTCAACTTTGACTGCTCCTTTTGTTATTCCTCCACTTCTTACACCTCCAGTTGCAACTGCTCCAGCAACAGTTGGAGAAAACTTATGGCGAAATTCAACAATGTCAGCTTCAACTTTGACTGCTCCATATCTTACACCTCCAGTTGGAACTGCTCCAGCAACAGTTGGTGAACACTTTTGGCGAAATTCAACAATGTCAGCTTCAACTTTGACTGCTCCAGTTGTAACTGATCCATATCTTACACCTCCAGTTGAAACTGCTCCAGCAACAGTTGGTGAACACTTTTGGCGAAATTCAACAATGTCAGCTTCAACCTTGACTGCTCCTTTTGTTACTCCTCCATATCTTACACCTCCAGTTTCAACTGCTCCAGCAACAGTTGGTGAACACTTTTGGCGAAATTCAACAATGTCAGCTTCAACTTTGACTGCTCCAGTTGTAACTGCTCCATATCTTACACCTCCAGTTGCAACTGCTCCAGCAACAGTTGGTGAACACTTTTGGCGAAATTCAACAATGTCAGCTTCAACTTTGTCTGCTCCAGTTCTAACTGCTCCATATCTTACACCTCCAGTTGCAACTGCTCCAGCAACAGTTGGTGAACACTTTTGGCGAAATTCAACAATGTCAGCTTCAACCTTGACTGCTCCTTTTGTTACTCCTCCATATCTTACACCTCCATTTTCAACTGCTCCAGCAACAGTTGGTGAACACTTGTGGCGAAATTCAACAATGTCAGCTTCAACTTTGACTGCTCCAGTTGTAACTGATCCATATCTTACACCTCCAGTTGCAACTGCTCCAGCAACAGTTGGTGAACACTTTTGGCGAAATTCAACAATGTCAGCTTCAACTTTAACTGCTCCAGTTGTAACTGCTTCCTATCTTACACCTCCATTTTCAACTGCTTCAGCAACAGTTGGTGAAAACTTGTGGAGAAATTCAACAATGTCAGCTTCAACTTTAACTGCTCCAGTTGTAACTGCTCCATTTGTTACACCTCCAGTTGCAACTGCTCCAGCAACAGTTGGTGAAAACTCATGCCGAAATTCAACAATGTCAGCTTCAACTTTAACTGCTCCAGTTGTAACTGCTTCCTATCTTACACCTCCATTTTCAACTGCTCCAGCAACAGTTGGTGAAAACTTGTGGAGAAATTCAACAATGTCAGCTTCAACTTTAACTGCTCCAGTTGTAACTTCTGCACTTGTTACACCTCCAGCTGAAATTACTGCAACTGTTCCAGCTCATGAAAGTAGTAACGATAATAACTTGTTCTCATGCTATTACTGCGGCTATATGTTTGCATACAGGGATGCGTTCGAAACCCATCAATCGCTGTGCCGATATGAATATGAAGATACAACAATGTCACCTTCAACTTTGCCTGATCCTGTTGATAGCGCTCCACTTGTTACACCTCCAGTTGCAATTGGTCCTGTTTCTCCTCTCGTGGAAAGTAATGGTAAGCAGTTGTTCTCTTGCTATTACTGCGGCAAGAGGTTTACATACTGGGCAGCGCTTGATACACATCAATCGAACTGCCAATCAATGCGAAACAATAATAATAAAGAGAAAGAAGTTCGAAAGAAACTCAAGTGCCATTTCTGTCAGAAAAGATATGTGCGAGAAAGTTTTCGTCAGAAGCACGAGCAGACAAAGCATGGCCACGAGCAACCAGTGGCTCCTGCAACAGAACCGCCGCGACCTGCAACACCACCTCGCCCAATGAGACTAATACCCGTACCAATGCCAGTACAAATACCGCCGCAGAGCGAGGATAATAAGCCACGTAAAAAGTATACCACAAGATCATTGAATGCCATTGCAGCGGCCAATTACAATCCAGCCAAAGAGACTGCCGCAAAATACATTCCACCCACGATCGGTGTCGAGCAGCAGGACAATGGCATACACGTGAAACCGAAGCAGAAGTATCCTTTGCGTTCAGCCTACTTTAATCCGTATGTCCTTATTTCGCATCTTCGTAAGCTCTAAAATATATCTTGATTTTCTTTCTAGGAATCTGTTGAACCTTGACGCTTAATGGAAATGACTTCGAGTCATTTTGTTTGTATTATTTAAGAAAAATCCTATTAAGTCTAATTTATTTAAGTTTTACCATCGAATGGTTATTTAGTTTGTATTATTTAATCAAAATCCTGTTAAGTTTAGTTTATGCTTATCGCAAGCGTGCGAACCAGCTAAGCTGTTCAAATAGTATTCTCAACTTATATGTTCCATATATACATATATATATATATAAGTATATATATAGAGATAAGAACTTGATGTTAAGAACCTAATGATGATTTGAAAAACAAGGACAGATAATTTAGACTGGAACAACAAGATTTTCACAAAATCACAATACTGATAATTTGATTTATTTCATGGTTTATACACAATCTCATGTGTTTATATAATAAGTGAATCGAAAAAAGCTAAGTTAGCAACATATTCAATTTAAAATGAGCAAGGTTGCTGATATTTCTTTTTGGTGGTTTGTCAAAACAAACAAGAAACAAAATGTGCTCAACAACGTGTCATTTTTCAAGCAGATGAAATTTGATCGTTCGTTGTCCAGAACCCAAATAAGGGAAACCAAACATCTCTCGATGAATTTACATTGTAAAGTGGATAGAATTTTATAGCATCGTAAGTAAATTTGAATCCTTGTATTTTTTAAGTGTTTGTTGTCTATGAATATGTACTATGCATTATATAAAGTGAGTGTATTTTGAAAACTACAGCAACGACTTTTAACTAAGAAAACATGTTTCTGGCTTCAAATTTCAGACGGACAATTTTTTTAAAGGGAAATTTTATCTTTTATCAAAACCAATATGAAAGGCTATCTTCGGCATGCCGAATAATATTTAAAGTTAGAAAGCCTACTCGTTCTTCATAGAAAAATCTCTTTAAAAATCTTGCATTTGTAAGCAAACCACATGATATAGTGGTGAGATCTGGCCGATTTTGACAAATGATTTAACTACAACAAAATGAAGACCATGACCAAAGTTTCAGCCGATAGCTAAAAAAACTGAGGAACTAGTTAACATAAATATAGACGGACATGGCTATTCCGACTCAGGTCGCGATGCTAATCAAAAATATATATACTTTGTGGTGCCAGATAAGCTTCGTTATATGCGTTGATATGACTAAATATGATTGTGCTCTGGCATTATTATGCTCTCATACCAAAGGTTTCGGGGTAAACACAATTCCTTTCGACAACCTTGACTAAGGAAAACTCTCGATATCTCAGATTGTTTTCGATATACTCTTGTCAATTACAATCTAATTGAGGAGAATTAAATTTAGAATTAGGATCTTCGACATCTGTGAAAATTTTAACGAAATCGCTTAGGAAATACCAAAGATATATAATATTGAAATTTACTTTAGTTCGAAATTGTCCGCAATACGAAAAACAGGGTTTTTCCCCTGTTCGAGCTGGCATACAGTTTCAGAAATACTAAGAATTACTGGACCTTTATTTCAAATGTTAATTCTCAAACTCTTATCATTGCTAAGATCGTCGAGATCAGAGGTACAGACAAGTACGGCTTATTCGATACGGGGTTTCGAGCTGGCACACAGCTTCAGAAATACTAAGAATTACTGGACCTTTATTTCAAATGTTAATTATCAACCTCTTATCATTGCTAAGATCGTCGAGATCAGAGGTACAGACAAGTATGGCTTATTCGATACGGCTATTGATGATATTATGTGAATATGATTTATGGGTCGGGAGATGCTTTCTTTTATCAGTTTCAATCAGCTCTGGTGTAACATTTATTTCTTCCCATTTTTATGCGTTCAAAGATAATAATATTTGCTTTGACCAAAAGATAGTGCCAGTGTTAAGTCATGCACATAGCACAAACAAACATAACAAGTACTCGTGAAATCCCGACTAGAAGATACCCTGAACATTGTACTTACGGCAGTACAGTACAGCCAGTGCATGCAAGTATGTGTATCTTGTCCAGGGGTCAATGCCTATAAATATATGCAATCGAATGCAGCTCTTAACTGTCCGGGTTCGGATTCGACACGAGCACGGAAGTAATTGCCGAATGAATGACGAACTGCAAGTAATCTGGTGGGTGGTTAAAGCTCATTTGTGAGAGAATTCATGTAAGTGATGCTGCTGCTTAAAGTAATAGTTCGCTTTTGCCTGGCAATTGGGGTTGGATTGCCCGGGCTGTTCTCTTTCCAGGCTCACCTTTGTACATACAAATATAAAACATGCTCATGGGTAGTTGGAGCACTGAATCAATGCTCAGTTCAGTTGCTTGCTTGTTTCCTTCGCTTTTAGTTGTGTTTTTCATTTTGATGGTATGGTCATACCTTAATATATTTTTGTGGCCCAATATAGTATGTATGTATTATAGCTCCTTCGATGCCATTTAAAGTCAAAAGCGTGTAAAGTAGCATTACATTTGTAGCTTTATCAGTAGAGATACCCTACTTAAGACGTAAAGTCAGTGCTTGTGTGTGTGTGTACGCGTATAGTGTATAGTTGAGTTAACTTCATTGTTCCATATCTTCGCGGTTTCTCAAACGATTTCACAGATTTTCATTATTTCGTTAATAGTTCCAAAGCCCATTTCCAAGTTTTTCAAGTTCAAGCTTTTTTTGTTTACATGCTAAAATAGTTTTACATGTATATATAGAATCGGATGTTGATGAAGAATATATGTTCTTAATAGGGTCGGAGATGCTTCCCTCTGTCTGTTACATTATACCCCTTTTCAATGGTTTCAGGGTATAAACAAATTGCACGCACTCACAGTCAAGTACACGGACCAACTGAGAATGCAATAGAAATAGATTAGAGACACATGTTTGTTATTTTAGATAGTCAGATAAACGCTTTAGCCTCAGTTAGCGAATAAATTGGTTTAAAATTCTTTTATCTTTTGAGAATGCAATAGAAATAGATTAGAGACACATGTTTGTTATTTTAGATAGTCAGATAAACGCTTTAGCCTCAGTTAGCGAATAAACTTTTATCTATTGAGATAAAAGAATTTTAAACCAATTTATTCGCTTTGAACATACACACTTTTCGGATGAAAATATGTTAGTATTGGTTTCCGAATGTAAAACATTTGACCAGATTTTGTATGGATGGATTACCATTTGAAACTTTTTAAATAAATGCTGTACACATATGGTTGCTTTATTTAAAATGTTTATTTTTGCCTTCTATGTTTATGGTACATCATAAGTTCATTAATTTCGCTCGGTAGCTAATACATTTCGAATGAAAGAAATTGAATATTTACTATTTCTTGAATTGTACAAAAAGTTATTCAACCATGTACTCTGCATTTTTGTAAGTGATTTTCCTCCCATTTTCGTTGTGTATTTATCTTATGTATGTATATTTTTATTGTTTTAACTTAAGACAAACATTCCTTAGGAGTCCAAGCCATTTTCACACAATCAATACCTGGTTTATATCTAATGTACCCAATATAAACATTGAAATAAGTTGGCTAACTACATTACAATGAGCTAACTTGCAATTAGCTCGATACTATCGTCAATCCAATACCTTATAGATACATATGTAAAATTATTATTTGGAAAATAAATACGTCGGAAAACAGCTAGAGCAAAGCTTAAATATAAGCAATAACAAGCAAGCAACTTAATAAAAAAGGAAAACAAATCAGTTGTGAAAAAAAAACTAAAGTTTTATATAATTTAAAGCTTGGTTGTTTGGAAACGCAAAGCACATGTTAGTCAGAATTTACAATTGGGTTTATTGCCAGAGCATAAAACTTTTCTCTTCTAACTAGTATTTGCAGGCTTTAGGCTAAAAATATTGTGACAGCTTGTTTGCTTTTCATAGTTTTATTTTTTATTGACTTTTATTTTAATTTTGTAGTTACTTTTCTCGTTTATTAAGTGCATTAAATCAACAAATAAATAAATACATGCACTTATAAATTTATCTAAGCAGAGGGGGAGAACTATTTTGATTTTTAGAACGGGCTACGATCTTCAGGCGACGCTTGCACTTGGTTCTCAACACGCAGCTTTTTTTTTTAACTTAATTGTAATACACCCAACATATTCCTGGTTATATGTCTTATACATTAGCTACTACGCATCTTTTGTTTGAGGTTTCTATGAACATTTAATGCGTATCTTATATATATATGTATTTTTTAGCTGGTTGCAGTTAATGCCCGCCTGTTTGTCTGCCTACTTATTAGTCACCAGAGTTTTTGCTTTAAAACTTCGAAGAAACTCATATTTATGTTGTATACGATAGCAGTAGGATTTTCGACTTAAATACTATTTAACCTGAGCCCGAATGTGTTGCAAAAATTCATAATATGACAAACTAGATTCACTGCGATCGTCTGTTAATCTCTCAATAAACTGCGCCTTTGCCGTGCTCGTATCCCTTCAACAAAAAAGTTTCAAATTAGTAAAAAGATGACATAAGTAAAGTTTTTTCTTTTACTAGCTCACCTGATTATTTGAATTACAGGCGCATATGGTTTATCGTAGTTCAGACGTAATATAAAACGCATAAGCGCATCATTCTCGGGCGTGGCAACATTTGGTAAACCATAAACATAATCGCCCAGTTCCGTCGTTGAGCTAATGCCTGAAATTCGAATGCATTAATATCTGAGATTTATGATTAATCTTTATATTAACTTACCTAGTACATCTTGCAGCACATCAGCGGGCACATTAATGCCCACATAAAGCATAATCACTGTACCGCAGTCCATCAGGAATATGGAGCGCGAGTCCAGACTGCAAAGTGTACACAATTATTTAATTAACAAAAGTTTTAATGCTGCTATAATAGGTGTTAAGCTCACTGTTCTGCTGATAGTTGCAAGCGTGGAATTACCGGCAGCAGCTCATCGTCATCGTCATCATCATCTTGCGTAGTGGCCACATTGGAGTTACGCACATGAACGATAAGCGCATCCAATTTGTACAGCTCGGGATAAACGTACTTCATGAGCTGATCCAGTGGCAACGTTTTCATACAGTCCATGGCATAGACACGATCATCCAGACGCGTGCTTGTGCCCACGCGAAAAGCGGGCTATACGAGATTATAACAATTGTTAGCTAAAAAAGCAACCACTAATTGACATTCTCAATACGTACGTGCTTGAGCAGCGCCAGAATATAGAGCGGCAGCAACGCTAAACTGCGTGGTGCTATTAACTGACCAGACTGTCCGGAGGGAAGATTTTGTGCAATCTTAAATGCATTGTACACATCGATGGTCGCATTGATGAACGCGTCTCGCGCATCCGATAGATTCGATGCTATCGAACGATCCACTGCCATTTTCGAGAGTAAGGACACAATGGCTTCCGTATCGGCGGCATGCATAACCTCAGGCAGAGAAGCAGTCACCGGCAGACACGCAGTATGCACTCGAATGCGTCGCTCACCTTCACTGTTCGTATAGAGGAGCGCCGCTTGGAAGCAAATGGTCTTCACATCGGTTAAGCTCTCATCGTATGATATCTGCATGCCATAGCCCGCATCCGGATTAACATTGGGTAGCGACAACAGATCCGTGCTGCGCACAAAGAAATTGCCATGGAATGTGTGCACCTGCAAGCCCCGTGTACAGCGAATGCGCATCACGGCCTCAAAGCCAATCTTTCGTGTTAGGTAGCGTTTAAAGCACTCCTTAAATGAGTCAACCATGTGGGACTTCGTCTTCTGATAAAGGGGAAAGTGGTGCACACAACCACCGCTGTGTTTGCTAATGCCAGCTGGAAAAATCGATATTTGAATACAAATACTTTTAATAAAAGCTGTTAATCATACGTACATATGGTGGCCATATCGCTATACTGTTGGTTCATAAGAAACAGATCACAAGCAATCTGATAGCCGGAGCATTCCAGAGCGTAACGCTTGTAGAAATCTGTTGATGGATTCAAATGCGCAACATCCTTCGACGAGCGATTATTGGGATCTTCACGTGGCTCCAGCGCCCCGGGTCCCTTGTTGGGAAGGCACGTTTGAAATACGGTTATGCGACCGCCCGATGCTTGCTGTAATTTATGATTTTAAATAATAACATATACATAATACGGTTTTCTTTGTATTGCTGCGTAGCAGGTAACTCACCATAAGCTTGAATGCCACCTTGAGCGCAGCACCTAGTGCAGAGCCCGGATCATGTGTGTGGGCAAAACGTTTGGGCAGCTGCTTAAGCAAATCCCTCACCAGCTCCTTGCACTCTTTGAGGTTGACAAGCAAACTGTCTGGACGCGGCAAGAATGGATCATCAATGTCCAACAGTGTCATTTCATGCGGCTGATTCAATCCCTCAGCCATGCTGTAGAAGTGCACAAAGCTATCATAGCATATGAAACCCACTTGAGTGCGTGCATCACCCGGCATCTCTTCCAAATGGCGATTAAGCACCGAACAGGCAGCCTCCAGATAACCGCTCTGCTGCGCTATGATCGAAACGTCAAACAGGAACAGATACATGGCCGGCTGTGGTGGACGCAGCATATACTCCGATGGCGCAATAAACTCAATGGTACTTGAGCGCACCTCGGGTCGCCGTGTAACATCGCCATAGGTCTTTGTAGCCGGATCGAACTGGAAGTCTTCGGGCACTGTATAGTATAATAAATCAATTAATCACAGGTCATTTTAAGATTCGGATAAACATACGCTCATTAACGCGATAGCAGAGATTACATTTCCACATTTTGCTGTCGACAAAGTAGACAAATGGATTTATGTAGGTGCGGCACAAGCGGCAGCGCACAATATTAATGCACTGTATCACGGGCAGACTCTGTATTTGAGATGGAAAAAAATGTAATTATTTATGACATCAAATCATTTGAAAACAAAGTTTATGGCTTACGTTGACATCGCGAAATGGATGAATGACTATGCCAAGCGGCAGTCGCGATTTCTGCAGCAACGAATTGCTCTCCGGGATTTTGGCCAAGGTGCAGCGCATTATGCTCGGGTTACAGTTAATGGACTCGTGAAACTGATTGTGTAGCACAACTTTTGAGGGCGCAATAGTTGCCGGTGATAGGATATGCCTATGCTGCGTCAAATCGATAGTATCCTGTCCCCACAGCCGGCTAAAACCTTGCTGGGTAATACTCATCGGTTGCTGCGCCGTTCCCTGACCCTGGTACTGCAGCGGCGCAGTGCTGGGCTGCTGCTGTGCGCCAAACATGCCCGGAGGTGGTAACTGTTGCTGCTGTGCTGGCATTGCCTGAGGAAAGCCTTGCTTATAGGGATATTGCTGTGGTGGCTGCTGCTGCGTAGTTGGTGGCGGCCCAAAGGGCGGTGGTTGCTGCACCTGAGTTGGCATCGCCTGACCTGGTGGCATCATCGGTGGCGGCATAAATGCCAGTGGCTGCTGCTGCTGCATTACACCAGGCAGGCTGGACAATGCTGCAGCGACTGGTTGCTGCCACTGCGGCCTTTGTGCCGTCGGCGGCAATGGAGCAGCCGCTGAGGCAGGCTGCGCATTATTATTTGGCTCAACTGAAGCTGGAGCTGCTGGTGCGGGTGCTGGTGCTGGAGCTTGTACTCCGTATGTCATCTTTTGACCAATTGGCGGTCTTGTCGCCACCATTGGCGCTGCAGTTACACCACCAAAAACTCTCGCCGGACCCTTGCTGCTGCTGCTGGGCACAGCAGCATTGAACGGCGCAGACATGACATTTTGTAGGGGAGCCGGTGTGCCACTCGCTGATAGCAATGTATTTGCTCCGATTGTATCTAAGGGACGCTGTCCAGTTAGGCCCACAGCTACGCCGCGGGTATCCGTGCGTGCATACGTGTGCGACGACCCATTACTTGGCGTCAAATTCACGGATTGCATGCTGCGCGCCAAGCTATTCATCTCGCTGACGGGTGGCATCGTTTGCTGTTGCTGCTGCTGCTGCTGTTGTTGTTGCTGCTGCGGTCTTGAAGGCTGTTGTTGTGGCAACGTGAAACCCAACTGACTAAACTGGGATTGCTGAACGGGCATCGTTTGCTGCGTAGGCAACTGCACATTATGCTGCAATGGAGTTGGAGGCGGCTGCTGCTGCTGTTGCGGCGGTTTGGCAGTCATACCCAACGGACCGGGAGCAAACTGTGGCCTGGCTGGCGTTGTTTTTGGTGGTGTTGGTGCACCCAATTCCGCTGTAGCTAGACTGACGGCAACATTGTTGTTGATTAGACCAGGCGATGCTGTGCGCGAAGAGTTGGCGCTGAGTGCACCATTGCTGCCATTGGATACAGCAGCTGAGGGGGCAGGTGTGGTAGTAGCAGGTCCGTTAAGCGTCGCCGGTCGCAGATGAGGGGGCAGATTACTAAGCGGGGCAGTCATCGGCGTTGGCGTCGTCGCCGTTGCCGTCGCCATCGTTGGACCGTTACTCAATGGTGGCGGCAAAAACTTGTTCATCACATTGCTGTTGAATTGTACCGGCTGCTGTGCAGGTCCCTGCATGGGCGTGGCATTAATAGGATGCTGCACTGATTGTTGCGAGCCTTGGTATTGCAATGGATGCTGCACAGACGTTGCGGGCTTCAACTGCTGTGGCAGATACATCTGCTGTTGCTGTTGTTGTTTTTGTGGCTGCAGGGGTTGACCATTAGCCATGTTGCCTTGATTGCCATTTGGTGGAGCTGGCATATAACTTGTATTGTACGCAGACATTCTTCACGATGCACTTCTAATTCATGGGATGCAGCTGAAAACACATACATTTGAAAGAGCTTGCGTTAATGAGTGCTAAATATTTTGTTTGACGCACGCACCCATCTCATTGTAGGTGTCGCGTACGTGAAGGCCGGGTCTAGGGAATTATTGTTGTAGTGTTGTGTTTTTTATCTTATCAGCTCAATGCCAATACTTTAACGCATAACTATACGCTTCAGCATAATTCAAGCTAAACGTGCTAAGATAACAAATAAAAGACGCTTTCAACTGTCAATGTCACATTTTTCTTAAGCTAGAAATCATTTTTTCATTCCTGCATTGCACACGGTTTCTTTTATTCTAGTTTTAAATGAATATCACTATCATAGGGGATGCGTGTTTTAATATTGAACATCTGGATTGTTAATAAACTGAATCAACCTAAAGATAAAACTTTACTTATTCACTTGCCTTTGTGCAGGCTTTGCTTTGGCATAGTTTTTTCTAGGGCACTCAGTTGACTGAAATCAATAATATAAATAACCAAATGAGGGTTTTAGAAAGCGAGCCATCCCTTTAACCAACAACTTAAAAGTCAACCAATTTTATCCAATCAGCTTTAAAAGCGGTGGGCAGGGTATTTATTTAGCACTATGCATGTCCAATTACCAACTAGAGCTTAATATCAATTATTGGATATTTTCATTGCAGCGAATTGATTTAATTTCGAAGTAACTGTGTTGAGCCAATTTCTTGTCATTTTACAAACACTACGCAAACAAAAGAATGACAAATTTGCTTCAACAAAGTCGGCGGACTTGATAAAGCGTTTATTGAACTGAGATTGCGATGAATTGGAAGTGAGAGATTAAGCTTAGCGTGTTTCTGCTGCTGATGCTGTTGATCTCTCAAAAAGCTCTTCAAAATAGGTGCTGCGCTTTAATATGCTTTATCAACTGTAATTGGATATGTGATAACGCTAAATTGTTTGCCTTTTGTACGAGACAGAAAAAAAAAAATGGTTCTGTGTCGTTGATGACGTCGTCGACGGGCAGCAACAGCATACATGAGTATGCCCCATTGGCTTTATTTTCAGCTTACCTTTCCTGTTGTTGTTGTCAATGTTGCCAAACTAATGGGATCGCTGGAAAAAGGGCGTTGGAACGTGTGTGAGCCCGTGCGTATGTATGTATGTGTCGCACTGTGTACTTGACCAGCACTTGCACTTTGTAGTTGGCTCTGCTTCTTCTTTGTACGCTCGTTAATTGATTGCTGTCGCATGCAGACACTTTTCACTACGTTTTCGCCCAATATGTTCCTTCAGTTATTGCAGTTGCAGCAATCTCTTTGTTAACAATTCCTTTTGCAATTTACACACAACTAACGAAATTTTCGTTTTCAGCTGGCAATGAACAACGGCGCTGCCTTGCGAGCTTCGGCCTCGTATCACACTCGCACGCACACAATAGCTATTGCTCCTCTCTGATTCGCACTGAGCGATTTTCGCGTTTTCACCTATGTTGGGCGGTGCGTGGATGCAACAATAATTTAAAACCTTGCCAGCTCCGATTCACCGTTTAATTTAATGGACCAATTGCGTGCAAAAGTTTTCGCATTGCAATTTCAGCCTCTTCATACACCTAAACACTAAAATTTAGAGCCACGTCAATTTTTCGAAATGGATGGCACCACTATCAAATGTCAAACTGGCAGCGTTGCCACCACCTTAAAACTAAGTTCAAATGAACAAGCGCCTAGGCGCGTTACTAGCGATTTATTTGAAATACTCGTTACTAGCGATTTATTTGAAATGTTCGTATAATGGCGGATCTATACGGTTTACAGATATTTGTAAAAATATAAGTTATTTAATTTAAGTCGCTGTTTATAGTGAAAGCCCGTTTCTTGTGTATATTTAACTATTTTGAACAGTTTTAAAAGCGTAATATTCTTTATTCGTTTCATTTTGCGTTAACTTTGAGTGAGAGTATTCGGTAGTTTACAAAGAAAAATTGCTTTGCCGTGAGGTTGTTGAATTGTTGACAATTGTCAACTTAATTATATGCTTACTATTGTTTAATTTACTATTAATTGGTATCTGTTATTTAATATATTTCATTCATTTCTGTAAACGGACAATTCGTTGGAGTTTTAGCTGTGGGTTTTTGTAAGTAAAGCTTTCTTCTTTATTATTATTGTGACAATGGAATTGAAAATATATTTGTATAATACTAAAGTTATTGTAAGTTCTTTTTGTTTTATTTGACAAAATCAATTGTGCAGCTTAAAGTTTTGAAAACAGGAATTAATTGTTAATAGTATGTATCTAGTAGATATCTTTTGTATTGTATTTCGTATATTAAGAGTCTTTTTTTAAAAAATAGAATTTCTATGCTTATATCTCTATCATTTTGTAATCTACAACTTTTTGATATACATATCGCGTAATGTTTTAGTGTGTGTGTGTGTCTCTCTGTATCATTATGTGTGTGTATAGGTATTGTTTTAGGTGTTCTTTGTTTTGCAGTTTACTGCGATTGCCTTTGAAACACGCTTGCATTAATATTGCTGTTAATTAATAATAAATTTTGCCCTATACGAGAATGTTGCATTAGAGACTATTAAAGTGTTTTGCTCTGTATTTATATGTATATTTAAATGTAATATTGTATGTATTGCAGTTTATTAGATTCATCGTTTATCAACCATTGTTTTTATGTGCTAATGTTATGTCTTTCAACTATTGTTGCTTTCAACTGTCTACTTAATCTTCACTTTATTTTTTCTTTTTACTGTACTTGTATAAACTATTTACAATTAATAAACGGACACACAATGATGGATTCTTAATCGCTTATCTCATAATTCAATATACTCATAAAACATTTAGTTTCCTGCATTTGTTACGTTGTATCGTCGTCTGTGTTCAGAGGGGTTTTGCGCACTTATGGAAATTATACATTATAGTTTGAGGCTCATTCTTGATATGAATCACACATATCACATATGGTACGACATATATCGATATATGTTGGCATTTGTTGTTCTTATCCATTATTCATGCATTATCTTTTGGCCTCCTTTTCCTGCAAATACATGCGCTGACTCAGCGGCTTTGTATATATCCAATTATCGCCAACAGGTTTAAAGTGCTGCAAATAATACATAAATCATTCCATTAACAGTATGTACACAAAAATGAGATAATATCGGCGTTACCTTATGCTCCCAAGCCAAATCGTATTCCTTGCGCACCTTGGCCTGTTCGCGCTGATGTTGTTCCACAACAAATTTGGCATTGGTGGCACGTTCAATATCATTGAATCTGTTCATTATAAAAATAAAATAAAATAAGCAAATTGAATATTAACTTTTGGCGGATAACAATAATATTGAGTTAGAGTTATGGTTAATGAAATGATAATTTTACTTGAGTCCCGCCGTCACTTCCTTCCAAACACGTCGCGATTCATATTCATCCTGCTCAACGATTGGTCGAACTTGTTTCTTAAATATGGGTATGCGATTAACGTCGACGAATACTTCGGATTTCTAGAAAATTCAAGATGTACGTCGTATTCATAATTTAAACGAACATAAACACTGTACACATACATACACACACACACACAGATACAACATCTACACAACAATATGTATAGGAAATTTCGAAACATTAGCAGGCAGGCAGTTTAGTATTGGTTTTTGGTTTGAGGTTTAATTTTCTAGATAAACAAAGTAAACACACATAGATAAATGTGCTCCCAAACTATTTAAGAGAAAAGTACAATTATCGCAATAAACTATAATTGGAGCAGGTTAAAAATAGTTTAGATAGATAGGTGTGGATAAGGTAGACAGTAAAGATAGATAGATAGATACATGGATATAGCGCTGCCAACTCGTGGTGTTGTTTGTTGCAGCATTTTAGGCGCACAGGTACAGAAAGGATAGCCAAAAGAACAGGTTTAAACTTTAACAAATACGTTTACAGAAATATATAGTTAATAAATACACAATTCTACATACACAAGAAATACAACTGAAGTTTAATGCTGCATGCCACTTGCAAACTTACATTCTTTTCATGCCATTTGGCCTCCATTAAACCGCTCCACTCGCCAGCAATCGAAACAAATGGCTTCTTATCATTGGGTGAATAAATCTATGTCAAGAAATTCAGGATGTAAAAATTGTGGTAACATATTTTTTTGGTTGGAACTTACCTCAGCACTGACTTTGTTCCGCTTGCCGCCGTAAAAAGGCTTTGTGAGAAACTCCACGTTGGCATAGTAGCCAGTCTGTGGGCATTTTATTTCAACTGAGCCGCCCAGCTCAATCCAAGGCACCGTTAATATAGACCTGTCACGGCAAATGGTTTAATTATTTTGCATTCTAAATGAATTGAATAACCCTTTTCTTACCTGCCATAACCATTGGGAAACGTTACAATATACTCCTCGCTGCGATCCACGAGTGTTACAACGCCCTCACCAATGTTGTGCACACCAATCGAAAGTCCCAAGAATTTTGATTTAGTCCAAACGTGAGCGGTGAATGTAATTTTCTTATTATAATGCTCGGCATAAAAGGCTGAAACTGTGCATAAAATATATTAATTAAACTGTTCAATGACTGCGCGTGTAATTGGGACCCACTTGGCGGATGATGCGATACTTGCTCAGCTAAGAATGTTAGCTGATCTCGCCGACACCAAGGCACAGGACCATCGTTCACCTCTTGCCCGTCTTCGGATTCATCTGGCAAATAGTTAAAGGAAATAGTTAACAATACACTAATTTTACGTTTGAAATCTTCTCTTACCGGGAAGATCCCAATGACATTGAAATACTTCGCCCAGTATGGGATTGTAGGGTTTTTTGGCCACCGCGCTTTTACGTCCGGCATGATAAGCGCTTAAATACCAGCGGCAAACTTGTACAATACGATCACGAGGGTCATCGAGGTCAGAGATTCTATGAAGGATTTTAAATATGTCAAATGAATTCCTTTGAAAAATTATAGTAAAACTTACTTGAGGAACAAATCGGGATGGGCAAAGTAATCGGCATACATTTCAAGCAGTGAACGCCGCTCCAATATAAATGTGGGCAGCACCACCTTAGTTAGATCCATACCGATCTTAACCTGTGACAACAAATGAGTTATCATTGAGCCATGCGCCTCCATGCTGAGGTCCATTTCCTCCTCCTCCTCATACAGGGCATCATAATCGATGCCATTGTCATAGCTGGAAGAGCGTGAACTCGGCACCTTGCTTGACCCGGTCTCATCGATTTCGGGCAGCGTTACTGCTCCTGTTGTTGTTTCTGCTGCTAATGCTGTTGCTATTGTTGTGGTTGTTACTGCGGTTGTTCCTCCTCCTGACGCATCGTCATAACTGTCTGGCGACTTTTCGTGCGTGAGCGATGTTTCGGCAAAGCCACGCGTGGCACTGTAAAATAAATTCCAAACTTGTTGATTAATATTCAACTAGAGTACATCCATAATTTATGACTATGAGAAATTGACAAAACTTAAGTTCTTTTGCATGATGTAAGCCTTCGCACGCTTTGACACTCACTCTTTCTCTCTCTTATTTTGGCGCCACCCTCCATATGTCCCCTGGTTCATTTACAATTTATAAATACAACATACAAGTAGACGGACAAAACATGCAATACACACGCACACACACTTGCATAAAGTGGTGCTTACCTGATACTAACGCGACGTACCCACTTCTTGAACATGGCAACACTGGCGATGCTGTCAGAGATGCGCTTACAAATGCAATTTAAGCTGCACGCAAGTCTTTAAAACGGTGACTGCAAACTTTTGTTTTGCATACTTTGCGGCGCTAGATTTGCGCAAAAAATCAAATTGATTGCACATACACACAACTGCTCTCGATGAACCAAGCATACGCATTTACACACACAGCAGCAGAAAAAAATAACAGAGAGCTTTGCCAATATCGCCGATATTGAAGTAGTTTTCTATGTACACATATATTCGGCGATTGAAAAAAAAAATCAAAAGAAAACAAACAAAGAAAGGCGCACAGTCAACAGTCAGCGACGAGCGCAATTACAAACTGACAGGACTAAGCTCGTAAATCGTGCGACGTCCCCGAAGTCCTGAGCTGTGGACGAAAAAACAGTTCGTCAGCTGTGACGTGGTGGCGTTGCCAAATCGGCTTAAGGCACTACTTGGCAAAATTGTATATATTATTCACAGGCGACTGACCAACTTAAATACTACGTACGTTCGCATGTTTGTGTGTTGGTGTATGATTCCTCAGCTGCAGCATGCATTTGCGTGGGCCCAAGCGCATGCGCTTTTAAAATACAACGGAGAGAGCAAGTTTACACAATTAAACGCATATGACCGTTTGTACGCATTGAGTTAACCGGCATTTGTTCACATGGCAACCCTTGCAGACCCAAGGAGATATCTATTTGTTGTTTATCTATTGCACTGGTGTCAGCATTTTGGTTTGTTTTTTTGTTTTTTGCTTCACTTACCAACCAATTGGTGAGCTGCCTACGCTGGTAAACGGATCATCATATGCATCGTAGAAGTCCTCTTCACCTTCACTGCTCGAATAAGAGGTTTCAGGTACAACGAGTCCCAAAGGTGCTGTGGTTGCTGCAATTAAACGGAAAATAAGAAAATCAATTGCATTTCACCGTTATTTCAATTGCCAACGTGGCCCCTGAACATACATAGGCGGCCTTGACTACTTGTTATGAGATACTTGATTCTATAGTATTCGTGCTATGAATACATATTATGCATATATTTACATAAATTCTTTTATACTCTACAACAGAATAAGATAAAAATATTTATCAGACATAATGCAGGACGGACACCGAATACCGATAGAGCTATACCCTTCAAAAAATGTTGTTTTTCCATATCTTAGTGTTTTAATTTAAAATCTAAGACTAGGTTGACTGAATGAGATAATATAAAATGCTAAAAAGTCGTATACCCCAAGCAAGTTTGCAACACAAAGCAGTCAACCTTATTGCACAGTGAACATACGCCTAATGATGTTGTAAAAACAAATGGGACAAATCAAATGCACATGCCGAAAAAAATGTGACAGTCCAAATACAATTTGCATTTGAATATGGGACATTTACCATTTTCCGTTGCTGAGTCATCGTCATCGTCGCCAACCAATAGTTCGTTCTTGTTGACCTCGTTTGCCTTTCCGCTGCCCGTAGATGCAGAGATGCCCGCGGCTGTTGTTGCTGCCATCATGCCTGTTGTTGCTGCTGTTGTGGTGGGGCCATTGTAAATGCCATTGATGGGGTGCGCCATATTTTTGGCAATTTGTAAACTTACAATCGAGTGTTTTATATGATCCAACATGGCCTGCAAGCAAAATGCAAGAAACAGCAACATTAGACGCCAAATTGCAAAAAACAAAATACCAAGTAAAATAAATAAATACAAAGACTTGCACGAAAAGGTGTCAAGACCTCGATTAAATAACCATGCCGGATGGACTGCCCCAATGCGCCCCGCCTGCCCAGACGGACACGTTCTTATTTATTTTGTTCCGAAATACAGTTTGCCTCGAAGTTTGCCAGTGAAATGAGCAGCTGCTTTGTGTCTGCAGCTGGCGCGAGCTGGCAAAAGTTCTCATGCCTCCTCTTGCATATCTAATAATACGGCCCAGGCCAGGCTAACCCTGAACTTGCATTGAAAATCAATAATTCATCTGATTTAATGTTGGTCTAGGCAAACATTGACAAAATTGACTAAATTTAAATGTGATTAAGAAATTACAACCCGTTTTACACTTCTGATTTACAAATTCATTTTAGTAAACCTCTTTCGAAATGGATGATGAACCGCTTGATCCTAAACAGCATAGCATTGATGAGATACGCGAACAGTTTGAAATCTATAAGCAACAATGTCAGGAGGGGCTTGACCGCAATAATAGGCGCATAGAGGAGCTTTGCCTTAAACATTTGACAGATTTGCAGGAGGGTCTGCGTCAGTTAACGATTAGTGGCTTGCCGGATGATGAAGATGACATTGAGGTATTGCAACCAGAAATAAATGATTTAGGCGGCATTGGAGATGGAGCAGATGTACAGGAGCTAAGAAAGCAAGTGAAGGAGGAGGACTTGCTGGTTATAAGCTGTGGCTCCAGTGAGTGCTTGTTTGAGGACTGTCATCGACGTGTGGATAGCCAGTTGCTATTGCTGCACTATCTGTACGATCATGATAACGAGATTGCTGCCGCCAATCGATGCCACCAGGTGCGCGAGGGAGAGCGTGCTAAGCTGTGCTTTGAGCCACGTAGCTGTCAGTTCAAACAGAATCAAGTTATCGGATTGCTCGCCTATGCGGGCACCTTGATGCAACAGCATAAGCAGCTGCTCTTTCCGCCGCCGCCGTCGTCAGGCATCGTATACAACAGTTTTCTGCCCAAACAACATACACATCTGAGGAGCGATGTGCCTGTCGTAGTGCTCATTTGCAAGACGACAGCAATTGTGCGTAAGCAAAAGAAGCAGGCTCATCGTGTTGCCAATCGCAAAGATCAGGTGTTTGTCATCTGGCTAGTGACGCCGAACAATCATCTGAAACTAAATGCCACAATGTGCCTGTGCGGACGTGATGCAGCCATCCAGGCATGCACCATTGTTGCGGTGCGTCAGGTGCGTCAGAGTCAGGATGCTGGTCGTTTTATGCCCGTGGATGCGAACTATTGGCGTCTATCGTTTGACGAGATGCAAAAGATATCGAATGACTTTCGGGATGAGTTGTATCTGGAGGTGAGCTTCACCCAGCCGAACGACAAGCGCAGCAATGTTTAATTGTTGTTAATAAAGTTGACTTTTCTACTTACACTTGCATTATCCTGCAACGCCTTGCACTTGGCCTGCTCCGTTGCGTCACTCAGCTCAGCGATACGTTTGTCCAACGACTGTTTGGGAAAAATTGAGATTTATGTAATCGTCAGCTTTAGCTTTAAGTTGAACACACACTCACATTGCTTTGCTCTATCATTAGTTGCAGATAGGCATCCGCTTCGGAGACACGTCGTGCGACGAGTTCCAAGTGGTTGGCCCGTTTGCCGCCACTTGACTCCTTCGTATAGCCACCGGTAAGGTAAAAGGAGCTTTGACTATCCCATAGACGTGAACGATTCGCGTGCCGTCGTATTGTGTCCTCCAGACGTCGCACCCATTGCTCACGCTCATCGCCATGCCGCGCCTGCACATATATGTATGCATGTAGTTCGAGTGGTTGGGTAGTTTGGGGTGGTTTGGGTGGTTCGTTTCGTTTGCCAATAAGTTTTATCGTTATAAAGTAGAACAGCGGCGCACAAAGCACAGAAACAGAAACAATACACAAAATCAGTGAAACAGTTTTGAAACACAATGTGGATGCATTCGGTTGTTCGGATGACCGAACACCTGATACCCTTGTATTCATAATATATTCTTTCGGTTTAGTTTATAGTCATGACGCAGCTGTTATGCTGTTCAAAGGTTCATTGATACATTGTTACACGTTTTGTACTTATTTAAATATGCCTATACTAAAAGTGTATGCTAAATACATGTCTTTGTATAAATTACGATCAGTGCGTATTAGATTTAATGCATGAAAGTGTGACTTAAGGGTTCAAAAGTTTTGCCGTGAACAAAATGCATTAATACAACAGAATTTTACCCGAAATTGTAAATTCCTTATACCCTGTGAGGTATTTTATTAAGATGGTGGGTATATGAGCATTATACAAAGATTTTACAAAATAGAGTTGAACTCAAATCGTTTAATCGTGATACAAAACACACTTCGGAAAAAGATCTGTATATGTACTTGCCTGAAAGTGAAAGGTTTTGTGATCCACAGTAATAGTAAATGTATTCTCCTCCTGATCATCAATGCCAATAAGGGCATCCTTTAAGCGGACACAGCCACGTCTCACGCCCTTCATCATCTTTTCCTTGGACTAAAAATGATAAAAAAAAAAGGAACTGAATGTTAGCGATCTACGCAAACAGGAACGGAATGGCAATGTGGCATGCGTCTCTTTCTATGACGTTTTAAGCAGACGAAACAATTTCGAATGAGTTATTTTTTGCATAAATTAATGCAGTTCGATTAAAATCAATGCGAACATTGGCGATAGCTCACACATCAGCGATAAGTCGTTCGCGTTGGAACGCAAAGTTTCGCCTTTCCCAAAATCCGTGCTCAAAATATATACATTTTATAAATATTTACAGTTAGCAGGACTCTCTAGGATTAAATCAGTATGGACATGGATATAAGTGAAACAAGTGAGAGAGTTTGAAACATTTTCATTTGTCAATCCTTTTGTGATAATTTTTTATTATTTTTTTGGTTTGCATTTAGCTTTTAAGACAAATCATCCAGAGATTTTGGCGTCTCCTTGGTTTATGTTAACTGTGCTGGGATTGTATTTGGTTTTTATCAACAAAATTGGACCGGCGTAAGTATTCCAAGTACAACGCCCTTTGCACATACAAAAAAAAATTACCAATTACCAATACAATTGACTTTTTTTTGGTGTTGCTAGGTGCTTTAAAACACAATTGAATATTCACACTTTTTTTTAAAGTTTTATGGAATTCCGTAAACCGTTTGAACTGAAAAGGCTGATCATAGTCCATAATATTGTGCAGGTCATTTCATGCATCTATGTTGTCTTTGAGGTAAGAAGAACAATCAAATAGTAATTGAATATTTTGAATTATTGAAAATCCTGATTATGTTACAGATTCTCCAAATTACTGAGAACCAGATTGGATACTTTTGGAGATGTAGCGTTTTGGAGGAGACACCAACGCGCATGAAGCGTCATTTCAGCTTGGCGTATTTCCTCTTCTGGCTTAAGCTCTCGGAGCTAATAGAAACAGTGATATTTGTGCTACGCCACAAGCAAAATCAAGTCACCAAATTGCACGTGTTTCATCACTTAACCACATTAACGCTCATCTATATGCTAATTAATTATAATGATAAACATGGTATGTAGTTGTTATTATTATTATTGTTAATATCACGGAATATTTATACTCTCTTTCCTTTACAGGCTGTGATGCGCTATTTCCCGTATTTATTAACTCCGTCATACATATCATTATGTATTCCTATTATCTAATTGCCGCTGTCGCAGATAAGAGCATTGTGCGTGCACTCCTGCCAGTGAAGAAGTCGATTACTGTGCTGCAAATGGTGCAGTTTACGCTTATAATACTCCATTCAATCATTTTGTTATGCAATTGCGGTGTTGATTATAGGGTATACTATTATTATTTAGTTGTAATTATGTTAATGTTTTATGGATTCTACGATTTCTATACTAAATCTTATAATGATCGTAAGCCCAGTAAAACTACTTCAAGCTAAAGTCAAATCAAAAATAATGAAATTAAACTAAATAGAACTCTAACAAGCACATCAAATTGTAATTATTTAAAAATCCTATAGAACAAAACGATGAAATAAGAACACAATTTGCGAGCATCCACTTTATGCAGACATATACATACATATGTATGTATGTATATACATTCACATAAACTATATATGTAAAATAAACATTTGTACATATGTGCTGCAATTTGATTAATTGTCGGCCTATGGTTGAAGCGACGCTGATTGCTTTTGCCTGGCGGATAAGATAACAATTAAAGCTTCACCAGTTTAAGTAGATAAAAATAACCGTTTTCCATCACTTGTCAGTGACACACACGCACACACACAGAGTGAGAAGTGTTGATCACTTACCGTATAGTAAGATAGCAGGCCCGCATTCTCATCCAGGACAAAGAAGCGATACTGCCAGCCTTTCATCACGTTCGTCCATTTGCTCAGTGTCCCCTCCAATGTGCCGGCTGAGGCTGAAGCCATGATTCAGCGATGGAGCTGCTGTTGCTGCGGCTGCTGCTACTGCTACTGTGTTTGGTGGTGCTGTTTGTGCTGCCGCCGTTGTCAGCTGATCTCCTTGACTGCCGTTTGAACTGGTTGTGAGGGGGATGCGAGGTGGTATTTTTGTGTGGTGACGCAACAGTCCTCCGCGCTCGTACAATCCAATCTTTACTACGCTCGTAGCAGGGCTTGAAAAACAAAGCATTTATTGTTATGCCGTGCTTGTGCTTGCTTATTAATGGTTCGTTTGTTGTCTCGCTCAATAGAGCGAGTGCGGTAATAATAGGGTTGTCCACATACATGCAGGCATTAAGTATTTTTTAATTTGTGAGAGCGGTAACACTTATATTTTGTTCACATTGGCGGGCAACCTTAATTTATCGGAAACTATTTTTTTTGGCGGTAATATTTAATTTAATCTCGTTTGCTTGAACAAAAAAGCTGTTTTGAATGTTGGCTTTTGCAGATTTTGCGTATCACATCAGGCATCAGGATTAAGGGAAAAAGGAAAAAATGAGCTTTTTCTGGGTTTTCAGTATGTTTTTTCGCCTTATCCTTTCGGTGTAGAAACATCTATAAGCACACAAGGTAAAGCTTTAACCGTACACTACAAAACTCCATATTCATCAATAATATAAATTTTTGTTATTTTAAGGTATAATATTATTTAAAACATGATCTTTATTAAAAAAACTTTTTTGCGTAATATTAGGAATGGATGAATTATTTAGAATGTTATGCTGTAATGAAAATTAACAAATGCGAATGGTGTTTTTGCCCATAACAACTATGGCGCCTTCATCTTGAACCTCTTTAAGAGCATCCTCAAACTGTTCACGTGTAATGAGCTATAATAAAAGACAAATAAGTTAAGCATTAAGTTAGTTATAAAAAAAAGAACAAAAACTTACAATTTGAGAGCCCTCCTTGATCTCCTTAAATAGTTTCTGGTATGGCACCGTGGGTACCTTGCCCTTCTTTTTGAGATTTTCTTTGATGGCAGCCACCAGATCGGCGCGTTTCTTGCGAGCAGCTGTGGACAAACCGGTGGTCAGGATGCCAACGTCGATTTTACCAGATAGCGGATCTGTAGCCGACTGCTTCAGAGCTTCCCGATGTAGACGCCAAGCTTCCTCAACATCCTGCAACTCAACAGCATTGCTTAGTCGCACCTTGGCATGTGCCTCCGACAGACGTATCAGGCTTTCCAGCTGACGGGGATAGGCCGAGATTTGACCACGACCGGCGCCCACCTTGCGCATATCCACGTACGCTTGAATCAGGCGCTGTTGTGCCTCGTCCGACAGGGTCGGTGAGAGATGTTCCCGAGAATAGGCAATGTAGTCACGCAACACGCTCATATCCTACACGGCAAGGAGTATTAGAATACATCTTCATTAAAATAGTAATCAATTAAAGCTTACAAACATAGTGTCTTCCTCTTCGTGGCGTGTCACATAGTATAGAGATACCAAATGGCTGGCCAAACGCTTATCGAAAACTTCATCCTGTGGATCCAGAACCAGGAAAATTAAATCAAAACGCGACAATAGCGTATGTGGTAACTGTACATTGTCGATAATGTTTTTGCGCTTATTCCATTGCGATTCGGCGGGATTGGCCGCTGCCAGTATGGAAGTGCGAGCATTCAGTTGGCAAATTATGCCTGCCTTGGCAATGCTGAGGGTCTGCTGCTCCATTACCTCGTGCAGAACACTGCGCGTAGAATCATTCATTTTGTCAAACTCATCAATGCAGCAGACGCCATTATCTGCCAGCACAAGAGCGCCACTAAAAGTTTAAATGGAAACATTTTTGATATGGCTCAAAAGCATTCGAGCAATTAAATGACTTACGTTTGCAAAACTAGTTGACGTGTCTCTGGATCCTTGGTCACATAGGCGGTCAAACCTACAGCGGATGAGCCACGGCCTGAAGTGTACTGCGAACGGGGCACTAAATTGTAGACGTACTGCAGCATTTGTGATTTAGATGTGCCGGGATCACCGCAAAGCAACAGATGAATCTCAGACCTGAAGTGTTGGCGACCTAGAGCAGCGTGTTTCTTCTTGGTGCCACCAAAGAGTTGTAATAAAATACCCTTCTTTATGTCATCGTTCTCATAAATCGAGGGCGCAATGGCACGTGCCAGGCGATCATAGATGTCAGGCTTTTTCGAGAGCAACTGCAGCAGCTCAATACGTTCCGGTGGGAAAATGTGATCCTTGCTGCAAATGCAAATAAAATACATTAAGAGTTTAATAGGTATAGACTAGTAGTAATTACATACCCCTCTTCCTCCTCGTACAGTCGCTTGTTATCCACTTTACGAAAGTGGACCACATCGACATGCGTCTTATACACACTCTTTACATTTAATCCCTTGCCCCTGAAGGGCGTGGCACGATAGATGCCTGTGACAGTAATGCGATCGCCTGCCTGCACTTTGTCCACCAGATCATTATGCGCATACAACAGTACATTGTGTGGAGTCTGGCCAGCGGCCATGTCATCCGGTGACTCCTGCAGCTTGATAAGCTGTTTGTCCGAAAACTCACTACGATTATGTATGATGCGGAAGCAATGATTAGTGTTACAGTTGGTGCACAGCGTTGGTTGCGAAATACGGCCGCGATCTACTTCGACGGTGGTGCAGAAGGAGCAGATGTTGCACATAAAGAACGCTTCGCGCATTTCGGGTATGACGTTCGAGGAGCGAATAACCATGCCACTTATACTGATTAGCTGATCCATGTCTTCAGGATTTAAAGAGCGCATGTTACGCGTCTTGTCCGCATTAAAGGGACGGACTTGAATCTGATGCTCAAGCAGAGCGGCTGGATAACGCTCAAAGAACATCTCATTAATGGCCATATCAAAGCCGGGAATTACTTCCTGTGGGTAGCATATCAACTGACGATACAAATCCTGCTCGAAGGTTTTTAAATGCGCACAGTTGAGATTTAAATAGGGCTCCTCTAATGTGTGAATCTCTTCCAGCTTTTGCAAATACAATGGCTGATTAACATCGATGTTTTCAGATATCTCATCCTGTTCGGCACTTGGATCGATAAAGCGCATAATAAATGATTTGAACTTGGATTTGCACTGGCTCACAACCACATTAGTGCCCCACACAACTAGCTGCGGCGCTTGTGAGGATTCGGACACAGGATCCGTCTCTGAACCTTTTTCAGCAATAGGTTCCAGCTGTGAGGAATAGCTTAGTAAATAGGTAAAGCTTTAAACTAATTTAGATACATACACCCGAGTTGCCTCCAATGGCCACTTGACGGATGCGCTTATCCGTGCGAATATCTGGGCGCGCACGCAATGGAGTTCCACGTATGCCCGAACGCGGTGTGCGTATAGAACCCATGGAACTGGGTGTGCCATAGTTAAGTGGCGAACTTAAATCAATCTCACTCATGCCACCAAGACCGCGCGCCGGACTTGTGGCAGGCAGACTAATATGTGCCGGCGATGTGGGCGGCAGACTGATGTTATCGGAGGGCCTAACAGGCAGTCGGCCGGGTCCCATACGCATTGGCGTATCCACATCCTGCACAGCAATTCCTACAATTTACATGCAAACATGTATATTAATATTTTGTTAGCCCAATCTCAAAGCTATAACATACGTCTCGTGGGTGTGCGCGCTCCTTGTTTCGGTGTTACAGAACCGACATTAGGTGAACGTGCGGGGCTCGACATATTTTGTGCGTTTTTTCAATCTTATTTTCTTTTATTTTCTTCACAACAAACTGCAGCAATTTTATATTGTTGTAGAGTTAATAGACAACGCGCTGTTCTGGCTTTGCGCGGGAAATATTGACAGCTGCAGCTGCGACGCAAATGTGCAGTGCTGGAAAATGGTTGCCAAGACAAATACAGTGCTGTAAATCGTACAGTGTTTCTTGCCGCGAAAAGATCAAATTCGAATTTTATGAAAAATACTACCATCAAAATACAGTTAATAATTATAATAAGCATTTTTGAACATTAAACAGTCATCCTATAATAAATGCATCTGCTTTTGCCTCACTGCTCAATTCGGCCAGAACTTTGCTGTGCTGTGACAACCCTGCTCTTTTGGCAACACAACATTCTACGTCAGTCAAATCAGTTTAGAGACGACGACGAGGCGAACAGTTTTTGTTTGTTAAGTGTCTTCAAAATTACCAATATTGCAAAAATTTATGTTTAATTAATTTAAATTCAAAACTTGAAGTAAAATTTAAATTTCTCGAAAATGACACTCTAAATACAAAAAAAATTTAAATATAAAAAAAGGGAAAAGGAAACAAGTCAAATCAACCAACTACAAGAAAATTTGTTTAACCCATATTCAATTGAAATTGAAAAGGCAAAACTAACGAGTTTTATGCGCATATCAAACTCATCACTGCTGGTGTTTGGAGTAGCGGTGGGGCGCATTAAGTGAGATAGAGCTGTACTTGGATTACTTGGGAAGCAAAACATCACGCTGTAATCATGTCAAGCGAGGAGATGCTATACGCAAAGGTACATTACACATATTATATATTGATGCCCCACAAGTGCATTGTTGGCAATTGTTGTGCGCTGTCGTCGTCGACCAATAGTGTTAAGAATGGGGGGCTTATAAAAACGCATACATAATAACAATAACAACGTGCACTCTGTGTGTTTATGTACGTGTGTGTGTGTGTGTGTGTTTGTGCGCCAATTTAATTTTTGCATGTCGTTGATTTCTAACAAGCAGTCTAGAGGTTTGCCTATTGATGTCATGGCAGAGTCATGGTGGATTTTTAACGGGGACCCTTACTTTTTAGAAATGAATCACTACCTTATCAGAACTTTCGCGCTGATAAGCGTTTCTTTTTTTTTTCGATTGTTTGCTTTGGCTTCAATTTAGATGTCATGTTTCTTTATATTGGCGTGTGTATTTATATGTACGTGCATGTATGTGTGTTTGAATGTGCTTTGCGGCTTACGACAAGCGCCGAGCTTTATGCGGCTCAAGATGCCTTCGCATTTTTACACACAAACGTAGCCAACTTGTCGCAGGTCATGTTTATAAATTTCATTAACAACTTGTTTTGTTCTTGTGTGTAGGGTTCCAAGATCTGGATACCACATGCGGAAGAGGTGTGGGAGAGCGCCACATTGGAGGACAGCTATCGCAAGGGTGCCGGCTTTTTGAAAATCCAAACCGAATCGGGTGCCTTAAAAGAAATTAAACTAAAGCAGGATGGCAGTGATTTGCCGCCGCTGCGTAATCCGGCAATTCTAGTGGGTCAAAACGATTTAACTACCTTGTCGTATCTACACGAACCGGGCGTACTTTATAATCTACGCGTTCGTTTTTGTGAGCGTCAAATTATTTACACCTATTGTGGCATTATACTGGTGGCCATCAATCCCTATGCGGATCTGCCGCTTTATGGTCCAAACATTATACGCGCGTATCGCGGCCATGCCATGGGCGATCTGGAGCCGCATATCTTCGCGCTATCGGAGGAGGCCTACACAAAACTGGAGCGTGAGAATTGTAATCTAAGCATAATTGTAAGCGGCGAATCGGGCGCTGGCAAAACCGTTTCGGCGAAGTACGCGATGCGTTATTTTGCTGCCGTTGGCGGTTCCGAGTCGGAAACACAGGTCGAGCGCAAGGTGCTGGCATCTTCACCGATCATGGAGGCCTTCGGCAATGCCAAGACCACACGCAATGACAACAGCTCGCGTTTCGGCAAGTTCACCAAGCTGCTGTTCACGAACCAAATGGGCGTGATGTATCTGCAAGGTGCTACAATGCACACATATCTATTGGAGAAGTCTCGCGTCGTCTACCAGGCGCAAGGTGAACGCAACTATCACATCTTCTATCAGCTGTGCGCAGCGCGTGCCAAATATCCTGAACTAGTGCTAGGTAAATATTTTAGCTATAAAAAAACACATAAGAATCTCGACTAATATATATTTTGCTTGTGTACTTGCAGATCATCAGGGTAACTATCAGTTTTTGAGCATGGGTGGCGCAACCGACATTGGACGTGTCTCCGACTCGGATCAGTTCAATGAAACAGTGCAGGCAATGACTGTTTTGGGTTTCTCCATACAGCAAATTGCGGATATACTTAAAATACTTGCTGGCATTCTGCATTTGGGCAACGTTGAGGTGTCCAAAAAGTACAAGGATGGCAGCGGTGATGAAGATACAGAATCTTGCGATATATTTGTAAATGAAATACAATTCCAATCGACTTGATTGTTAATCTAAGTATCTATTTGCTTTCAGCAAAATGATTTGCATCTGCAAGTTACTGGAGATCTATTGAAGATCAATGCTGATGATTTGCGTCGCTGGCTATTGATGCGTAAGATAGAGTCGGTTAATGAATATGTGCTGATACCTAACAACATCGAGATGGCAATGGCCGCTCGTGATGCCTTGGCCAAGCATATCTATGCGAAACTTTTTCAGTATATTGTTGGTGTGCTGAATAAGAGTCTGTATAATGGTAGCAAACAGTGCAGCTTCATTGGCGTGCTCGATATCTACGGCTTCGAAACGTTCGAGGTGAACTCGTTCGAACAGTTTTGCATAAACTATGCGAACGAAAAGCTCCAGCAGCAATTCAATCAGCACGTTTTCAAGCTTGAACAGGAAGAGTATCTCAAGGAAGGAATTACTTGGACCATGATCGATTTCTATGACAATCAGCCCTGCATTGATCTAATTGAGACCCGCCTTGGTGTTCTCGACCTGCTCGACGAAGAGTGCAGAGTTAGTAACTAACAATTTGTAATTGTTATTCCCATTGTTTATCCTAAGGTTTGTTAATTTCCTAGATGCCAAAGGGTTCCGATGAGAACTGGGCCGGCAAGCTAGTGGAAAAGTGTTCCAAATATCCGCACTTTGAAAAACCACGATTTGGCACCACAAGTGAGTGTAGTGCGCATATAATTCAAGTAATGATTTAACGTTTGCTTATCCTTAGGTTTCTTTATTAAGCATTTTTCCGACACGGTGGAATATGATGTGAATGGATTTTTGGATAAGAATCGTGATACGGTCTCGAAGGAGTTGACCAATGTGATGGCACAGTCCAATATGTTGCTATGCAAACAAGTAATGATCCTCGAAGAGGTAGACACTCTCAGCACGGATGCCAATAAGAATACCACAACGTTAGGTGGGCGCGTCGTGATTAGCGCGAATCGTAAACAGGTTTGTGAGCAGTCATACAAACTGCTGCTTAGCTGAGATCCTTGTATAATATTTGTATTGCTAATTTGTATTTTCATACGCTTGTCCACCATTTACTGTTCACTGTATAATGTCCAATGTTCTCATCGCCAATCCGGATGCAACAGCAACTCAATGAGACGCGTCGAAGAGTTAGTTGTTTTCTAATGAATTTTTATTCTATATGTTTTTGTTTCTTGCTGTTAATATATTTTTCATGATGCTTTGCTTTTATTTGGCTTAGGTTGTGCCATCGAAACAGCACAAGAAAACTGTCGGTTCACAGTTCCAGGAGAGTTTGGCCTCTTTGATCTCAACATTGCATTCAACCACACCGCATTATGTGCGCTGTATTAAAGTAAGTATATAAAACTAATTAAAAAGTATGAAAATCATTAAACAATATTGTTTTCAGCCCAATGATGACAAGATCGCATTTAAGTGGGAAACGGCCAAGATTATACAGCAGCTGCGCGCATGTGGCGTACTGGAAACTGTGCGCATCTCTGCAGCTGGTTTTCCATCGCGCTGGCTATATCCCGATTTCTATATGCGATATCAATTGTTAGCGCATCGCAATCAAGTCGATAAGAACGACATGAAGCAATCCTGCCGCAATATTGTAGTCAAATGGATACCGGACGAGGACAAGTATCGTTTTGGCAATACGCAGATTTTCTTTAGAGCCGGACAGGTCGCCTTTCTGGAGCAGGTACGCGCAAATCTTCGAAAGAAATACATCACCATTGTGCAGTCGGTGGTGCGACGCTTCATCAAGCGCCGCCGCTATCTCAAACTTCAGGCCATCATCTTTGGCCTACAGCGGTATATACGCGGCTTTCTGGCTCGCACGCGTGCCCAGAAATTACGAGAAGCACGCGCCGCTTTAATCCTATCCAAGTATGCACGCGGGTGGCTATGTCGGCGTCGCTATTTGCGCTTGTGCCACTCGGTCGCTGGCATACAGCAATATGCGCGTGGCATGCTAGCTCGAAATAGATTCTTTGCCATGCGGGATCACTATCGGGCCGTGCAGATACAGCGGTTTGTGCGCGGTGTGCTGGCACGTCGCGCCTACCAGAAGCGCCGACGTAGTATCATCATTTGCCAGGCGGCTGTGCGACGGTTTTTGGCGCGTCGCCAGTTCAAGCGTATGAAGGCGGAGGCTAAGACCATAACACATATGACGAACAAGTATATGGGCCTGGAGAACAAGATCATTTCGATGCAGCAGCGTATTGATGAGCTAAATCGTGACAACAGCAATCTAAAGCATAAGACCAGCGAGATAAGCGTGTTGAAGTAAGTGTTTATCTGTAGTTAAAGTTTATATGTTTTATTAACGCTTTCGTGTGTTCCGTAGAATGAAGCTAGAAATGAAAAAAAGCGTGGAGCAGGAGTTCAAGGTGATGAAGGCCGCATGTGTGGATAAGGATAAATTGATTCAAGCCCTTAACAAGCAATTAGAATCAGAGCGCGATGAGAAAATGCAACTGCTCGAGGAGAATGGACACACGCAAGAGATTTGGGCCGAACAGAAGCAGCAGTGGGGCACGGAAAATGAGGAGTTACGCATGCAAGTGGACTCCATGATTGAAATGGCAAAAAGTGCTCAGGGCAATCTGCGCGACCGGGAAGCGCGTATGCTAACCGAAATTGACAACCAGGAGCTGAACGAAGCGTATCAGCGTGCCATCAAGGACAAGGAGGTGATTGAGAACGAGAACTACTCACTCAAGGAGGAACTGAGTCGCTTTCAGCAACAACAGCATAATGGCATTGGCGGCTATGGCATGCGTCACACACGCTCTGCCAGCAATGCGTCCAGTCAGAACGAGGATGACGTTGGCTATGGTTCTGCAAGAAATACCCTGGACATCAACAGGTCGCCGGACTTGATGAACAAGAACGGTAATTTCGATAACATTATCTTAGATTTAAAGCAAAATGTAATTGTGTTTGTTTCCATTAGATTCATTCTTTGATAGCACTAGCATTGTGGTGAAGCTGCGCTCCATACTCGAGGAGGAGAAGCAAAAGCACAGGAGCCTGCAGGAACAGTATGTCAAGCTGGCAAGTCGCAATAAGCCCACTGAGGACTCATTCCGGTAAGCATCATTATCATAGGCACCTTTATATCAAAGATTATTTGAAACACACCAAGAACACAAATAGTTAGCGGTAGTCTAATTACAATTATGTATATTATGTATATTATTTGCCACACACACTTGCCACAAACAGCGTCTCCGAGCTTGAGGTAGAGAACGAGAAGCTACGCAGCGACTACGATCAGCTGCGCACGAGCATTAAGCACGGTGTTGAGATCAACGAGCTGAATGGTAACAATCGTAATTGGGTGGTTCTTATGCAATTGTTACATTTATTGCCTCCATTCCTTTTCCGTCCCTCTCTCCCTTTTGTGTATGTATTTTTAGCACAACACGCCGCACTGCAGGAGGAGGTGCGTAGACGTCGCGAGGAATGCATTCAATTGAAAGCGGTTTTATTGCAACAAAGCCAATCGCTGCGCTCTGTTGAGCCAGAGAGTCTACTTGCCAGCAATGTGCACGATATAATGGAGGCATTCCAATCCCAGAAGCTGGTCAACAGGCAATTGGAGTCGGAGCTAAAGGCTATAACTGACGAGCACAACAGCAAGTTGGTGGAAATGACACAGTCCATCGAGAGGCTAAATACGGAGAAGGACGAAATGCAAGAGGTGCTCTTCAAAAGCATCGATGAGTTCGATCAGGCTAGTGTGGACACACTTAAGCAGAACGATCGCTATTTGCGACTGGAGCTAAAGAAGGCAATAACACAATATTTGCTGGTGCAGGATGAGCTCAAGCTAGCCAATGCCAAGCTTAAAGCCTACAGGCAGGAGGGCGGCAAGCTGGAGCACAAACTGGAGGAGGAAATGATACGGAACAAGGCCAACAGCAATAGCAACGATGTGGGAGCTAATGTAACCAAACAAAAGTCTCAAAATCCGCTCGGTTTGATGAAGTTCCACAACAGTGATCTGGACAAAATCTTGCAACGTCTGCTAAGCAGCCTAACACCGCGCACTGTGGTCGGTCTACTGCCCGGCTTTCCAGCGTATCTCATCTTTATGTGCATACGGTAAGAGATTCCAAGGAATACATTTTCACTTCACTAACACGCTTAAAACAATCTTGCAGCTATACGGATCTAACAAACGCTGATGAGGATGTGCGCGAACTGCTCAGTAAATTTGTAATGCAAATCAAGAAAATGCATAGAACACCGCATCCGATTGAAAATCGCGTCATTTGGTTGGTCAACTCAATCACGTAAGTTAAATTTAATAGTTCTTAACGAATACTTTGCTATAATATCTATTATATTTACCAGGCTACTGAATTTATTAAAGCAATACGGCGATATTGAGGAATATGTCAAATTTAATACAGAGAAACAAAACCAACAGCAACTAAAGAATTTTAATCTCTTCGAATACCGTCGCGTAATACTTGATCTTATTGTGAATCTATATCAGGCGCTCGTCATGCAAATACAGGGATTGCTCGATGCGAAGATTGTGCCGGCCATATTAAACAATGATGAGATTCAGCGCACCCGACATCCACATGGCATGCGCAATAGGAACACTGATGCTGCAGCATCACCAGACCATGGAAACGTGCCAGCATGGAAGCAGCTCATCGGTCAGCTGGAAACCTTTTACAAGCAATTTCAACACTTCGGACTAGATAGTGTCTACGCTGAGCAAATATTTAGCCAACTGTTATACTTTGTCTGTGCAGTGGCGCTCAATTGCTTGATGCTGCGCGGCGACATCTGCATGTGGGAGACAGGCATGATTATACGTTATAATCTGGGCTGCATTGAGGATTGGGTGCGCGATAAGAGAATGGTAAGTTGCATGAGCGAAAGATTTCTTAATAACTTTAGTCATTAATCTATAATTTTTACAGTCTAATGAAGTGTTGTTACCCCTGGCGCCACTGAATCAAGTATCGCAGCTGCTGCAGTCTCGCAAGAGTGATGAGGATGTCCAAACTATTTGCGATCTATGCACATCGCTTAACACTGCTCAGGTGCTTAAGGTTATGAAATCATACAAGCTGGATGACTATGAAAGTGAAATCACCAACGTATTTCTGGACAAACTAACACAGAAACTTAATGAGCGCCAAATGGTGAAAATGAAGAGCAATGAGTTTACAATGGATCAAGAGTTCATACATCCCTTCAAGGTGGTATTCAAGTACAGTGACATTAAGCTGGAGGATATTGAGTTACCGCCGCATTTAAATCTCGATGAATTCCTCACAAAAATCTAAATATTGTAGGTGTGACCATTAATTGAACGTTTGCCATTTGACGTGATCGCGATTTCGTAGTTTTTTTTGTTTTGTATTATAAAAGTCCTAGCTAAATGATGTTGATATATTTTCAAAATGTAGTTCCTGTTTAGTTTAAAATTATCCATCTTCGCCGACCCTTTTAACTTCGCCTTGCCCGCCGTTTTAGTTGATTTGTAGCTTTAAAAGTTGAAAGAAGGTTTCGAACCAATGCAATATAAGAAAATTATAAATATTACCATGTGCCGGGAGTGAAACTCCTAACAAAAAAAAGAAGCATTCCTAAGTTGCAATAAAAGATAAACCTTGTACCTTAACTTATACATATATACAAAATTTACTTAACAAAAAATATTAATGTTATAGAAATGTATGTATACACAAGGCCGATTTGTTGCCTTAAAAAGCCGTTTGCAAAACAGAGACTTTAAGTGTTAAGATAATAAGTATACACATACCGATTCGATGTATTCAATTTACGTATTCTCATATTTTTTTGTAATTTATATGTAGTATGTATTAGAACGATTCAAAAAATGGATCCCCACAAACAATAATTGAAAGTGAAAAATTTAGCTGTTAGCATTTGTTTAAAATATGCTAAATATTTAAATATTAAATACATAACACATATACAATCAATATGAACAGTAGAAATTGTACAATGACGAAATGGACGCGTCTAATAAAAGCTGTTAGCAATTAACCGGCGCCTTGGATAGTTTATTTTTGGGCAGATCGAGTGATGGCAACCGGGTGGTAATCATGCCCGTTGCCACAGTGGCTCCATTCTCGCGTATTGTGAACGCTTGACCGGGCGTCATGACCATCTTACGCATCAATGTGACTCGCACCTGTCCATGCTCGCCGGGCATTAACATTGATTCACTGGGCACTAAAAAATATAAGTGGCTAGTGGTAACACTTTAAACGCATACAACTAAACCAACAGCTCACCTATGTCAATGCGAGCTGGCTGATTCCATGTCATGCTAAATAGCTGTTGTATATACTTGGACAGCATAGGCTTGGAGCGACCACCCTCAGCACGAGACAACAAATACATGGAGCCCTCAAAGTGATTGGATATATCCTCTGACCCAGTTGCACATAACAACATGCCGCGATCAACAGATGCAATTTTAATGCCACGTAACAAGGCACCCACATTCTCACCAGCGAGCGCTTGCGGCACGCTCTTGCGAAAGATCTGTATATCGCTGACGCTGGTTTTAAGGTTCTGATTGAAGCCCAAGAGATCTGCATCGGCATTGCGCAAAATTGTTCCGCGCTTGATGGTGCCAACGACAACAGTTCCGCGACCAGGCACCGTAAATGCATTGTCAATTGGCAGTATGAATGGCGCTTTAACATCGCGTTGGGGTGTAGGTATATATGTGTCGCAGTGCTGCAGCAGCTCCTCGATGGCGGGCACACCAAACTGGGACTGATCGTTGCGTAGAGCCAGCAACGCAGAGCCACAAATCACTGGACTGTTGACGCCATCGAAACCAAAGTCCGATAACATTTCGCGCATTTCAATCTCAACTAGTTCAAGCACCTCTTGATCGACTAGATCCGCCTTGTTTATGAACACCACAATGCGCTGTATGCCAACCTGTTTGGCCAGCAGCAGATGCTCGCGTGTTTGCGGCATTTGTCCGTCTGTGGCGGCGACCACAAGAATAGCACCATCCATTTGCGAGGCGCCTGAAATCATGTTCTGCAAGGTATTATTAATAAATAAAATTCTTAACAACCTATATAAGGACTCACCTTAATGTAGTCCGCATGCCCTGGACAGTCTGTGTGAGCATAGGTACGATCCGCTGTGGCATAGCCAATGTGGCAGGCATTTATGGTAATGCCGCGTGCTTTCTCCTCGGGTGCTCGATCGATTTGGTCATAAGACATGTAGTCGGCCAGGCCTTTATTGGATTGTATTTTGGTGATTGCCGCCGTTAGCGTGGTCTTGCCATGATCGACGTGTCCAATGGTGCCTACATTGCAGTGTGGTCTTTCGCGTTCACTTGGGCTTGGTTTTCGTTTGTCTTTTATACTGCTGGCAAATAAACGGCGACTGTTCCAGTTGCAGTTGGTGTTCCGACCAATGACAGTACTAGGCAGCTTTTGCAGTACATCACACTGTTGCCAAAGTTTAAGCACAAAATTCCTCATAGTCATCAAAACCGATGCACGTAACTGTTTTCCGTAAGACTCGCTAAAGAATCAAAACAAAGAACAGCTGTTTTCCACAGCGGCTGCCACTGCTTTGCAGTGTTGTAAAACAATAAAAGACAAACGTTAATAACTTAACTTTTCAAATAATAGTTTTTTTTAGGCTTGTTTTATTTACTTGATATATCTTTAACTTGTGGGAATGTATGTGAATACAATGCGGTTTCTGTTGCTTCTGCGACTTTTGCACTATTACGAATTATTTTATGTGTGCGTTTCATGTGCACGCCCAGACTAACGCGTTCCGAGAACCTGGTGTTGCACAAGCTGCACTGCAGCGTCTTCTCCTTATGTATGTGACGATGCTTGACCAGGGCATTCGCATTGGTAAATGCTTTCTGACAGATTTCACAGACCTTGTCGCGTATGTTAAGGTGAGCCTTGATGTGATCCTTGAGATCGCGTTTGGTTAGAAAATCCTTGGGGCACATTGTACACTTGAATGCCCGAATTTTGGTATGCACAGCGGTCACATGATTGCTCATTTGAATCTTTTGCTTAAACGATTTGCCACAAAATTCACAAACAAATGGTTTAGCTATGTGTGCCTCGTCGTGTGTGCGTATATGACTGCTGAGTTGACTGGAAAATGCAAAACTGCGATTACACAAGCCGCAACTGAAAGTCTTGCCCAGGTGGACACGCTGATTATGCTGCTGCAAATGACAACGGCGCTCGAAATGATTATCGCAGAGAGTGCACTTGAACCAACCGCCGACACCAGTCTTATGGGCTCTGTATTGGTGTGCTTGGAGCGCGTGATCCGTGCTGAAGCTATTTTTACACACTTCACAGGGAATTTTCTGACGGAATGTTTTCGTTTGCAAAAAGCTCTTGCATGTTTCAATGTATTGTTTTTCTGCCTGCAGTAAGCCGATCGTTTGTGTCTCCGTCAAACCCTTGATTTTTCTAGAATACCATTGACGTAGATAGAGGACACTATCATAAACATCGTAATGGGAAATAATTTCACGGGGAATCTCACTTGCAAGCATATAAGACATTTCAATGTATGCTTTTTTACGCTCATGAAGATTAGCAAAATCTTTATGCGATGGATCATACAATTGTGGAAACTTGGAATACATTTCTATAAAATGGTTTGTCACCTGGTTCGGTTCAGTAAACACCAACTGTTACAGTAATATTACAGTTAATAGAATTTTCTTATAGGTAATAAATAAACCTCATATTTACCTTAATTTTAAGTTCCGTGCTTTCATCATCAGTCTCCGCTTCATTAAAATCAGTTCGTTTACCTAAAAAGCTGTACATTTCGTGATAGTACAAAGGTAATTTTGTTAATTTCTTTGTACGCTTTTGACGGCTTATGGTCGCGTACTGATTATGCAGACTAGCTATGCATTTCTTCAGCTTGTATGGAGTGAGATGAACGTTAATACTTCTTTTAAGCTGATCTACTAACGAAGAATAGGCCGCTGTGCGTTTTTCCTTGTCCTTAAATGCAGAGTTTTTGGGATCCCAGAGACATGGTTTACTCTTGTACAGTTCTATAAATTGTGTAATACGAGGATTGCGCCGATAAAATGTGGGGTTAAACTAAAAATAAACAATTGAAATAAGACCTTTAATTTTTAAGTCGTCGAGTTTTATTAAGCCATTATATTTAAGTACTTACTTTAACTGTTGGTGTGAATTTTTTTTCTTCTCCGCCAGCGTCTGTTGGGAAATCATCATCAGCTTGGCACTCAACTGCCATCTGGTTAAGGAATTAAAACTTAATAAACCAGTGTATTTCAATAGTTTCAAATACTTACTTCGTCTTCATCATTGTTATATTCGCTATCGTTATCGTCTTCCTCTTCGTCGGTCGATACGGTGGGCAAATCTACAAATGCTTCCTCAACTAGGCAATCCTTGTTATCATCTTCAATTTCCTCACCTTCGCTTGTGTCTCCAGCTAGTATTGGTTCTGTTTTTATCTCTATACTGCTTGTGCACGACCATCTGTCCTCCTCCAAATTCACTTTGTGTACATTTTTTATGTGCAAGACGAAGTCTTCCCATCGTTCAAGGCTCACTACCACGTCGCAATCGCTTTTGCAGTGCGAGCAGCTTATAACGAACTCTTTGTAATTGTTGCACATTCGAACTGTGCCACAAATCACCATATTGAACACATTAAAATATTGTTGACGAATTAAAGTAAACAATTACAAATAAATTTGTATTGTTGCTGGTAATAGAAAATCATCATCGATTTGCTATGATATCGATAATTGTCAGCTGGTTCACAGTGTTGTACAGCAGCATCAAGAAAGGAACATATTGTATAGGCGCGCAAAATATATATATTTATATTTTATTTTTAAAAATAACAATTATTACAGAAAACAAATAATACAATTTAAGTTTTGTTTTTGTATTTTGAAGAGCATGCCTTCCGATGTCTGGAAAGGCTTGTTGGACAAGTGAATGCTGCTCCACAATCTTCGCACTTTTTGTCTTTAATATTTAAATGACCTTTCATATGATTTTTCAATTGAACTCGTTTTCGATATGTGTTAGGGCACATATCACATTTAAAGGGCCGCAGATTTAAATGAAAGCCATTTATGTGATAATCCAGCAACAGTTTCAGCCGAAATGATTTTCCGCACATCTCACACACAAAAGGCTTTTCGCCAGTATGAACACGTATGTGAGCCTTAAGGTCGGCCTTCAAAGAAAATGAGCTTTCACAATATTTACACTTTAGCAACTTTTCACAGTGCTGCCGCAAGTTGTGTCGTTCCATGTCGTGATGCCTTTCGAAACGACGCGGACATTGAGAACACAAATACGGCAGTTCGCCCACGTTATGTACCTTGACCAAATGCGTGCGGAGACTATAGTCAATGAAGAATCGCTTATTACATATTTCGCAATTGATCACAAAGCCCTCTGATTTTTGAGGCAAAAAGCTGCATTGTGCCAGATAATGGAGTTCAGACTTGGAGCTGGCGCGACGGAGTTCCTTCGATTTAACGCGCCGCAGTGTCATATAGACCCATTTACGCAATCTCATGACTGCCAGATGAACTTCAGTTTCGTTGACTCGTATGTGTGGTGCCAGCAACTTCGCTATCTTAATGTATGCTTGTATGCGTGCTTCTAGGGACTTGAATTCTGCTACAGAGCTATCATACAGCTCGGGAAAGTGTTCAAATGTCTCAATAAACATAGAAGTCATATCGTTCATCTCCTTAAAATTCAGCTTAAACACGAGAAAAAACGTTAAAAATATGAAGTTTTTGTAAGTGCAGTTGCATTGTTTTCTCACCTGTATCATATCCGTCTTAACATAGTCATCGTCTTCGTCATCGTCACTTTGCGAAATGGATTGTGACTTTGTAACCGAAAGGAATTTACATTTTTTTAAATAACGTGCGGGCATTCCAGTCAGGTTTTCCTTTTGACTAGCTAAGGTGTACTGTCGAAACAATTGGTGTAAGGATTTCTGCAATTCGATTTGCGTAAAAAGCACATCGGCCTTTTTATCCATAACTTCAATTATTGAATTGTAGGCCTCTTGTACGGAGTTCTCATCGCCAAATTGTAAATCTTTTGGATTCCACAAGCATGGATGATTCCGTATTTCTTCTATGAAGTGCAGCACTCGTGGATTTTGACGTATAAAAGACACTTTTAGCTTAAATAAAAAATATATTTTTTTTAATAAATGCTAAATTGTTTAACACTCTAAAATACCCACCTTGCGCTTTAGTGGCTTTGCGAAAGATCGACCACGTTTGGGCGGGTTCTCCTCCAGTTCTTCATCAGAGTCACTAGAACTGCCCAATTCATCGTCAATGTAGTCGCCATCATCTGTCATACTATGATCCTAATATTTCCAATTCAGTTATTGTTTGCAAATCAGTATATTCGTAAATTACCTCGGTGAATGTCTGCATCGCCCGGTTTTCACTCTCATCGCCAGAAATGTCTGGTTCACCATTTTCTAATATAACGTACATTTCATTAAGAGTTGAAGCAGCTTCTGTTCCAATTGGTGATTGCACAGCTACCGCTTCCATAGATTCCATAAACTCATCAGGATTCTGTTAAGCGGATAATGTCAAATAGAACTTTAAAAAGAGTCTAACTATAAGTTGCTTACGTTAAACTTGATATCTTCGTCGGGAAACTCTTCGTACTCCTCTTTAATGCTGCTGTCGGTAATATAAGCATCAAAGTTCTCATCTCGGGAATATGCTATTTGCACATCACTGTGTTCACTTTCTTCATCCGCATCGGTAAAAAGATGTGCACTACGCGAGTGCAGCACGAACTGTTCCCAGTCTTTGAGCTCACTTTCGGTTGAACAGTACATGCACTTCAAATAAAACTGCGTGTATTCTGTATTGCTTAATACGCTGGCGCATATTTCCATTTTAAGGATTTTTGGATAGCCCTAAAAATTACAAATATCTCTGTTTATAGTGAGTTTTATGAGGACGGCACAGCTGCTTTTGTATGAGTAGTGCTGTGCAATGATAAAAAAAAATGCATCGATTATTTTTAGGATATCGATAAAAAAAGATTGCAAATCGCTGGAGTTTAAAAAAATAAACAAGTTTTTTTTTTAAATTTCTTATTCATTAAAATTATCTTAACCACCAGGGTAAAAATTATGTTTTAAAAGTACGAGCACTATGCCAATGTCAAGGTCATTACCTGAAGCAAAACTTTTCGTTTGTTTAAGAAATCTTTATGTTGGTTGTGCTGGTCCTACACCAAGGTACAAATCAAGTTTGTTATTTGTGGTACGAATTGAGTCTGGCAAGTTCAGATTATTTTCCTTCTGCAGTGATGGATCTACGCACCCGGTTACTATATAGATGCACAATGGAGCAGGATTCTAAAACTGTAAGCATTTGGTTACATAAACGTAATAACTAACTAATTGTTTTATCGGGCACTATAGTCTGCGAATTTTGATGTGCATTGTCACGTACAATGTTGTGAGTACGTTTCATATGCGAATTTAGACCAACAAATTGTGAGAATTTAGCATCACAAAGTTTACATACAAATTTTTTAACTTCAGAGTGTATTTGCCGGTGTCTAATCAGTGAATGGCAACTTGTAAATCCTTTGCCGCATGTTGTGCATATCTTGTCTCGTATGTTCAGGTGGCTCTTAATGTGATCCGATAAATCGGCCTTTTTCAGAAAATCCTTTGGGCACATTGTGCACTTAAATGCTCTGATCTTTGTGTGTATGGCAGTAACATGCTGTTTCATTTGTGATTTCAGTCTAAATCCCTTGCCGCACTGCTCGCACAGTACATTATTTTTACCGGTATGAGTGCGTATGTGTAATCGAAGATCCGCATTTACCGCAAAAGACCTATCACAGTAATTGCACTTGTGCGTCTTACCAATATGCACACGTTGCATATGGGTCGCTAACTCGGCGCGGCCCATGAAGCTTCGCTCACACAATGTACACTTGAAAGGTAGCTCCCCAATGTTATGAACCTTGAACATGTGCGCCTGAAGTACATGTTCAGAGAATGCTTCTTGCTGGCAGAGTGAACAGGTTAACTTTTGTTTGAATGTCTTGGGTGGCAAAAATGCGCAGGCATTTACATAAAACTGTTCCGACTCATTGTCCGTATTCTTTGCAGTTTTGTAGTACCACCGGCGTAGGCATTGAATGGCGAGGTATATATCATCACTGCTTACACCCCCATCATAAGGCACGGAAGTTTTTGTTGCCATTGCTTCATATGTTTGTTTGCGTGAAATCATGTTTGAAAAATCTTTGTGTTTGTTATCGTAAAGCTGGGGAAAGTTGGCATAGAGCTGTATGAAGTCTGTGGTGATCTTATTTCTTTTACAAAAGTTCAGCTGCAAGTTAAGATATATATTTAGTTATTGTTAACCAACGGCTTAACGACATTACCTGAATAGTTGAGTTTTTATTCAAATGCGTGTGATCTTGAAGTAAGTGAGTTTGATCTTGACACGATTCTAGGAAATCACACCTTGTGTAGTGATTGAAGGCAATTGAATTTGGTTTTAGATTGCCATTATTTACATGCTTTTTCACTTTACTATATTGACTATGGATCTTTTTAATGGCTGCTTTTAGAGTATGCTCTGAGAACATAACAGATATTTTTGATTCCAATTCCGTGTTAATCTTTTCATATGCGGCCTTACAAGCAGTCGAGTCTTTATATTTGCTATAGCCAGGATTCCATAGGCAGGGCTGACTTTTGTAAGCCTCTATGAACTGCAAAGTGCGCGGATCTCTTCGAAAGAATGATGGACTAAACTAAAAAAGTAAAGAAAATAGTTGACTATAAATAAATATTTAACATAACGAAACCTATGTACTTACATTATATGTTGGCGAATACGACGCCGCATCCTGACCCTCCTCATCTACTGACTGCGCACTGGATTCTAAAGTCTCAGCTGTTTCATTTTCACTCAAACTTGAATCCGACATAGATGAGGGGGGCCTTTCAAAGTCAACTTCTGCTATTGCATTTAATTCTGTATCCTCTTCGATGGGCTCCACCAGATTTTCTTGCATAGCACTGTTTCCCTCCACAGCGACTTGTTCTATTGAAATATATTTACTGATCACAGCGTGCGTATTTTGAAAATGTTGCACGAATTCCGGCCACTTCTCGAGCTCTATGTCTAGCAGGCAATGCGAACACCGCATTAAGTAACTCTCGAACTCTCCAGCTGTGCTCATAATAAAGCCGCAGGTTTCCATTGTGGCGTGCAGTTTCGGGCATTAAATTAAAATAATAAACAAATGCAATTCAGCGTCCAATCAGCTGGCTTATTGCAGGGCTGCCAACGCATATAAATTGTGATGTGCAACGCCATCTGGCAACGCTGTTGGGCTCAGTAGTGTTTATTTACCTGGCAAGTGACCGGAGTTAGGCTCCTGTAATGTTCAATAAACCTCATTTGCGATGGAGTACCAAAAAATGCACCTGTCCTACACGTTATATATGCTAACATTATTTCTGTGCGGAACGGTGCTCTTTCTGATTGGCTTCTTTCCGGCTTCATACACCGTTGCAGAGCAAGAAAATACCGTACCAATTGACCGCCCAACAACACTGCATGGTGAAAAGTGAGTTGTTTATCAGTAGTTACGCATATGTTCTGCCACACGTACAGTAAACTACAACTTGTTGCCCTTTCACAGTCTGAAGATCCCGCCGGCCGCCTATGACTCTTATATACTTTTCCTGATAGATGCTTTGCGCGATGACTTTCCCAATGAGTCTTCAATGCCTGCAGCCCATAATAAAGCTTGTGTTAAGCTTAGTTTGCACGTGGACATACCTACAGTGACAATGCCACGGTTGAAAAGCATCACAACCGGAACGCTGTCCAACTTTATCGACATAGCGCTCAATGTGGGTCACACGGAGCAGGTTAAAGATTCGTTGCTGCATCGCCTGAAAGAGCGCAACACGGTCGTGTCCTTTGCCGGTGATCACACTTGGGTACATCTGTTTCCCAGTGAATTTACTCGCATTGCAGCTAACAATGATTCATTTTACGTCAACGACTTCTATGAGGGTGACAAAAATGTTACCAAGGTGCTGGAGGCGGAGCTGGAGAAAAAAGACTGGACGCTGCTTATATTACACTATCTGGGCTTGGATCACATTGGTCATGTTGAGGGAAATGAGAGTCCAAGGATTATACATAAGCTCAAGGAAATGGATGACGCTGTCAAAAAGATATTGGATCAAAAAGTGAGTTACTTGCAATTATCTATTACGCAATCGAAGCTAATCTTGCCTTTAAAAGAATCTTCCCAACTATTTACTTATGCTGACTGGTGATCATGGCATGGCGGATGGCGGTGGACATGGTGGCAATACGCCGGCTGAAACCTCTGTGCCGCTCTATGTATATAGCAATAACTGCAGCAAGTATACGTAAGGAACTGGCCACATCTTTCTGTGCACATGAATTAATAATTAATGAAATTATTTTAGAGCCAGCACAAAGCGTTATAATCAGATTGATCTGACGCCAACTCTTGCATTGCTGCTGTCAATTGAGATACCAACCATGTCCATTGGCTGCCTCATACCCGAGATGTTGCAATCACTATCGCTGGAGCATCAGATGTATGCATTTTTCTACAATGCACACCATCTGCTCAACAAGGCCCGTGTCAAGTTTGGGCATGATAGTGTGCGACGCAGTGGTGAGCACTTTAATATCAAATGGAAATTATTTATGTATTACTTTATTTACACCTACAGACTATTACCACTGGTATCAGGAAGCTACATTGCTGCACAAACAGCTATTGCAACCATTGCGAATAGGAGATGGCAGCGGTGCCAGCAAGGTGCATTATGAGAATGCAAAGTTAAATTATTTGCGTGTGGCACGTGAAATTAGTGGCCAGCTGTCCGAGTCACTAGTGAAATTCGATTATGGATTTATAGCCATAGGTCTGGCGCTCACAACAGCGGTGCGTGAAGATATTAACAATGTTTTGATGTCCTTTTTAATCAAGCACTTTTTTTTTACAGAGCTCCTTACATATATTATTGAATATGCTATTTCTCGATATAGCAACAGAGCAACTGCAACTGTCTCGTTTAAAAGTGGCGCAGTTGGTGCTCTCGCTGGCAATTGGAGTTGTACTCAATGTAGGAAGTCATTTGATGGATTTTGTGCTGACCAGCTCCATGTTGCAGAGCATTCTATTGCTGTTGCCCATTGTTGCCGCTGTTTACCTGATCATTGATGTGGCACAAGCTCTGCTCAAAATTCTATTGCCGCCTCTAAACTCGCGACACCTAAAGCTTTCTCTGCCGTTGCCAGTGCCACTGCTACTCTGCTTTGCCATACGCACTCTATCGCTGGGCTCTTCGTCGTTCATTGAATTTGAATACAAAACCTGGTACTATCTGGGCAACACGCTGCTTTTGCTTACCACTTTGAAGACACTACGTCGTCGCATTACCAAAGCAAATGTGGAACTGGATGGACGACACTTGCACAAGATTGCCACCACTTGTCTGTGGCAGCAGCGCAAGATCTTTGTGGTGCTCATCCTGCTCATTCTAATGCGTTATCTTCACAGGCTAGCTGCGATTAAGAGCACATTGATGCTGTTCTCATTGCTGCTCTTTTGGGCGCGTTTGCGCAAGTTCACCAACACATCGCAGGCTGTTTTCAATGGCATCGCTTTCCTGCTAGTCTATTGCTTTCGAGGCTTGAACGGTCAAGTTCAGTTTATAGAGCTGCCGCACTATTTGGCGTAAGTTTTTGGTGAATTACGAAGAATTTATAATCTAATCTAATCGAATGTCCCTTGCAGCGCACGTTTCGTATTGCCCGTTCTGGTGCTATTTTGGTGCTGCTTGGCGCTGGTTCTGGTGCTGGGCTATCGGACAGCACTGCCACAGCAAGAACAATCTGGACGCAGCTTGCTGGATGAGCAGCCAAAAAGCAATCTACTAAAGTTGCTGCATACCAACTTAACATGTTCACTGATACTGGTGTCGTTGCTGTACAAAGTACAGAACATTGTGCTGCTACCCACGCTTCTCATCACGCTGGACGAGACGTACAAGCTTTGCGATGCGTATGGCACAACAGCGCGGAGGTTCTCGGGACGATTAGTGCATGTTTACAAGACAATTCTGACCATATTTGTGGCCAGAATGTTTTACTTCTATCAGGGCAACTCAAACAGTTTGTCAACCATTGATTTGACGCCCGGTTATATTGGACAGACAAGCTACAATCCGATTGTTGTCGGCTTCTTTGTCACACTGAACACCTACAGCGCTGAAATACATTCCTTCCTTTACCTAATCGTGCACACATTGCGTGCGGATCAGCGCAGTGTGGGCATTATGCAGCTGCAGGCTTCCTATTCACGGGCAGCGCATTCCCTTGTGGCGCCTCTTTATGCGGCTTTGGTGTTGCTGCCGGTGGGCTTTTACCTACTGCTTATGGTAGGCTTTCGCTATCATCTGTTCATCTATTCCGTCTTCTCACCAAAAGTGCTCTACGATTGTTATACTGTGTTCGTATTCTATTTGGTATTCCTAACAACGAGTTTGTACTTTACATTGTTTAAACATGACGCTTAAATATTAAATAATTTAAAAGCTTTAAAATCTAATCATAGGAATAATAATAAAAATTAGTTGCCCTCCACACGCAGTGCATAGTGTATGTCATCGGGGCTGACATTGAGCAGTATCTTTTGGTATAGATCATGTCGCGAGTGCTCACTGATAATGAGTCGCTCGGCGCCCAGCTTGGAGGAGAGTTGCAAGGCGCGTCCCGGTGCCGGCAATGCCAATCCCATAAATGCCACAATTGTCTCCATCTGCGCATAAACGCCCATAAATGTGGTCTCCTCGACGCCAGTACGTGTTACCTCAGAGGCGACGGCCTGCAGGAACATCTGTTCCAGACGCGAACAGTTCTTGATGGCCTGCACTTTTGCACTGGCTATCATCTCGGCCAGCGCCTGCTGCACATGCAGCATATTGACGCACTTTGCTGCCGCCTGTTGCTCCGTGGTGTCGGCTATTTCTGTTGCACGCCGGCATATGTCGAGAGCACGACGCGCATCGCCCGATACGGCAGCCACTTTACGTGCCACCAGCTGCACAGCCTCGCCCTTAAAAGCCTCAGAGCCCGCCAGTCTCGCTGTGACAATCTCCTGCAGCTGCTTGTGCGTGTACGGCTGGAAGGTGAGACGTGTCAAACCCAGACGCGATGTGACTTTACCTGTAATATTTGATATAGGGATTAATTATTGTTTTAGGGGGATTTTTTTCATTAACCTACCCATCAGCACGCGCTCTGGCAAATCCATTGTGTTGGCTATGGTGACAACAACAAGTCGAGCCGCCGATTTGGTTGGCCAATCGAGTAGATTGTACACAACATCCTGACGCCGGTTGCACAATATATCCAACTCATCTACCAGCAGCACAGTGGTTACACGACGCGGCGCAGGAGTTGTGAAACGTTTCTCCAGCAACGTATGTGCGTGCTCCCAGGACACAGTTTTGCCCGTCAATTGCTTGTAAATCTGCACATAAGCCTGTCGTGGCTCCGTTAGCCGCATGCCATTAATCTCCAAGAAGTCAAAAGCCGGCAACTTAGCCTCTGCCACCAGACGCTGCAGTGTGCGTATGACGCCCGTGACAGTGGCCGTTTTACCTGTGCCCGGCACCCCGGAAACGTACATGCAACCACCGCACTCATCCTGAATTTTGCCCTCCAGAAAGCTGTAGATATTGTCAAACTCTTTTTCGCGACAGGGCAAACTCTTCGGCACCACTGAAACATGGAGTTGTTCGCGTGCCAGTTGCAACTGTGACTTGTGTGTGTCATTTACAGGCTGATGACGCTGCTCCAAACTGGGACTCAGCTCACCGGCACGTATTTTCTTGAGCTTTTGTGATGGTGTCAGTGGTGCTGTCTCCTTAAGCTGTTTCGTTGCCGATGCCTGCTTTGTGGTGCTCGAGCGTCGCGATCGTGTCGGTGTCTTTTGGCTGGACTTCTTTGGTGTGTTATTCGCGTCGGCTTCTTCGTTAAGTCTCGGTCGACCGCGCTTGGGTGTAGATATGATATCGTTTTCCTTAAAGATGCGCTGCTCCACAATTTTCGAAAGCTGTATGCTGCGTCTGGGCGTGCCCTCAGCTGTTAAGAATAAACAAAATTTGGATTTTAAAAACTATTTATATGATACTACAAGTCTTGTTGAACTCACCTAGTCTTGTTGTAGCTGACTTTAGAATACTCTTGCGTCTTGTGGATGGTGTCAATTCAGTGCCAATAGATTCCAGTGGCTCTTTTAACTTTTTGGTTGGTGTTTGATAGATATCGCCATTGGATACACCTGAACGCTTACGTCGCTTTGTATTTGGCGTATCATTGATGTACGAAGAGATCGTGTCTAGAGGATCTCGTTCATCAACATCGATAGAAGCAATACGCACCGATATTCGACGCTCCGAGATGCGCAATTTGATTTTCATGTCATTTGAGGGCGTCTTTGGATCTGGCGTTTGCTGCACAATCGAATAGTTCAAGCATTCCGAGTCGGCGGTGGTGTCGCCGCCTTTGTCCAGACTGAGATTCAGATTGCGACGCGCTGCCGATGCGCGTGATGTTGGTGTGGCGACTTTGTGATTCTTTTCGGTCAACGGTGAGGCCATGAGATAGTTGGCATTAATCTCTGATTCGATGCTCTTCTTCTTCTCCGATAGACGCACCACACTGCGGCCACCAACAATTTTAATGGGCGACACTTTGTTTTCGCTATTGAAATAGTTGTCATTGATATTGACGTCAACAAATTCAACGGGCGCCTCATTGTTGCCCACCGCCATGGAGACTCGTCGTCGCGAGCTGGATTTGCGGGCCGAGGCAGAGGCATCATCGATGCGCGTGGAGTGACGCTTTTTGGACGATCTTGTCACGTCATCCAATTGAATCTCGAGTGGAATGAGACGATAGGCGTTCTTCACTTTGAGGAATTTGTAGCGTGTCACAAACATTGGACACTTTGCCGTCACTTTGTTTTGGCTAATAATCTGCTTAGCGTTACGTGAGGATTCACCTTCCAGGACTACGCACTTGCGGTATATCGAGCCAAGGGCGACGTCGTTGTCGTAGGGACGATGCTCCTCAATGAGTTCGACGTCAAAGTCAATGCTCAAGTTGTCCTCATCGAAGTGCTTATGTGGTATGTCCTTGGGGCGTGAGTACCATTGGACAATTGCACGACAAGATTGTTTATGGGTCATCTCCCGCAATTCATAGAGATGCAGAATTTTGGCGATGTCACAACCCTCAACTGTGTCCGGTTCGGCAGCGTCCGCATTGGCCACCAATATAAAATCGTCCACACCGAGCCTTAACGGTCCGTAAATACACTTTTTATAAAAGTACACGTTTTTATGCTCTAGACTCTTCACGACTTTGTTCTGCTGATGGTTGCCAATCCATATGACCTGCTGACCAGCACTGACTGTATTTTCGTTGTTAACCATCACGATATGTATATATAGTCAAGCAAAAATTCTTAGTCAGCTACTGGGTTGTGTTCTACTTTCGTGGTTTCTTTTTTTTGTTTTTCGGCATACAACAATAAGATCAGCAGTTTGCCGCGCTGGGCGCTGATTTTGGCGCAAAACTAAATTTTAATCGAGCAACCATCGATACCTAAAACGCAAACCAACGATATATCGTTTGTTTTTAGTTAGCCCTGGTACTACAGTTTCAAACACTGGATAATTAATGTTTGTTGCAGAATAATATATATAATGACCCAATTAAAGAACAAAGACGAACTGATGCATTTAAATATCATAGAATCTAAATAAACTAAATAGCGATATACACCTTAAGTCGCTATTGGTGCATTCAAATATCAAAGAAACTAAACAACGATATATGTACACCTTAAATCTGTCTTGATTCACCGCGCTCAAAATTACATTCAAAAATTTAAAAATAAACCCTTGGCTTCGAATTTTATGTGTGACAGATCCACAGCTGAATGTTCGATCACGTCGATTCACACGAGTGCCATTTTGTCTGCCGCAAATGCGATAAGACGCTCAGCCGCTTCTAGGAACTGACCTAGCACAAACTGCATCAGGAAAGAGAGAAAGAAAGAGAGAGAAGCCAAACAGCTGACAAAGAGTTCAGCATTTCATTCCACGAAGATTAAAGACGAGGCGATTTGTTTCTAAGTCGGGAGCAGCAGAGAGGCTTGTTTTGTACATTGATATTGGTATGCGTATGCTTTTATTTATGGATTAGTGGTAGTTGAGTATAATGTTTGTTTTTCTTTTCTTTTTTTTTTTGGGTACGTAATGAGTACAAATACTATCAAGCAAATCGAATCAAACATTTTGCACTGCATGCATAACAATATTGTTTTGTTGGTTGTTTTTTTTTTTATATAATTAACATTTATTATGAACGTTTTTTTTCTCTCTTCGCTTCTGTTCTATGGCCTGTGATCTTATGTGTTCAATGAAATAAAATCAACATTGAAGCATAGTATAAACGACTTGTATGGGTTTTTTTTCTTGGGTTTAAGGTCTATAAATGTTAAAATACGCAAATCAAGTCGTATTGTTTTTGTGTGTGTTTTGCTTAAATTAAAATCAATCACAATCCATATAAACATTAAAATAAAAAATATAATACTAAAAATGCTTAAAAAATTACGAAATAAAGAGATAATCACTGGGAGCTTTCAAGAGAATTTGAAAACATATAAAACGTAGAATGCTTGCTACAAATATTAAGCACATATTCATATTTGAGGGGATGGGCTGGGGTTAGGGGGAGAACTATAAGTGCAAGTGTTGTAAAATTGTTTTCTTTTTGTTACTTTGTGTGAGAGTTAAACTAACAGATATTCATATATAAGATGAGTTAATGCGTTTGATAACTGTATCCAAAAATTTTCAAAATCTATTCAATCTCGTGAAAACGTAGGATGGCACGTCCGGGTATCTCGGAATTGCACAGTTTCTGTATAACTTCGGCGGCCTGTTCGCATGGGAATACCGAATATGGTGGTGGCTCAATCTTTTTATCTGCCACCAGTTGAACCAGCTCGGCCAACTGCTCCGCCGTACCGTTCGATATTGGGATAATCTCCTGTTGATACTCATTGGAGAGACGTGAGAATTTGGGCAGTAGCTTCTCGGCCACCTCCTCGCTGATGAGCACAACGCCGCCCTTGGACAGGCAATGCATCGAACGATGCAGACTTCGAGACGTTGTGCCAAAATCAATAACAACATCCACAGCACCGCCGCACACATCCTTGGTGCGCTCAATCAACTGTGCCTCATACAGACACTCGTTCCACTGCACAACGCTGACACTGTGAAGGTAAATTTCGTTTAGTTATAAAAGCTCAAAGAACTCAAACGACCAATTCTCACTTTTTGATCTCTGTAGCTAGACGGAAACCCTCGTCACGGAGACTGGCAACAGTAATGTCCACATCATTCGCACCAGTTGATGCAAAATGATAGGATGCAATGCGCACTGCCCACAGGGCCAAGCCACCAGTGCCAACTATAAGGATACGGCATTTCTTCTTCGGATCAGTTGCGGCACGCTGATTGAGGATCTGTGTGACGACAGCTTGTGCCTTGAAGACGGCATTCATGGCTAGCAATGCGCCAGTGGGCAACATTGCCGCCTCTTCCATCGGCAGGCTATCCGGTATGGCCACAATGTGCTTCAGATCGGGTACAACCAACAGCTCCGCATAGCCGGCAGGAGTCTCATCGAACGGATAGACAATGACACGCTGGCCAATGTGTAGGCCACAGTTGTTGGCCTCTGTGATCTCTGAGCCGAGTGCTTCAATAACGCCCGCGACCTCGAAGCCCGGAAAGAATGAGCCCTCGCGTATGCCATGATTTGCCGGCGATGACATCGATGTCACCGACGGACAGTAATCGCTCAATTCCGATGACACGGACGACATGCTCGTTATCGAGTTGGAACGATCCCGACGACGATAACAGGCGCCAGCGCACACAATCTTGATGCGGGCGCCATGTGCCGGTGTGTCCTCAATGGGCACAAAAAAGTTAAAAACGCAGTTCCTGTTACCCGGTCCGGGTGACTCAATTGACACTTGACGGCACAATTTGTTCATGTTGTGCGTGTTAATGTGATGGTGTTCGGGATCTGTTGGCGGCAATGCAGACGTCAGGGAGGAGAGTGAATTAAGCGACAAAGAAGAGGTATCTGTTGTTGCGCTGCAAGGAAAACAAGAATAAAATTAAATATATAAATAACTTTATGACAATTTTATTTGCATAAGCAAACTCAATTTAAATTCTAATATGCTTGAAAAATATGTAAATTGAGTGAATATAAAGGTCATATTTATTTAATTATATTTAATTATAAGTGAAATAATCTTGCAGTATATGAAAAGAATACTTATTATAATTCTAAATACTATTAAATCATTTTACTGCAAAGTTTTTGAAGCTTTCAAACAATTTTTCTAGAAGAAATTTGTAATTTTTTACAAGTACAAGTATGTTAGCGTTTTTATCGACTACACCATAGCTTGATTTGGAACAAGGCCATTTTGTTTGCGTTTCGCTTTTGGAATCTCATTTGTTGTTCATTACAAAACAAAAACATTCTGATGATTTCAGGGAGAGGCAGAGTGTAAAAATATTGGTTCCTTATGGTGATTATGATACTGACTTATCATTGTTTAATAACCTTTAATTGCTCAATGCCAATCACGAATGTTAAGATATTATTGTACTTGTTAGAGTACTTTCAACAAAAGGTTAAGTGAACAGGTGTGCTCATAAATAGTAGTAGTAACATATAAATATGCAATTAAGTTTAATTTATTGTTTATCGCAAATTCGTTATGTTTTATTTATTGAGCATTTGACATAACAACTTTTATGAATTTTGATCAATTTACCTGTCAGAACATATTGATTAATTCAACTATTTCCATAACCTTCAATAAAGCTGCTGATAAACTAGTATCAGCGAAATAATACAATTAGATAGGAATAATATGCATATTAACTGATTGGGAAATGCTGATGTTATTAACTTATAATAATCGACAGTAAGAATCACTTCAACTCCTCACTTTTTATTATATTTATAACGGCACTTGAGATACCTAATTAAAACGGTATATTGGCTTTACCTCATTGGCTTTATCAAGCTGTGCTGCTGACTGCAAATATCGACCGGCATTTTTTTTTTCTTTTTGCTCTCTTTTTTCTTGTTTGTATTTGTTGTTAATTAGTGAGAATACACATGAAAATGCTGCAAGCTGATAAACTTTGTTTGCTTAACTTCTTTTTCACACTTTATTTAGATTTTTCTTTTTTGGTTTGCTGAGCGAATCACTCCAGCACTGAACTTGTCTCGCGCACTTCCAAAGAACAACTAAAATTTTTCCGAGACGATGCACACTCTAAAAAGCAAAATAAACCGGCAGAGGTAGCAGCAGCAGCGACGGCGTCAACGGTGGTGGAATGAGTTGAAAATCCAAAAGCTACACAGATACACAAACAGATACAGACACAGATATGTATGTAATATATGTACATGCACGCAATGCATGGCACTGAGCGTGAACATTGAGATGCAAATCCAAAATATATATTTTCAATGATCCTATTTACTGGTAAATTTATGTCCCAATGATTGAGCAAAAAGCAAGCGAAAATAAAACTTATTCTATCCAATACTATGTGAGTTTACGGTTTGTAAGCTTACATTTCTGTCAGTGTACAACAGCGAGTATGTTTTTGTTTATCTTTTGTTTGCATTTCATATGTTTGTCTGTATGTCGTGAATCGAGTTAAAAATCTCAAAAAAAAAACAACGCAGGCCGCTAACACACTCGAAGTAAAGAAAAAAAATTAAAAACAAATGTATGTATGTATAAACTTAGTATATTCTATTTACTATATGTATTTATGGAGGTAAGAGGCAGATTTATATCAAAACAAAAAACGATCCGAGCTACGGCGAGTGGAACTGTTGTTAAGCGGTCAACGAATTGTTATTTTTAAAGTGTCCTAAAAATGTATAAACAAATTTGTACATATATTTAAATATGCATCTTTATACGAAAACGTTAAATTAGTCACGTCCTCAAGCTCTGCGTGTGGCATTACATCAAACTAGAACACTCTACTCATTGATAATTTTTTTTTTGTAGTTACAAATATATTTGCTATTGATTATTTGTTTTAGCATATAGAAAATAAACAACTGCATATACGTATGTATGTACATGTACGTATACAATCGCTTCGATTATGCAGCCATACACACAAACGTTATTGCGTATGTGTGTACACACTATTTGTTTGCTAAACGGGAGTGAGATGTTTGAATGGAAATGAGGGTCATCACAACAACAACAACAACAAAAGCCCAACAAACATGTGTGTGCTGCGTGATTATCACGCATTGAACGCGTGCAAAATTCACCAGCCGGTAACTGCTCTCTTGCTGTTGCTGTTGCTCTCTTCTCCGTCTTTCTCGCTCTCTGCAACTTTGGCTTGCAGAGAGCGGTGGTTCAAAGTCACCCTCAACTCCACTCTGGCAGGGAAAATTGCACTAACCGTTGTCCGCACTCTGCGTGTCAAGGTATTGTACTGGTGTACTAAAAACTGAATGCGGAGATAGATACACATACATATGTACATACATACACACTAATAGTATATGTATTTATTTACATGCACAAACATGTTCTTTTGTGCGTAAAACGGCCTTTGTTCTTTGTTGGCACACTTGCCCCTATATAAATATATTTGCAAATGTATTTTTTTCTTATATGTAAATATATGTACATATGTACATGTATATCCTGATTATAAAAATCTCTAAAGACTGAAGGAAAACCGATGAGGTCAGTTGTTGATTTTAATTGTTTGTTTAATTAAAATTTAAACAAAATGCATATTAATTTCTCTGAAAATATGTACACACTTTGTTCCTATAAAATGACCAGCACGTTTCACGTTGTTCGCATTAAGTCGACAAAAAGCGAAAGTGCCATAAAATTCGGGTACACACTTGCGACATACAATGAATTTATTGGCATTTCTCATATACAAATACATACACATAAACATAAATATTAATTAAGCTCAATTTATGTTATCAATTAAGCGTTCAAAAAGATAAAATGTCAATGGCACAGTAGATGGATCAATTGTCTGCCTCGAACTAGTGAGATCAGCACATGCAAGATAATTTATTTATTATTGTTTGTGAGACACACTTTAATTGCTACTCTAATAAGCAGTGGAATTCTCCATTCAATCGTATTTTATTTGATTGATTCATTTAAATATGTACATGTGATTGATTGTGGCGCCAATATGTATACAAAATGTGGTCCACTTGATTTTAACGGCACCTCAGAGTTGCTCTGGCGTGTAAATAATTTACAAGTCGGGAGAAAAATATTACACATTATGCAGCAACGGGACATAAAATTTTATTATAATCGTTTGCATTTAACCAGAATGAACTGTACACAAGCCAATGCTATTTATAAGTTCTTTGTTTTATTGACGATCTCAACAAAGCAGCAGCCAGCGTTCACGTTTGCGGCTTGTGATTATGAATTTTTGATATATTGTTAATTTACAATCACCGATTGCCCTATGTTATGAGTACATGTGTTTACGATTACAATTGGATTTTGTTTTCATATTCAAGCCAAGTACTTTTTAGTGTTGAGTGGAATCTCCAGGTGCTGATAGGATGCCACGAGTAGCTTACATATTTACGATGCACTTGATTGGCTTTTCAAAGAGTTTGTTTATGCATGCGAAGGCCTTTCTGATAAAATATGAGCCTTTGCAAGTTATGATTTTATTTGCTGTACTACGTACAAACATTCATACGTATGTCTACGCATACGCCCAAATCTAACATGCCAAACTTTTATTACGCAGTAAATGTTGCACGGAAACGCTGCGTGCCATAAGTAAGGATAACCAAGTCCGAATACATATGTACATACATATATACATATGTATGCATACATACAAATTGAGTCAAAACAGAAGCAACCCTGTCCATATGTCTTAAAGGAATTGCGTAACATGGTTAAATTAGACAACTTACCTGGTAAAAAAAACGTATAAATCGACACAAATAGCTACTAACGTTTTAAATATTTTTATTTATCAAAATAGTCGAATGTTTCATTTAGTTCTTATAATTTTAATGTTAACTTCACACACTTGGTAGCGTTACAAAAATGCACTAATTTTATGCGCTTGTTGTTGTACTTGCAAAATCCTCTTTCACTGTTTTATATTACCGTTGCCGCACGGCATACAGCTCATGGGAGGACTCATTTGACTTTGAAGTCTCCTTTGCTGGATGCTAACGAACTAGGCAATGTAAGTGTAAATAGAAGAAACGAGTCTGCGCACTTAAAATTTTAAATGTACGCATTTCAAACATAACAGTCATTGCAGAAACGTATTTTGCAGCACAGTTTCTTTATAACAATAGGCAACACTGAAAAAGCAATGTGCATCAAGACATTAGCTGGCTGCTATACATAGCGTGACAAGAAGCTAGGTGTAAAAGATTCAAACTTATTTGGCGCGTTTGTTTTTCGTTTAATTGGTTTAACTTTCCGCAACAGCAATTGATACAATATAAAAATATGGGCAAAGGGTAAATTGTAAAATAATTATGATATTCTAATGACCATGCGCAAAGCGTCACGATTGATTTTGGCTTGCTTTAAAATATGCCCTTCGACAAATATATCCGATTCGTATTGCAAATAGTTGACGCACTTTTCCACATAAAGCAATGATTCCTCCAACATTTCCTTTGGTGAGAGGCTGGTCATCAATGCAATGCGTCGCGTGTGCTCAGCAATGGCCGAGTGCAGCTCAAAGCACAGAGTACCAAGCATTCGAACCTCACCTGAAAGTATAAGAAATACGTCGATTTAAACGTTAAGTGCGAAAAAAGATTGATTTTTACTTACAAGGTGCAATAATTTCATAGAGTTGAATCAATTCTCTGGCATAGTTTAGTTTTAGATTCAAATTTTCGTCAGAAAGTACCATTAGTTCCTTTTGATCCTTGGCAATCAATTGGACTTGCAATATTTTCACTTCGCTTAAATGATAATGCTGCGTCGGCAACCATTTCGCATAGTGTTTTAGGTATCTAACGATATAAAAACAAAGGATATTATTATTTCTTTTCTGCTTTTAACAGAACAAACTTACTTTAAGCCATTCTCTGCTGTTTTTTCCATGCTCTGAATATCCTTGCTGGCGCGTTCCAATATGCCATCAATATATTTTCTCTGCACTTGTTTCTGGCAATCCAGACAGCTAAAAGGATAACAAATATTAAAGCCATATATCTAACGTACTTCAAATAAAGACCTACCGCCAGCTGCCATTCCAGTCTTCGGATTTGCTTGGCAATAACAGTCCCGAACATTTGCTATCCTCACACTTGATGGCGCTATAGTTTGTGCCCAGTTCGGTGACATCCAGGCAGCGTTCGCAGGCGCATTTAAAAAGCTTCGTTTGCATCAGATGACGTTGACGATCGGCTGTGCCCCAAACGGCATCCGAGTAGCAAATGCTCAAATGTGAATTCTTTTTAATCTCTTTGGGCGCCCAAAGCACACAGTGTCCATGCTTATTGAAGCTCTTGGCCAGATTGGGCACACAAGAGTTCTCCGTAAAGGAGGCCGTATAAAAGACAGCAACATGTGGTGGATCCGATGTGGGCACCTCATGGCCATTTATCTGTAAAGCGCCAACGGCACGCATGATTTCCTCCTCACTGAATTTCTGTGTCCGAAAGAATCTGTAAAAAGAACGGATCTTATATAGTTATAGTTTAACTTCAAAGAAACAGGATGCTTTACTTGGGTATAAATTGTCCGATGCTGGCCAAATCAGCCTTCCATTGATTGGAACCACGACGCGTTTGTTCCAACGATTCCAGCTGCTTAAATTTCTCGGCATTTTCCGGATCTGTCTCGTTTAGCAGCAAACATCTCACGGTGCTGACGCAGGTGTACAATGGATGTGGACCATTGAACTCGGTAACACTCACTTTCTGGCCACGATCCTGGGTCAGCTGACACTCGGCAGTGTGCTCGGCCAGTGCTGGACACTCGGGACCACACAATGGCCAGCCGCACTTCTCACAACTGATATGATCATTGGCCTCAATGCAGTTCAAGCAGCCCATGCAGACCGGCGCCGAGATTTGAGACGGCCCACGCATCAGTGGCGCCTCCTTCAGCAGTATCTCATAGGGCTTTATGTTACGTGTGGCAATCAAATGGCGACCCAGCAGCTCATTGTGCGCTATCTGCAAAGCGGCACAACATTTGTTGAGTTTTGAGGTTAGAATTCACGGAAAGCAGTTTTGAGAATATCATTAAATAATATGTACCTTAAATGGTTTGCATTGGATCTTGTGCGCCTTCCAGTCCTGCTTCTGGTGCTGCACCGAACAATATGCAACCTGGTTGCAATTGGAGCATTTGTTCTTCGTTGCTGTCTGACACACATGGCACGCATTCATTTTTTCAGCAAATTCTTCTTCAGTCGACTAAGTTCTAAAAGGCCGGGCGGACGGCGACACTTGAATTATAGATTTTCTCTATGAGAATGAATTAACTTACACACACACACACAACGTAGTTGTTGTAGGTGTAGGAGCAGTTGTAGTGCACATATGCATACACTTTTTTTTACCGTTCTCCGTCTCACTGAGTCCACTGGGAGATGTGATGAGAGCATTTGCAGAGAACTGAGTAACAGGCTCCTATAAATAGATTCCATACAAATAATGTCGACCAATGCTGTGCTTGTGAACATATGTACATACATGTTCCTTTCTTCTTCACACAAACATAAAACAGCTGATGGAAAAGACAACGGTAGATCTTATTAACCGCTGTGCTTGTGTACATACATAGATGTTCGTTTCTGCTTCACACAAACATAAAACAGCTGATGCATAAAGACAACGGTAGATCTTAATAACCGTTTCACAAATTCACAATTCACATGTTCCAGTTACAGTAAATTCTGAGACGTTCACAATTCACATATACCAGTTACAGTGGATACGGAGACGTTTTAAAATTGTGAATATTGTAAATTAAAATGGTTTACATTTGAATAATTGCTATTGAAAATAATATCAAGTATTTTTCACAATTTTTAAGTGGGTTTATTATTTTGTGTTCGCACCATTAAACATTGGCTACATTATGTACAATTTTGTTTTTGTTTTTTTTGGGGCAAGGAAAGTTGGGGATGGGCGGGAAAGGGTGGGATTGAGGTTTGCGGTTTAAAAAATGAACACAAAACACAAAGTCATATACACTCGGCTCTTAATCGTATAACTTTCATTCTAACCATCCATATCTCGTCTGTTGGGCATACATTAATAATGTATAATAATTGTTTTTAAATTTATAGGTACAACTGTTTTTTACATAGGGTTTGTTTTCGTTTCGTTTCATTTTGTTTTGTTTTGTTTCATATATAGCCTCCACTCCACCCCCATTTAAACAGTGAGGTATTTTAACTACATTTAATGCCTTAAACTTGGATTTTGGCCTAAACATCGGCAGCGTTCGACTCCCACAAAAGGCGTCCGGTTTGCTTCAGCTGCTGTCGATCATATATCAGTCTCGTCATTGGCACCATTCGCCTCGCGCAACGTTACAAACTTATGTAGCTTAACGTTCTCCTTGTTGTTGTTGTTCGCACTGTTGCGCATCTTGTTCCTCTCACGCTTCGTCTTCTCACGCGTGCCATTGACCTGGAAATTGTCGCTTTGGAATGGTATGGTGAATTCGTTTTGAAATGCAGTTCCTGCTGAACTCGCTTTATGTTCCTTGTCTCGATTCTCGTTTGCACTCTCAGTGTCCGTTTTAGTTTCAGCTGCAGCATCCTCATGAGCATTGTAGTGACCTGCGTGGAGTTTTCAATAAGTTAGATTTCTTTGAGTTGAACTATTTATACTATGGATACGATATTCACCTTTGGCGCCAAACATTTCTGTATGCTGTTTGGTGGCATTACGATTTCGGCCACGTTTACGCATATTTAGGCGCAATGCTGCAACTTTAATGCTTCTGTTATGCGTTCGACTACGACGGGAGCTGCTGTTGCTGGAACTAATGGCATTACCATTGGGCAGCACCTCTGTGTTGTTGAGAGTTTCCGGCTTCTCTTGCTGCTCAATTGGCATTGGCACTATTGGCACAGCTGGCGCTGGCACTGGGGAAACGGAAAGTGTTGGACTCCCGTTGTGGCTTCTGCCCAAATTACTTTCGGTATCCGAATGATTGTATGGATAGATGTCCGTTGAAACATCATCCATGTCCTCATCGACATCAACCGCATCATCATCCTGATCGATTATCACGATCTCATCAGCCTCATCGTCGGATAGCGGTCCCCTCAGCATTATTTCCGGACCGCCACCATAAATGCCATGCAGGAATCGCCACAGTGGTGCATTCAATTGAGCATAATCGGAGCCAGCACGAACGCAACTGATGGTGGAACCATTTAACATACTGCTATCGGCAATGCCTTCATTATTAATGGGTCCCGGCTCCTTGTGTGTAATGCCGCGTAGGAATTGCTGCCACGCTCGCGTCCAGGGCATGGCAATCGCATAAATGGCCGATGAATCCAGTTCGCTTTGCTGTGCATTGTATTTGGTAAAGACAGCCAGCTCATATTGCTGTCGCCTAGCCAGAGCGTCTGCGGCACGCTTGCAAATATCGCATTCGAACATAATGTTGACGGCCGGACCGCCGCCAAACCGATTGTACAGATAATCCCACAACGGTTGCGGAATGGGCACGGCTATTTGGCTGATTAGCGCCGCTTTGGAATGTAGTATACCGCCGTGTGGACATAACATTTCCTGATTATTGATCGGTCCTGGCTCCGAAAACGTTGCCAATCGCGACAGCCATTCGCGTGTCACATAGAACTGGATGTCGCCCTCGTAGAGTGGATTCGAGGTGGACAAATTGATGGCCTCCTCGCGTACCATTTGCATTTGGGGATTCTGTTTTTGGTAGAATAGCACGTATGCCTGACAATTCTGCACGACATCTGGTGTCACCTCTGTCACATGCTGATCATCGAACTCGTACCAGCGTCCATTCAGCGCGTTCCGAGCAAAGCATGTGTAATGACCGCCACCCACTGTGCCATGATGACAAATCACCGAGCTTAGATTATAGGTGGGCACCTGGGATTTACATGCCTTGTGCAGATACGGACGCATATCGAATCCTTCGAGCGGAAAGTACACATGCGACGAGATCTTCGAGCTGTACGATAGATCGTGACGAAAGCGCTTCAAATGGATGCACAACACTTCCGGTAAATTGAGCACTCGGGAAAACTTAATGCCAGTACGCAATTTGTTGCAACGTTCGCAGCTGAAAATGAAAAGGCAAGAGCTTTAATTTTGGTATCACAGCAAGTATTTGATGGCCACACTTACCTGTACATATTGTCGCCCTTGAGCTCGTCGGCACTAAAGAAACTGGCCATGCAATCGTAGAGCGTTACGGATGGACCAAAGATCCAGGAACGCACCATGTTCCACATCCAGGCCAGCCAACCCTCGTTGCTGCGTGCCGATGCCAGATCGGCAGCGTTTAAGCTCTGAACGCTAAGGCTGTGCGTCTGATGGAGCACATTCAGGAAATCCCTTGTGGGTATGGGCAGCGACAGATCCTGGAATGTTTCTTCACGCGTCGAAATACGATCGCATGTCAAACACTGTACCGACGACAGCAATTTGCCATCGAACACATCGCTTATAATTGAATGAGCCGCCTCCACTGGCTTTGATTCCGATTGAGCTGCCTTTGAGTTTTGCTGTTGTTGTTGTTGTTGTTGCTGGGGGGCAGCTGTTACATCGGAAAGCGGATTGCTGCCGATGCTATTGCGATGCGGTGCCAAATAGTACTCGTTGTTCATCAGCACCTCCGAAAAGTGCTCCGATATGCTGCTATCGCAGGTCTCGTACTCGCTCTCCGATGCGTTTGGAGTGTGGCATGATTTTGGCAATGGTTCCTCATCATAATAATTCTCATCATCGGTTTCGTTTGATTGCTGCTGCTGCTGCTGCTGCGGCGGCGGCTGCTGCTGCTGTTGTTGTTGTTGTGTTGCTGCTGTTGTTGTGTATATTTGTTCGGTTAGCTCCTCGTGCAGCTGATCCATAAAGCAGCGCAGAAATTCCTGTGTATCATGCTGCTGATAGCCACGAAACATGGGATGAACCGACCGAATGCCATACAAAATGGCCCGCGGCGCCAAAAAGTCTAGAAGCAAAGTATCTTATCTAAACGAAAGTGTATTTGGTTAGATAATAGGCTAACTTACCCCTTGGCTCATCAACCTCCAGCCACATTTCCTGCATGAGACGCTGATAACTTTTGGCCAAACCGCCGGGCTTCGGGCGTGGCGTGCTCGCAATATGCTCGACAAGATCGCTGCAGTTGATAAAATAATGAGTCACCGGCGCAAGATTACTAAGCGCCTGCAGTGCCGAATTCATGTAACACGTATTCGCTATATTCTGCAGTCCCACGAGGCCCGTGCCAGAGCCCGTGGCAGCGTCCTCCATGCTATCATCGCGTTTGGCCAATGAGTTCAGCGAGCAGCTGAACAGTTTCTCTTTGTCTTGGTCTCGCATGCTGCAGCTGCTGGTTGCTTGCTGAGCAGCCAATTGAAAAAAAATGCTTGTACAAGAAAATGTCATGTAATTTAGAGGCGCTCACCTTTTGACCCAAGTCCAATTCGTGGCCGTGTTTACCTTCGATGTGCGTCCATTTTGGTTGATTGTTGTAACTGAAACTCATTATATGCTTATACCGCGCCTAATTTATATTCCAATTTTAATTGAGAATTTGGATTGTAGCTTGAATTTTTTGTTTAATTTTATTATATATTTTTTGTTGTTGTTCTGAACGCTGCGGGAGCGTATCTGACTACTGCATTGACCAGGTTAGGTACTGGAAGACCGATGCTTCCAGGGCATGTAAATTGTCCGGTAGGTGTACCCACGAGTTTTTTTGAGGCTGACAAAACCACTTTGCCTCTAAAAATAATACGAAATTGTTTTTATGCCTTCAGACAGTTCGCTCGAATATAGAGATGGGCGATACTTACGCTACGGTTACTGTGTCACTAGTAAATACTCAAAAGTGACTGACTGTGAGTGCTGACAACGCAATTTTGCGACTCAGTGGCGGCAAGTCGATAAAGTATCGAGTGACTTGCAGACTGGCATGCTTATCAATAAAAAGGATAATCAGTTAAATTATTAGTTTCATGCTAAAGGCATTTGACCGTAGAGCTACACATACGCACTTTGTTCTGCAAGAATTAATTAAGTATATTTTATTTAATTTCAGAAGATGACAATGTTGTCAAAACGTTTGAGTAAAATTTTTGTAAATATCGACGATTTATCGAATAGCTACATATGCGCGCCTTTATTTGAATGTGCAATATTATATGTTCATGTACTTATTTTGTATTATGAATAGAGACGACGAATATATGTATATGCACAGCTTGAAAAACACAGATAATTTGGGAGGGTTAAAGATTAGCTATATACCAACAAACGCTGATAATGGGAACTGTGAGCGAGGCTTTTGCGTGGCTTCTACAAAAATAGCCTCACATTCTAAAAAAACAGACTCAATGGAACTCATCGTTAAAATTGTCGTGCTTAGCGCTTGGGCGTTGTACACCGTTGCAGCTGGTATTTAATTCTTATTTGGAAGTTGGCAATGTATAACATAATTTTTAAATTTCTTTCCAGATTGCGTTACAGATCCAGAGTCAATGCTGTGCGTTCTAGATCCAAATAGAGGATGAACTCGTCTTGTTTTGATACTCAATTACTTATGCTCGAAATGTTTATGAATAAATAAAATACAACAAGGTGGCACTCAATGTTTTTCGACCACGTGTGGCAAATCGCATTAGACACCCACGCACTGAACTTTACCGGGCCTTCTGCTGTATTCTGTGCATCATAGGCCACTTGTGGGTCACTTGCCTCAGTTGCCTCAGCCTGCCGGGCATGTCGAGGATGGATGAATAAACATGAAGAAGTTTTCCCGTAAGCTGCCGCAAAGTGTAAAAACAAAGGCGTTATACAAGATGGACAGGCAATGTTAAAAGTAAAAGTTTTTTTTTGCCCGTTATCTGTTGTTTCTGCGGCGGCATTTTTCGCCTCACTTCAAGTATATTAACATTTTGACCTTTCTCGGCTGAGCAAGAAAGAAACGAAACTGATTGTGTACTTACTCGAATCTAGTTTCAAATTGTGTGCAGATTGTGTAAATCAGACACCATACACAAACACACATACACACTTGCCAAAGGGTAAGGCAGTGCATGGTTGCAGGCATGTTTCTCGTAACTTTGTAAATGCACACACACACGCACACCCACACACAACAAATAAGACACGGTTTACGTTCATCAAACAGCCAAATTTAATTTACGTAAGCCACAACGAATGTCAAAAAAGGCGCACACGACGTCAAGAGCATGAGAGTGAGAGTGAGAGAGAATGGCAGAGTGCGGGAGTAGCGTAACGTCGAACGTGTCAAGGTCAAGTTACAGTTACATCCATTGTCGAGTTTTGTCTTCATGTTGTCTCATTCCTTCGCCTAAGTGTGCGCGCAACAGGAACAACTTTTCATATGTGTGTATGTTAGGTTTTTTTTTCGGCACTACTCATCAGTATGTGTGCGCCTGTGTGTGTGTGTTTGCGTGTGAGTGCTGTTAAAGTGCGCCAAGTCGTTAAATGAATTTCAGTGCTGCATTGAGTACACTTAAAGCAGCGGAGCGAAGTGGATAAGCACTGCGAGCATTTTAGTTGCGAAAGAGGGCAGTTCGAGAAGTTTTGAAATAATATAACAGTTACGAATATTTGTTAAAGAGTTGAAGTAAGACTATTTTCTGGATTTGTCTACTGCTTTTAATGAATTATTAGTTGTTTAAAAAGGAAAGGAATGTGAACTTAATCAGGCTTGAAGCTTAGAAATTATATGAAAATTCTATGAAATTAATGGTTTAAAATTCAGAGTATGTGTTGTTAAGTTTAAAATTATGAATACCTATTTATTTATCAGTACAAAATTTAAATAACATGATAGAGCATATTTAATTATGTAATTTAATTTAGTTATAAAATGATTGATGAAGTAAAATCACAGTATGTGTTGTTAAGGTTAAAATTATGAATACCTATTTATTTATCAGTAAAAAATGTAAATAACATTATAGAGCATATTTAATTATGTAATTTAATTTAGTTATAAAATGATTGATAAGTAAAATCAGAGTATGTGTTGTTAAGGTTAAAATTATGAATGCCTATTTATTTATCAGTAAACAATTTAAATTACATTATATTATGTAATTTAATTTAGTTACAAAATGATTGATAAAGTAAAAAATTGTATTTTTTTATCATTTAATGTTCTTCTGTGAACCACAAATCTTGTACATCCGAAAACTCTTAAGACCACCCTCGATTGCGTTTTTAGTTTTTGTGGATTGTATACAGTGAATTGGACACTTGACGGGAATTACAGGCAAGTGGCGCAGTCAAGTGAGGCAGACTGGACGACATCAAATGAAAGCCAAACAAGTTGACGCTCATGACATAACTGTTAACTACACTGAACGAAAAGACACAAATGATAACTACACTTAAAGTTGCAGCAAAGCGGCGGCAACTGCCAACAGTTTTATTGCCTGCGTATGCAAAATTCAAGACGTTTCTTGTGCCCTGTGGCATGTGCCCCAATCTTGGTCATAAATTGTGCAGGCAAAGTGCTGTCAGCGCCTGCTGATAGGTGGCGCTTTAATAAAACTAAAAACTGTGGCAGGTGTTCGCTTTCCATTTGTTGTTTTTGTTCTTGTGTTCTTGTTGTTGTTGTGGCAACGTTGCCTAACAATGCAAATGCAACGCTATTTCGGCAACGCCTGCACTTAGCAGCATCCTTTAAGGATGACGCAAAAGTCTCGTAACACACACTCTCACACACACACACACAAGCAGAGTCTGTCACTGATAGTAATAGACAGCACAGGCGGGTTGAGGCGGAGGTAAATTGACAAGTAAAAAGGTATTTTTTTCTTTATTCGAGGCGTCACTGATTCTGACGTTCTCAATTTTGTATTGCCCTTCGGCAGTATGGTGGGGGTAAGGGGCACAAAATGCTTTTTAAGGTTAGCGGGTCACGTGCTCTTCTGTCGTGCACCCATACACATACACACGTACACACATGCATACATACATATTTATATTTGCTTGGGACACTTCTTGAAATCAGTGTCGCAGCAGCCAGCGAATTGAATTGAAATGAAGTCATGCGGCCGTGACACAACGCCCCAAATGCGTTGCCATAAATCAGGGATCAAAATTTGCATTAATGTTGCCCACGAGAGCAAAAGAGACAATGAACGATGCGACTAAATTCAATTGCGCTGTCTTACTTGTTCTATGGGTAAAAGCTTTTAGCTTTGTAGCGTTCAGCTTCGTGTCTGGCGCATCGATCAAGCATGGAATATTTAAGTGAATGATTGTCACTTGTCACATAGCAGTTAGCTTCCGTCACAAAACTTTTTCGATTTACACCAGAACAAACAGCAAAAAAAAAAATGTTTTCCTAATCGGTCAGTTTGATTTGCTTAACTTTCATTCTAATTCTAGGATTTTGAATAATTCAAGTTATATTTCTAATGTTTCGAGCTAAGCATATTTATATTAAATGCTACTACTAAATGTCTGGATAATCTAAATTCCAGCAGGTTCTACTAACGGTGTAACTACTGTACCACATATGCTCATAGAAATAAATATGACAGAAAAGTAGGTGCGTTAATTGGATTGGATTTGATTTGATGTGTTGTAAGCAAGCTATTCAGTCTGTGGTGAGAGCTGTGTGTTAGAGACGCTAATTTGAACTGTATCTGTGTTTGATTCCAATTTGCATATGCGATTAATGTTCATTCGCTAACACACACATATACACAGACAGGCATGATGCATATATGCATGATATATCGGGCTTACATTACATAAATTCAATTAATTACAATCTGCGGTTTGTTTTGTGCCACGTGCCGCAATACAAACAAACACACACAACCAGCAACCAATAACCAAATTGTCAGGCGAATAATTACATGCCCTACAAAGACAATGTACAAACAATAATTCCGAAATTGACGATGATGCCACAATTGTATTTTCAATTTGAAAATTATTCTCTTCTGGGGCTTGCATTTATTATTAAATCAATTCGAATGAAATTCGCATTTTTTGCACTAAAAATAATTTATGTAGCATACTTTTAAGAGCAACTTTAATAATAAATAAAAAATTTCCGTTTGGCATTATTTTTGTTATTAAATCAACTTATAATTATATGTTTTTGGGTCATTCGATTTTCACACGATTAAAAACACAAGTCTTAAGAGCAAATTTAATATGCGTACATTTTTCAGTTGTTCATATTCCCCAAAATAAATACTGTTTAAAACTCTTTCTGTTTTGCTGTAGTTTCTTGGCTAAGTTAGTTAGCTAAACTTTGCTTTTTGCGAGGGTAACAAAAAAACCGCATCTAAAATACCACGAAACAACAACGACAACCACTGTTAACCACTATTTAGTGTGTTCAGTTGGTCAATGAAATGCGTGGCGGTTCCCATGCTGTGCACATTTTCTATATTTAGGCCAGGGCCCAAAAAACAACACAAAAAAAGGGTTCGTCTTCTGTGGGCATCAAAGTAACGCTTTTTGTATTTCCTTTTTGGGCGTCTGCAACCCTTTTGGGGATGGTAACCGTCATGTTATTCCCCAGTGTCTGTATATACATTAAATTATCGACACTATACGAAAATAAACCAGTCAAACTCACATCAATTGTGTGTGTGTGTGTGTAGAGAGAGAGTTCATGTTGAATATTTGGCACAGCATACTTTCCAGCGCTCGAAAGCCACGACTCCATTTTGTCACATTTTATGGCAGCACTAAAAGCAATGCTGTGAAATTTGCATTCCATACAGCAGTGTACAAAATGGTTGATGGCTCTGAGAGTTTAGGCTATGAGTTTTGCGCTGCATTTATTGCACGACTGTTGACCTTTCAGCATTCAGCTTTTAGTTTCTCGTAATGCCATTATGAGCCATAGCAGCTAAACAAAATATTCAAACATACACACACACTTATATATACACACAGTGAGAAACAAAATATATTGTTAAGAATGTTTACAACTCGTCAATTCATTTTATAAATATTTCTTCTTGTATCCTGTAGAATGTCCGAATGTAAGAAAGTAAGCATCTCTTGGAAACCATTGACTTAGTCAGTTGCGCATTTAAGGAAGCTAAAGCAAAGTAATGATCATTTGACTAGTACACCACTTTGTTATTTCGTCAGTGTATAAGAACACACACACACACTGGCACCGTTGTTTAGCATAAAGTTCCTGGTACGGTACGGCATGGCCACGTTGTCAGCCGAGCCGTAATCAGAAGTAGCTGGGAATGGTTAGACTGAAATCAACAGTTTACCTTGATGTGGTGGGCGCTACGTGGGCCAGGCTTAAATGGCTTGGCAAAACAACCAAAACGCACAGCTAGCACACACACACATACTGAAATGTATACAAAAACATAGGTTTTGTATTTTGCCAGACTGATACAGAGATAAACAGAGAGAGAGAGAGAGAGAGCGGCATGCACAAGAGTAATTACTCATGGCAATAGTTGATAGGTGGATACCGAAGCAGAGGGACAGAATACAAGAAATATGAGTTACGGCCAACATATCCGTAGCTGTAACCACACACACACACACACACACACTCAATACTCCACACTCCGGTACTTCGGCACATCCACAAAACCTTCCTCAACTGACCAATGCATGCTTTTGGTTACCATGCTACATTGTGTTTATTTGCCTCGTTTGCCCAAAAATCAAAGCCTTTGTTTACCACAAAAAAACATTCTGGCAACGCTACATGCGTACATTTACTAATTGACAGCACTGTGCTCCAAATGTATCTACATTTTTTATGGACATACATACACAAAGGAAAGCAGAAGGAAATGCAAATCAGTATGCAGCTACTTGATGCAGTTTTGTGCCATCTTCGTAACCACAGGACAATCAGCATGCATGATTTAACATGATTCAAGCAAATGCAAAATGGCAGCGGAACACACAAACAAACACACATATCTGCATAGCATATGCAAAATGCAACCGAGGTCCCTGAAATGTACTCAAAGAAAAAGGACAGGTACAAAAAGCAGAAGATGGAGGAAATAGTCAGCATGCAGCCGCAACATAAGCATAACTGCCTGGGGACGCAACTGGGGCATATTTTGCGCCAATTTCCATACACAAGCAAACATGCATGGGAAGGAATGCCTGCCGATCGGTTGGCTGAGTAAATGGCAAGCAAGCAGTTGGTATAGTTCTCAGCCTCTTTTCCCCTCAGAACTCTTTGAGCACTTAACATAACCTGAAAGAAATTCGACTTTGATGCTATGAATGAAAATGCAATGCTAAACAAGCAAATCTACCGAAAACAAAAGCAACGAGCAACAGACGCTAGCAGAGCAGCCAGCAGGCAACAGAAACAACAAAACTAACGTAACGGGAGCTAAAAGAAAATTAAAAAGTAAACACAAAAGTTCACGTGCTCGGTATGCGGCAGCGTCAGCGTCAGCGGCAACGGCAGCACAGCGGCAGCGACAGCAGCAGCGAAGAATGAGTTGTTGGTATGTAGGAGCAGTGGCAGAGGGCGGGCAGTCAAAGAAGAAGACATTAAGAAGCTGCGCACTGAGTAAATGTTTAAGAGCGCATGAGCGTGTGCAAAAGCAAATGAGAGTGTGAGTTTGAGTTTGAGAGAGGGAGAGAGAGAGTGTGTTTGCAACGGAATTTCTCTCCAGCGATTTGTTTACAGTTATAATTGCATAGGGTAGCATTAACGAGGCATTTTAAGCCGCTAATTAAAATTTTCAAATAAAATGCTTTACCGAAATTCAATTACCGAATTTAATTTGGAAAAAACGTTGTATATTATTTTATTTTCTTCTTTTTTGGTTTAGATAAATATAACACTTATGTCCAAACCAACATATAAACTTTCAAAAATATTTAAACTTCCCTATTTTATTGCTAAGGTGCTAAGGTTAACATAGTATATTTATATACTTGCTCTTTCCATCCTACGCACTTGCCTGCAAGGATTTACTTTGCTGTAAGAGCAAGTCAGATGCGTGTACCTTTCATTGCTGTTCCCCTCTTTCCCCACAACCAAGTACCGTGCGTATTATTTATGCGTAGACATTCTGGCGCCGCTTGCTCAGCTTCACAACTCAAACAAACACAAAGAGCGCATGCAAAGCCTAAGCCCAACGCATTGCAAAGTCACAGACTCAGAGAGAATGAGAGTAAGATAGAGCGAGAGAAAGGAGGCGAGATAGAGTATCACTCTTGCAAGGAAACGAAACGAAACGTAAACATTTTATGAAACGCGCGCTCTCAGTAATGTGCAAAGAGTTGTGGCGAGCGGACGTGCGCTGCGCTCGTGGACCGCAACGTGTAACTGTTTTATTTTCCACTTGCTATACAGCTCTCACACACTGAGAGACAACAACGCACACATTGAACGCTAAACAAGCGCGCGCAAAAATGGAATGAAAAGCAATCAAAAAACGAAATGAAAAGCGCGTTTTTGTGCATAAGAATGGAAATATACAAAACTAGTATTATAACAACAACGGGAAATTAAAGTTAAAAGAAAAATCAATGCGCTACCAAAAGTTGAAAAACTAAAACTGACGACGCACAGACACACACAAACATAAGCTAGCTGCAACCACGCACACGTGTGCTTGTAAAGCACACACACACCGACACGCACAGGCGAAGGAGGCGAAAGCCTAACAAAGTGAAAGTAACGGAATTAGCAACACAATAGGAAAACAAACAGTGAGAACAAGCGCATAAAAAATGCACCCGTGAGACGCAGAGACAGAATCGGTGAAAGTGTAATCAATTTAACGTCGCAAAAATTACGCCTGAAGTGAACTTTACAAATTGCATTTTTCGTTACCGTTAGTGAGAGGGTGACGTTAACGGGCCGACGTTGGCATGTACACAATAACAAAAACTACCGTTATTGAGCGTGTTACTAAAGAAATTAAAACGCTGCCTTTAAAGGCATGCAACAAAAGCAACAACAAGCGGCAAACAGCAGCCGCATAGCATAAAAAACGTGAGCAAGATAAACACGCAAAACAAACCGAACTGGGTCAGTGTGTGAGTGGCGTATGTGTAGAAGAAGCGTACGCGCGGGGGGTGCGGTACGTGCAAGTGCAAGATTAAATGGCAACGCTGGCATGCGCATGCAAAAATGTGCATACTTAGTAAAGGAAGCAGCAGCAGCAAAAGAAGCGGAACAAAAAGGGGTAAGTTAACTGCAGGCGTTACTTTAAGTGGCCAAGTCCACACGCATATGTGTCTGTGTGTGTGTGTGTGTGTGTGAGACACGCAAATCCTTGTGCACCTCAACCAAAAATCCGATACGCATATTTACCCTTGAAAAATGTTGTACGGCAAACAAATAAGCAGCGACGTCGCGGCGGCGGTGAAGAATGAACCTAACGGCATGTGATGTGCAAGAAGAGGAAGCACAAGCAGAAGTAAAACCTTAACAAAAACAACAACAACAACAACAACAACAACAACAGTTGAGCGAATCGAAGAGCAAAAGAGCAAAGGGTATAACTGGAGTCAAAAGTAAAATGGCCATCGGAATGCTGAAAATGGGAATGAATAAGAAGCGAAATAACAAAGCGCACGGCGTAAAATGGCAAACAAAAATAACAGTTAAATAAAATATCCTTGGAGGCAGGGCCAAAACTCAAACCCACACACACACACACACACACACACACACATACACACCCACGCCCAACCATGCAACACGGACACGAAGCGCTCGCAATTTTTTGTTTTTACCACGTCCATTTCCCCCTAGCAGCCCTACGAACTAACTCATTTGGCGTTTCAGTTCTATCTGTGTATATATGTATGTATATTCCTGATGTGGGTCATAAATGTTACTCCATTTTTATGACCAACTTGCACACAACGCGCAGTCAAACGAGAGCAGAGCACCAAAAAAAATAAATAAAATAAAGAAGTAAAGCTTTAATCAAAATTATCTCACTTGAAATACCCAGCTTAAATGTTTTATGCACTTACGCTATATCTTACGAGCTGATTTTAAAAGCTTTAAGATTTGCTTTCAAACACTGCACGATTTTGCCTAATTAGATAAGTAGTGTTGGAAAACGTAAGAAAGCTTGCATTTCATATCAGCGTTGCCAGACATCAAAGCGTACAACCCTTTTACACATTTTTAAAGGCCACAGGGTATAGAAAAACAAATGAAAGAGCTGCCAGCATAACCAAATAGCGATTTCTAAGGTCCTGCAGGAGTGAGAGAGGTGAAGAGTGCGTGTGTGTGAGTGTGAGCGGTGCAGAAGCGGTAACCGAAAGCGCAAAAGGCCATTAAATGGTTCGCCGGGCAGCGTCTGTTGTACGCTTAGTTGTCTGCGTGGGTATGTTTGCTTGTGTGTGTGGTGTGTGTGTGTGTGTGTGTGTGTTTGTGCGAGGGTGACTCAAATAACAGGGCAACTAAATCTATTAGAATGGATGCGTATTTGCATTAGTGCTGGTGTCTGTGTGTGTGTACGCATTAACTCTAATTGACTGATTGTCAAGCGTCTCCGACTTTTGGGACAAATGCAAGTTAATATAATATGCATAAAATACTAAGCAAAGTTAAGTATTTATAGCGTATATATGAAAACCTTTTTTGCTTTCGATCTGGCAACCCTCTCCGCCAGCTTTCGTTCAATTTTGTTCTTATTCTCTCTCTCTCGCTCTCTCTCGTATACTCGCTCTGAGCTATGCTCATTTGACGTCATTATCCAACTGTTGTTTCGTTTTGCTCGTTTGCTTGCCCTATGCTTGCTGCTTGCACATTTATTATTTATGTATGTATGGAGTTGCTGTTTTTGTTATTGTTTCTTTTTTGTTGTGCCGCCTGCTGCTTGAATCTGCGTGCCTAACCGTTATTATATTGCATGTCTGCGAGAGTGGGAGAGAATGATGAGATTTTTTGTTCGCTCCTTGTTTTGCGTCTTGTCCAGTTGAATTTAACTGCAGCTGCTTGGGCGTCCTCTCTTTGGCATTTCTTTTTCGTGCTAGCTGCATAAATTTGAGCGCCAATTAGGCAAAACTTTGCGACAGTTTTCTGACATTTTGGTTACGGCTTGACAGCACAAGCAATACAACAAGTACAAACATGAACGTGGTTATCTTTCGTGCTTTCATATGTTTGTGTGTGTGTGAATTCACTACTCTTCTACCTCTTGCCCAGCCACTAGCTATCTCTGTTACACTTACTACGAATGTCGTTTTGTGGCTGGCTTTGGCGTGACCTTGGAAGTGTGTATGTGTGTGTGTGTGTGCTTGTGTGTTTGCAGTGCATGGAATGCAAATCCATTGAAAGCGACAGGCTGCAGTTCAAGGCTATTTTTACGTTACGCAAGCGTTACACGCACACACACACACACACACATAGATAATCTCCTTTCTTTTGGTGTGTGTGTTTTTTTGCACGAATATCCTTGAGCGTTTGCAATGTTGCATGCGTTGCGTTGACAGCTCATTTCTGTCAGCTCTGAGCTTATGCAATCACAGGCACCAACCCTTTTAATTAGCTCAACAGAAAAACCGCATTCGTATCCTGCTTCCATACTAAATATGAGTGTAGCTGTCACGAAAGGATTTATTTTGAAAAGTTGTATTTTCTTTAATATATATATTTCACCTGAACAATGCATTTGTGGTGTTTTAAAAGGAAGCCAAATCCTGTGCGATTTCGGATCATTTCTCAGGTCATTTATAACTTTGAGCAAAAATATGTAGCATACTTAGGGGCATAACTGTCTATGCCACAGATCAATGCAATATATAGTGACTAAACAAATGGTACATGTTATAAAAGGGTTTTGACTTTATTTTTGACCATTTGGCGATTGATATTATTCTTAGCTATTATTCCTTTTACTATTAACAGCATATCATTGTGCTAAGTTATAGCTGATATAAGATAGATTTTATAAGTAAAATTGAAAATTTAAATTGAATAAAAATCCTTTCCCTTGTAGTGAAATGCATTCCATCGTTTGCTGGCGTCAACTGTGTTATGCAACTGTCTTTGACCTTTGCAATTGACTGCAACTGTGCGGCACACACACTTGTGGCAAGCATGCTTGTGTGCGTATTATTGTGTCATACACGCACACACACACACATATATATATATATATATATATATATATATATATATATGGAGCTTTGGGCTGCCTTGACGTTTGGCTTTTGTCTTTGCCTCAATGTCACTGCATATTTGAGCAGGTTTGTTTAATCGAAGCGCGCTTGTATGTGTGTTTGTGTGTGTATGTGGAAGTGGGCGTGGCTTATGTGCCAGGCATGAATATGACATAAGTCAGTTAGCATTAATGTTGCCACAAACACACACACACACACACTCACACATACACATTGGCTGAAGGGCCACGCAATAATTTGCTTAGTTGATAGCTGATTGCGAGGACACTCACGCGACGCCATACTCACTCTCTCTTTCGCTCTTGCTGTCTCTGTCACGCTCTGAGTATTCTCTTCACGCATCTCTTTCTTGGTGGAAATATATGCATATTAAAATAATTGCGGCACCATTTCGATTACATATTGGTATAAGGCAAAATTGGGCAGCTTGGCAATAGGATAACCTTCCAGCGCGTCGATCTCATAGACTACAAGAGAGACTCCAGATTGGGAACATAAGCTCACTTAATCTCTAGGCAGTACAATATAGTTTCTAATTTTCGATAACTTTTTCCGATTCCGATATAAACATGTAATCGATAACAATAAAATCTTGAATTTGGAAAACTTGATGCAGTTTGAAACAGCTTGTCCTGATATATAATTAATATTATCCTATATAATAAGCTCGTCACTAAAATAAGTATCAACGAGCAGTTATAACTGAACCGGCGAAGTCCTACAATTCTATGCCTGGGTTGTAAAATGGGGTGACTTTGGAGACCTGAGTTTTATATGCTCTGGAATTGAAAATGATTAAAGCGTTTTCTCCGCACATTTGCAATTTGTCAGATCGTAAAATTGAAATTGATATTGATATGCATTGAGAATGCCAAATGTCAACTTGACAGCTGACACAAATGCGATACGCAGCAAAAAACCAATTTGCATTACAACGAGCTGCACAAACGGGCGACGAGATGAGCAAAAAAAACCCCGCTGAAGATGATGAGGGGGTGCGAAGGATATGGGAATAAGGTTGTTGCATAGTTGGTAATAGGGTAAAAAACAGAGCCAGACACAAATTCAAGTCAAGTGCAACTAATGTGAAGTTGGCTGCTCATTAGGCGGCCGCCATTGGCAGCAGCCAGAGTTGCCAGCGTTGTGAATGGATTTCTAATTTGATTTCAGCCACTTCTGGCTGAATTTTGAAAAAATAACACAATGGAAAAGTTCAATTTCAAATAAAAGCAAGAACAAAAAGTGAAAGAACCAGAACAAAAACTGCATTCACAGCAGCTAATTTGGGTTAGTGTTGTTGTTGTTGTTGTTGTCCCGGACCCCATTTTGAAAACTCTAGCATGTGCCTAGTGACCTCGTCGATTTGTATTGTTAGGCAAGCGGCGTGTGGCAAAAGTTTTTTTTATGCTGCTGTTTGCACTTTTAATACCCTTTGAAGAACTTTCGTAACTCGCAATTAAGCGAAATTTCATTAAAATTATTACCTATAATAGAGAGTTAATATGTTAACTTGAAATATTTATAATGTATTTTTCAGTTTATTAATCGTTGAAATAAGAATAAACTTTGATTTTTAAAACTAATTTAGGTTTTAAAGTATTTAGCTAACATTTTGTTGCGAGGTATCTGCCAGTCAGTCACAATTACAACCTTATTCCAACCTCAGGCTAAGCGAAACAACCTACCTATTATGTTGGTAATACAGAATAATCTATTGTATTTGTCGTTTGGCCTTAAGTGTATTCATTTATTTTCGGCACAAATTACACTGCAAACAACGAGTGTTTATACATATTTGATGGACTTAACGCCGGCACACGCAATTTCTATTTGCATTGAACGTAAAAGCAATTATGACGTTGATCGCTGATAGAAAAGAAAGATATATATATACACAAATATTGGCTGATTAAGCCAGAATTGCAAATAAAACCAAATGTAGAAAATTGCACGATTCAAAAAAAAAAACAAACCGCAATTGAAACTCACAAATCGCTGGAATAGAAATAAATATGGAGCAGGAAAACGGAAAACGGAAAACGGAAAACGGCAAACGGCAGCAACTAAAAACAATTTGCTGTAATCAAAACGAAATCAGTAAAGCGCAAAACCGCAAAGTCGCGATGGAAACTAGAATTAAAAAGGAAATGAAATTGGCAAAGCCACAGCAACGACAAGTAGTAGTGCGAAATATCGAAGGCTGACCATTAAATACTCTATAAAAGTTTTTAAGGAAACCAAACTTTACAAATAATAACATAAAGACAAATATTTTAACATTTAGATGTGTAGCATTCTCAGAAATATCTAAAAGATAGCGCAAGTAAGGAACCTTTCACTAAGATTTCGTATATTGAAGTTTTGCACAAATACCAACTTTACATGAATATTTCTTTCAAAGAAATAATTTCTTAATAAAATAAATTACAACTGAAAACAAATTTTGTGTATATTATAAGTAAAAGTTTCGAAAAAAAATAAAGAAAATATGATGCACAAATATCAATATCCTTAAGAGATTTTAAACGTTAATTGCATAAGCAAAAAGTTATGATTCTCTTAAAAAGAAAGGAATTATTTTGGGATTAAAACTGTTTATATAGCTAAGCTTAATTTGTGTACTTAGTAGCATTTACGTAATGATATAATTTTAAGTAAATTGATTTGGCAGAAAAAAAACATTCCCCAAACATTTCCAACACGCCTCGGGCAATACTTTGTTTTTGAAAGAGAATTGGGATATTTTTATAGAGAGCTTAATACCGTCTACTAATGAGCTTTACACGTTAAGTAGCTTAGGAGCTTTTTTGTACTTAAAGTCCTGTTAAGCGAATCAAGATCTTTCAGTCCTTTCCAACACTACAACGTTTTCGCATCAGCTGCTTAAAGAGTATTTATTTAAAAGGGAAATGGGATAACTGTGAATGCAGTCAATGCGACTGGCAAAGTCAACATCCAACAAGTACACAGCGAGAGCGAAGGAGAGAGAGAGAGAGAGAGAGAGAGGGGTGGAGGAGGTCATTATATATATTTGTTGTCCCTAGCAAAATATTTGTGCTTTGCGCTTGATTTATGCGCATTGAGGTAGTGAATAGAATAGAGAGAACAGCGGCATGTAAACAATGCGGTAGATTCAGATGTTGGCAGGAAGGGGGAGGGGGGTGGTGGGATATATGGGGACAGGTACAGGACTATAACGGAAACAGTGCGACCAAGGAATATGTAAATGCCGCATACAAAATGCTACAAATACAAACGGATGCTGGTACATATATAAACAGAGAGAGAGAATGGGAGGGAGGGAGAGAGAACGATGGAGAGTGAGTGAGAGATATAATAGAAACTTGTGTTATATCATTGTTTCAATTGACACAAACTGTTGCAGTTCAAAAGGATGTCCAAACAAACAAAAAAAAAGGTTCCAAATTTTGGGTTGAAATGTTTTTAGCCAATGACAATTGTTGTTGCTGCCAGGCAATGTTTGCATAGCTGCTCACAAAAGCCTCAAAAACACAAACATACAAGTTGCAAGTATTTCTGTACAACTTCTTGTTCGTTTTCTTTGGCGCGCGGGTTCCAGAATCCGATTGACGTAGTACAAAAGGGTAACCCGAAAAATTAACAATACAATTTAAAGCGAGCTGGTAGCTAACACAAAAGGTTGACAGCAAAGCCAACACACACACACACACACACAGGCAGCCAGACAGACAGCTGGCGGGGAGGAGTAGGGGGTTGTTTGAGGTTGGCTTTTTGTGGGCAATAGAGACAAGCTTTCAGACACATTTGCAGGCCCCGCAGGCGGGTTCAAAGGTTGACGTACACACTTGACAATGACAATCGTTTGTTTAGCTGTCAATTGTTGTTGCTGTTGCCTCACACACACACACACACACACACACACACACACACACACACACACAGACACAATTCATAATAAGGGCTTAAAGTTGCAATGACAGAAAACAAGGGCTGTGAAAAAAAAACAAAACAAACGTAAACAACTTTTGCCATTTTCCAGTCAAGTTAAATTAAGGAAAAAGTCAAAAAATTGAAAGCACAATAGTGTTCGACCTGCAGATATCCTGTAAAGTATAAACTATTGCAAAGATTTTGTTGTTCGGAGATTTATACTGCTCAAGAAGTTTTAAAAGTTTGTGCAAGTGATTATTTCTTGAAACTTTTGGTAAGTATTAGAAACCGGATTTACATATTGCTAGGCAGATTTTGATTGCCAGTGCTCATCAGATATATGAAATATGTATCGTATATATTTGGCCATACATTTTCACAACTTGTTCTTATGCCTCTTTCAACCTGTTCTGCTTGTAGACACAGAAATAAAAGTGAAAACTTTGTCTTCGTCATTGTTATTGTAATTGTTGTCGTGGTTGTTGTTGCTAGGGCCAGGGCCACAGCTGCCACGCCCACTTTGCGTGCACAAACTCTTTGACATTGTCATAGTCTGCAACAATGTCCTCGTCCACGTTCATGTCCTCGTCAATCTCTTCCCGCTCCCTGCTCCGCCCCCCGCACATCGCTCTTCCTCGCCGGTCTTTGTCTCCTTAGTCTGCCTCATTGTGGCCGACTTGGCGTGCACATATATATATATTTAGGGACAAGCTTTATTAAATTTTTGTGCTTGCTTATATTTCAAAATATAAGCAGGCGGCGACGCTGTCTCTGTGTGTGTGTGTGGGCGTGGCAACAGCAGCGTAACGCCTTTTGTTCCACCGCACTCGACCGCGCCTCCTTGTGGCGCCACAGACATTGCCGTCATTTGGTTGGCGTATTTAGATTTTAATTTGCGATAGCAAACTTCTTAATAGGATTTCACTGTCGCTGCTTTTCGCTTGTCTTCCCCCAAAAAATTCCCCTCTGCTTTAACACCTCGCACACACACACACACACACACACACAGAGAGAGACGCACATACATTAGCATAGACATGGCGAAAATGTGTTTATTTTGAACATTTAATATCCGCATTTATGTTGTCAGCACGCATGTTGAAAAGTCCTTTTCGCTTTCAATTCCTTTGCAGTTTATGGCAGTTTCATTTCAAACCATGTTGCATGTGCCACACATTATGTAGAACAGACACGCTTCACACATTTCCCCCTCTCCCACTGGGGCATTGATTGGGCATTAGTTAGTTGACTGGGTGTGTCGCATATCGGAGGTGTGGCTTGAGTCTCAAAAACTGTGGCAGCTCCTAAGACCTTTTGCTTTCAGGCCTTCTTAATTGTTTGACGTGTGTGTTGTTTCAGCTGGTCAGCTGGTCGAATCCCTAGGCCCAATAACAATTTTCCACTTTCGCTTTAGGTTTCCGATTGCATTGGGGCCAGGACCTTAGGTGTAAATCCCTGATGGCTTAACAGTTAGTTTCTTGTTCTTGCAAAGCAAGTTTCGCTTTATCATTGCAAGCTGTATGAATGTTTAAGCTATTATATGGATATTATATGGATATATTCGCGATTAGTTGAACATAAAAATTCTGGTTAAATAGTTTTCTTAGCTTGTTGTATTTAAAATGGGAAAATATTGTTAAATCGGATACTCTCAAAAAGTGAAATCATACCTTACCATAACCTTAACAACCAATTATGAAAAACCTTGTGGTCATTGCCTAATCCTTTTTGGGGTTAGAAAGCTTATGATTTCTGCCCATTAAGACTGTTAAGTAAGTTTTTAATCTGTTAGGGAATTAAAGCTGAGACAACTCGAAGTTAATTTGCTTTTATTATAATTATTTTGTATTTTGTTGCTGCACAATAACAATTGTACACGTGTCGTATATATATATATATATATGTGAACCTGTATGCTGTTGCCTTTTTGTCTGTTTGTCTACTGTTGTACTTAAATTATGTAATAAGCTTAATTGGCTTGGGAATTACAGCAATATGGAGTAGCAAGGCAACCGACCGGTACGAGAGGTTGATGTTGGTGTGGAGTAAAAGATGTAGATTGTGTTTTATTTCGTAAGCGTGGGCTTCCCATCCGCTCTGTCTGCTAATTTATGGTGACTTGTGATAAGCAGCGAATGCTTCGCTTGTGTAACTGACATAAATTAGATAATAAAACCCAACACGAGAGTGAGAGAGAGAAAGACAACATAGCATAACATAGCAAATCAAAAGAAACAGCTGGACATAGCAATAAATAAAGTGAATGTTTCATTTATGCTTCATTATCCATGCATAATACATATTTAAACGCCATGTTAGCAAATTACCCAACTGTCAATCAACCAACTAACTGACAAGAGCAGGTCCTCGACCTGTTACCATTTTAATGTCTAATGTCAAGGCTCAATCAAATAATAAACGAAACACATATGAAATGTGCTGGGCTTTATCGATCTTCAGTGCTCAACTCGAACGCAATTAAATTTCAATTGCCATACACTTAACTATCAGCAATCTTAAAATTTATTAAGTATACGCCACGGTAAATGCTCGCTTTCGGTTGAAGGGAGAAAGACATTAACCTTCTTTGACTTATTTTTGAGAGCCAATATGCGAAATGTTCTGCATCTCAAAGCAAGTTTTGCCATCAATTTAGCTGGAGCAGCTGCAGCACGCTTTCATATTCATAAAAAAAAAGGCCAAATGCAGTCAGTTACTGGCTAACTTACCTAGCTGAATGCCAGAAACTTCACATATCAAATGCATTCGCAGATGTTTACTTTCTTTCTTTATTCGTTTTTCGTTTTTCGTTCTGGCTGACTCAACAACTTGGGCCACTTTACATGAATGGATGCAAGCAGAGAAATTGGATGAATGGCCAGTCAACTGTGGACAGCTGTGCCACTTGTCTATATGCCATGATATATGTGTGCATGTGTGTGTGGGTGTGGGTGTGGGTGTGTGTGAGTCTGTGTCGCAGCTGCACGAAATATCTGTAGCATACTTTATGGCTGAGTTGAGCAGATGAGCATAGCTAACGGTGCGTCTGTGTGTGTGAGAAAGAATACCGCCCCTCATCTGCTTGTGACAACGCCGGTTCGACAAAAAAGTATGTCAAGATTTACGCGCATCGTTAAGGCAATAAACAAAAAAACTAGAGAATGGAATGAGGTGGAGTGATTTCGTTATACGATACTCTATATGTATATATGTGGAGGATTGTTTAACTTTTAAGCAGCTTGAAATGTTTTTCTTTCATTTAAATGTTTCTCATAATCTGTTTTATTTTATTGCAACACTTATCTCAATACTGTATGTTTAAGCAGTTTCAATTTCGCTGCTTTCTCAATAGTCCGCGAAGGTGTTCGAAGTGGATTGCTTTCAATATTGTTGACGGTTTCAGCAACGGGCTTAAATCAGCTATAAGTATTGTAAATTATAAAGCTTTTTAAACTTTCGTTTGAGCTTTCACACGTACACATAAAAGCTTTTTTGCTGCTCCTCAACACTTACGCAATATATATTTATCAATGTACATTGATTGAGGAAACAAAGCATATATTGAATACCCTTTTACTACACTTCATTGCATACAGGGTATCGCTGGAAACGTCACAGCAACATGGCGTGTCTATTTCCATCTATTTCTGTGTTTTGTTATTATGGGCGTGCCCCGAGCTGAGCACACGCAATGCCAGCAGGAAATGGGTTGTGATGTGGCTGGGCACGAGACACTTCACGGCTAACAACGCGTCAGTCAAAGTCAACACACACTTCACATTCTTGTTGTTGTTGCTGTTGTTGTCGGCGAAATGTGAATGAAAGAAAGGCGGCAACGCAGCAAAAAAACAGAAAAAAAATATATAACACTGTCACTTTTTGACAACTGATGCTCGCACACATGCATACATACATGCACACATACATACGTATATGCATGTAGATGAATACGTTGTCATATGTTGCAAAACGACAAACTCCGAATATATTTCACACTCCATACATTACTTTTTCTCTTCTTCATTTTTTGCATATTTACATTTCAACTTTTGTCACTCACACACACACACACACACAATGAAACTGTAACCATTTTGATTTGTTACCTCAACGCAGCAGCATGTATTCTTTCCTTTCCCTTCCTTTTAAATGAGTTTCGAGTGAAATGGCGTAGCATGGAAAATGTTTTATTTACCCGCAAAGTTTTTCAGTTTGTTTTTTAAGCCACTGCGCTTGTTGTTTTCATTTGATACTTGCGCATTTCCGCATTGCCGACATGTTGGCCATTTCAAGCGAATACACGGCGCAGCTGCCCATTTCCATTTGCAGTTTCATCTGCAGAAGCTATTGCTTCGCCTCCGCCCACATTTGACATCATCATGCATTGCAGCCTTCGCATCCTTCCAACAGATGGCCAGCAACGATGGTGGCACGAGGCACGCCCAGGGGTAATTAAAAGTGCTTGCAGTTGGCTGCTCCCTCTGTTAGCTTATTGTTTGCTGAATGTTGTTGTTGCTGCTTTTGTTGTTTGTGTCGTTGTTCTTAGTCGAGTTGTTGTTTTAGTTGTTCTTCGTTGTGGGCTTTTTCAATACCTTTGTCAAGGATCTTGTTAATCAGTCATGCAAATAATAATTCATTCCTAAAAGCCTTAGGTATATAGAATTTCTTTACTTTAAAGATTGCTAAACGCCTTTTGATATACTTGCAAAGTGTATATTAGTTTTGTCATGCAATGTGTAACGCATAGAATGTAACATATATTCTTGATCAGCATCGCGAGAAGAGTCGATATATATATATGACTGTCTGTTTCTAGCTTTGGTCAAGGTCTTCTAATGTGTGTCAAAATTGGCCAGATCGAACCACTGTATCATATAGCTGGCATACAAAGTATGTGTGCCAGATATTCAGATTCAACAATGAACTTTTAATTTAATTTGTTCTGTAAAGTAAAATTTAATCAAACATTTTTTTTGAACGCTATTCGAATCCAAATTTTGATGAAGCAAGTGGCAAGATTGAACTTTTTTAATAATTATAGAATCTATATTAGTATAAGGAAATACAATAATAATAAGAATAAAACACAGCAAGTGTATTTTACTTGCAGCATTCCAATTAATTTAGCTTGCAAGCAATTTCTATTGTATTTCAAAAGTAAAATGCTTTGTTTAGTTTTTGCTCTGCAATGTCAATAGGTTTTTTATTAGTATATCGATTTGTATACACACTTAACTAAACAGTTGCACATGTTGCACTTGACACATGATCTAAACATAGTAAGTATACGCAGCGTCAGTCAATGGCAAATTTTCTATTTGCGCAACTCAAGCAATTTACTCTTGTGGCAACGCCCCAGGAATCAGCTGGCTAGCAGGCAGCACGTAAACGCTAAAAATAATAAAGTGCATATTATATTGTATTATAAGCTAACAAATGTTTTGCGCTGTTTGTACAAACCAAATAAAGGCCATATGGGCAACTGCAGGAAGCCAAATGCGGACAAATAATAGCCAAAGACTAAAAAGTTAAAGAATTAATATTCAGGTTAGGCGTTCAATATAATTTTACGATATTCATTTTCACTTTTATCATGTCCATTAAACGAACGAAAAACTCAAATCTCTAAGACGAATGGTTTATTGATTTCTTTCAATCAGATTAAAATAAGAAATGTGCAGGTGTTAAAAACCATAATTGAATTTTTGAAGTTTTAGACAGCTATTTAAAGGGCGAAAACATTTTGAAAATACTTTCAGTTTATCCACACATGATGAGAAGTAATAACAATTTTAATTATTTTAATTCCCCAGTTGTTGTAGTGTCAAGTTTGTTAAGTGCAATATGCAATAAATATGAGCTGACTTACCGAGTGCACCTTGCCACACCCTTGAACGTTAGTTGAATCATATAGAACAGCACATCGGTGATTAGTCCGTGCGTAATGCATGCCCATCTTAGACGCCAATACCAGACCGTCTCAATGCCCAACATGAATCAATGAAGCTCAATGATATCAGCTCAAAAGGCGACGAGCGACCAACCCATGGGAACGAAAGAAACAAATAAAGAGAGTCACAATAAAACCAGGGAAATGCCAAGATTCCGCCAATGGCCAGAATCAGTGCCATAAAGGATAGATTGACAATAAACCACGTAAACGATGCACAAACCAAAACACAACACCCGCTAAGGCCAAACTGAGCACGTTGACCAAATTAGTCCTGAATGATGCGCAGAATGCAGCCTATGCTAAAAGTGCTGCCAATGCCTAGGACAAAAAACAAAGGGGAGAAAAGATCGGTAAACATATGTTGCTAGATGTGCTTTAAGGCGCACGCAGCGTACAGCTTAGCTTTGGCACATACTCAAATTTGGCAATCGCATCAGTATACGATATAAAGGCCAAACCGGTGCCGTCTTTAACCACACTGCAAATGTCTGTGATGTCCGTCTGTTTGGTCAAGTTACCCTAAATGCCAAGAGTAAAGCTCTCAGCAATAATTGACGAGCGCGGATCGTAATGATGACAATATCCCGAAGGAATTGGAAAGGAATATAGACAAGCAACTTAAATCAATTTAGAACCTGGGATTATTTGTAAACATTCCTATTGGAGTTATTGTCGGACGCATATGCTATCACAGTGCCAAAGCATATAGCCAGGTAGATAACATTCGGGTAAGAGCTGCGAGTGGATTCAACAATTCTCTCCACTGTGGCTCAAAGAAGTAAACACTACGAGGCACCAATGATAAGACAGGCAAGGGCCAAACAAGCCACAAGCTGCCAATTGGGCCCAGACGGGCAATCATCAGTATTACATAAATGAAATCACAATTTTAAATTTATTTTCATGAGTACTCATTTTCGAATGATAGATTAAATCATTTTTGTGTTAATATGTTCAAACTTTATTTTATTATTGAAATATGAATTGAAATGAAACTAAGCGGTTGTCAATTTTAACAAATGTATTGGAAACTGATTTTTAATTGCAGAAACGCAAAAGCTTATCAAATTATTAATAAACTGGCAATAAATATTTATACCATATTTGTTAAATCAGCAAAATGAAAACGTTAAATGAACATGCAAACAACAATATTTTTGATAATTGGCATACACAAAACTAAAGTATGTCAAGTTGATTTTTGTTTTGTTATCATTTGCAGTTGTTATCCAACTTTACTTACTCAAAGTACAATTGTGCTGGTGACATTTTTCCTGTGGCATTAATTGCACTGCGGCTGCCATCGTGACAAATGTCGCCTCAACTTTCGCGACAGTTGCTCCAGGGCAGCACTGTGCCAAAGGAGACTAGCAGGAAGCGCAGTGTCAGCGCCATGAAGGCGCCAGTGGCCAACACTTGACCTGCAGCGACACCTTTGAGAATGGGTGACAGATCAAAGGTACGGAGGACGCCACCGCCACGAATCTGACCCAATGAGATCTCCAAGTAGTAGACAGGTCGTCCAATTATTATAAGATAAGGCATCGCAAAGGTGCCACCGCCATTCTGAAAGGCAACGTAGGGAGAACGCCAGATGTTGCCCACGCCAACAGACAATGAGATGTTGGAGAAGAAAAACTCAAGACCATTGCCGCACTCTTCCATCTTTTTCTGCTGGTTCCTCTGTGTCCGTGGCATCTTCATCCTAATCTCTATTGAACTACACACGGCGAGGTCGCGTTCTGGGCTGATATTTCGGTGACAGAACACATTGCGAACAACCTGCAAACAGCGGAGATTTCTCTTCTTTGCGTTTTTCAGCTAATTTGGTTTGATGCGGTGGCCCCTGTTGTATTTGAGGACTGATGGAGGTGGAGGGTCTGTTAAGCTAGTGCCACGGCTAATGAGATGGTTGGCATTCAACTATTATAATAGATATGTTGATTGTCAGCTCAAACTGTTTGAAAAAATGTCTTCTTTGATATGTAAATGTAACTTAAGCTTTACATAATGGATCTCTTAGATAAAACATTACATTCCGAAGCTTACAGCCTGATACTATAAACTAATCTGTGTCAAATTTCAAAATTGAAAATATTACTTTGTAATTTTAATATTTTAATTTTCATATCTGTGCAAACTTTGACAAGGGAAAGGGGAGGAAATGCAGAATGTTTGCTAGCTAAACTTTATAAATAAATCATGAAACTTTCGACATTTGGGAATATAGTTCGTTATAAACTAGGTTAAATTTATATAAATATCCTTGCTTGGTCTAAGCACTGTAGCTTACAGAGATATATAATAAATACGTCAGACATTTTTAGAGTTAAACAACTCTGATTTGATTGTTTGTTTATTCAACTTTATAAATGCATAATGTGGCAATAGAAAACATAAATAAATTTAATTATAGTTTGGACAATTATGGAATAGTTTACAATAAACTATGTTGAATACTTACTTATACTATTTATATAAAAATTCGTTTGTTGTTGATGCTTGTCAACTGTACGTAGATACTTTAATATTTCACCCAACTTTGAACATATAATAAATAAGAAAAAATCTTGCTTAAATTCAAATTTGGCGTATCAAGCTATATAGACAAATATGTTGTATGAATTTGTACAATATTCTTTCTATTGTATCATAACAAAGTTGATCTGTCAACTTGTGAAAAAAGCAGCCCTTAACTTATCTTTCTTCTTCTAAAATATTACTTCTCTTAACGTAGTTTAGCAAACAAAATATCGAAAAGTATGTTTAAAATATCTATAAAAATTATTTGTCATACAAGAATACATATAATTAAACTGATAATTCTTATCTTTTTCGTTTTAGCTGCATAAGTAAAATAGTTCACTGAACAGAAAAAGGCCCGAAAACTACAAATTTTGAGGTATGTAAAGGAAAATGTTCGACTTCAATAACTCCATAGATCTTTAAGCGCAATACTTTTAAAAATGTATTCAATGGGATCTCTAAAAACCGCTGATAGCAATATTTTAACAACTCAATTATACAAACATAGATGTGACGCGGAGCCAGTGCAAAGTTATGAAGTAGGTGAAGTTGTGTGTAAAGAGGAAGCATTGGTCTCGTTTTACAGCATGATGCAAAAGTTGGCAACTCTTTTGGCTGCCTGACAGCTTCGAAAGTTTTTAATAATTTTCAAGAGTTTTCTAATTAACATCCCGAGCGAAAGGCACTGCCAAGTTGCAGCTGCCACTTTTCCACTTGCATCAGTTGCAACTAAAAGGGATATAACGAAGATGATGGAGTTGAGTGGTACACAAGAAGAGAGTGCGAGAGAGCGAGAGAGAGAGACTGAGTGGGTTTAGAGTCAAAAGATGGCAAAGAGATGTTGAACGTTCATTATGGTGACAGTTTTAAATGGGTTTTTAACAACTTTCGCCAGATTTATGAGAGTTAAATTGCTTTAATAACGCTGATTGACGACGCTCACTGTGGAAATTGAGGGTAATGCAAGAGGCTCACATTTTCGTATATTTATTTTTTATATTTTTGTATTTTAAGCGATTATTAACGCACATAAATTGCCATTAGCTGCAGCTGAAAACTAAGTTTCTCTATTTCTTTGGGGCGGAGTAGTTCATTAAAGCACCAAGCAGTGGGAGGGCCGTTCCTTTACTTTTAATTGCAGCTGGAAGCGTTGCAACTTTACCGTGCCAAATAAATTTTTGAAACTTTTGCGAATGGGGGCAAAGCGCTAATGGGGCTCATCTGGAGCACGTTAATACATATTGTATGTATGTCTGTGTGTGTTTGTGTGTGTGTAACAATCGATAACAGCCCAAAGTTACAGTTAGAGTAACAGCAACATTAACAACAACAACAATGGCAACTTCAATTGCAACAATAACTTCGTTTGAAACAACCACAGAGGGGAAATCATTGAGTAAAGTTGCGTATTGCATGTCGGAGTAAATGCCCTTTGATTTATTATTGCCCATTAATTGCACTTGTAACAAGTTGAGATCATTAATAACATTCCGTTTTAGAACATAATTAAAAGCTTACATTTTTCAAATCTTACTCACAGATTCTTGACACGATGTTAAAAGAAAACAAGTAAGAAGTATCTAGTCGAGAAATCTCGACTACAAGATACCCTAAACCTTTGCAAGTATGTTTGTGTGTGTGTGTACGCGTGTATTGCATACTTGACTTAACTTCAATGTTCCATATCTCCGGTGCTTATATATATATAGTTTCCCAATTTAAGATTTTATTGTTATCGATCACATGTGTATATCGGAAACGGAAAGAGGTATCGAAAATTTGATACAAACTTGTACTGTGTTCAAGGGGTTCAGGGTATAAAATAAAGCCCTTGACTTCATTCATCAGATTCAGCACGTCAAAAGCATTTAAAAAAGTATTATCCGATTAGTGCTTAGAAAAGTAAATATTATAATGTCATCTCTCTAACTAAAAGTTCCGAAATATCAATTATTTTTAAAGACTTAAGTCATTTATGAAGCTTGAACAATATATTTTACGGTAAAATGAAGTTATTTTAGAGATAAGTATCTCTTAATATTATCGTATATTTTGCCACAAAAATATTTAGCTATGATCTTATTATCTTCAAATAAATGACTGATGGTAAAAAGAAAAGAGAGTAGCTGTTATTCTTCCCGTTTTCACCTTGAGACAACAAACCCTCCGACCCCTCCCCCCACCCACACACACACACACACAACATACAGAACATTCCGAACACATGTGCTTTTTAAGTTACTGAATATAATGAGGATAGCAATTAGTTTTGCTTTTTGCTTGTGGAAGTTGTTGTTTCTGTATTTGGCTATAAGTTCTAACAAGTTTACCTTTAAAATTGATTTCAACGGACTTTGCAACAACTTCCGTTTCCGCTACAGTTGCTCGTGTACTTATTAGTCGTCATTGTATAAGTTGCTCAACATGTGTGTAACTCTGGCTGTCTGTGTGTGTGTGTGTGTGTGTTATACAACTTTTGCCATTTGCTATGTGTGCCATTCTGTGTGTGTGTGTGTGTTGTGTGGAAGGAGAAAACGTGTCGAGTTTTACGTTAGCTGACAGCTTTTAACAACCTCGCTAAGCTCTGACATTTCGTAACATGAAAAATTGGCAACCCTGGCACCTACCCTTATACCCCCCACCACTCGCTACGAATTGAAAGTGCAAAATCATTGAGCGCACATATAATTTGAAATTAATTTTTAATCAACGTGAATTGAATTAGATTGAATCGAGTGCAGCATGATTTGATAATGGAATACTTACTATATAGTAGGCACAGAAAATAGAATTGTAGATATTTTTTGTTTTGGGTTTAATATAATACCTGCGGGAAGTACATGAATAAATAAATTAGCTGCATGTAATTTTAGCTGCGGCTAAATGCGTAACTATAAATTATGAATTTCTGTTTTATGTGTGGCACGTAGCACGTTGCGGCAAACAGTCGCGGCGTGTTGCATCCAACTCTTACTAAGGCTTTGTTTGCGTAGACCAACCAACAACAACAACAAGAACTGGATGTTGCGTTTGTTTTGTTGCTACGCGCGTGCCTCAATTATGAAGCAGCATTCAGTTGAATGCACCTGCCACACACACAAAAAGTGGTTGCCACTGCTGCTGGCAGGCGCCAAATGTCAAGGGAAGTGGCGCAAAACGAAGACGAAGAAGTCTTTAACCCAGTTTGGCAGTGCAACCTGCAAAGTCTTTCTCTTACTCTCTTACCCTCTTCCCGTTCCCGTTCCCTTCCATGCCGTTCCGTTCCCTTCCTATTTTTAGCACGTTTTTCAGCTAAGCGCATTGTTGCCATTGCCGATTGCAGTTGGCTTGTTTGCCGCACGTAATTGTTGCAGGGGTCTCCTTTGTTGTCTGCTTCTTATTCGCAGCACAAAAAACTTATTAAAATGAAAAAGCAAAAGCAAATCGATTATGCCTTGGCTTAGCCTTAGCTCAGGCCAGTTCCCAAAACTGAACAATGCGAATAACTTTTAGACTCAAACTTTTTATCCTACTACGACAACAACAACAAACACCAACCAAAAAGGAAATCAAAATCAAAACTTTAAATTGACATCGAATAGCAATACCCATACTATACGCATGACCCAGCACCACAGTTCGCACCACCAACCCCAACAAGAGCTACTTCTTTAGAAACCACATTCGCATTCACAACGACACAAAGTGAAAAGTTTTTTGCTGTGCCAAGTTTTTTTTTTCTTTCGCCTTAAAATTACTAAAAAATTGATAACCTCCCTGCTTAGGCTCAAACAAAATTCTGATTTCTTTTGGAATACCCTGTAAACTTTGCAATAGAGTAGCTTAGTGGTGCTTAGAAACAACTTAAAATAACTTTCTTAAACCGATTTTAGACTTAGTTGTGACTTTATACATAGTTAATCAACAACAAATACTTTTAAACTTAGTAGTAGCTTTGTTATTGACTTCAATTTTTGTGTTTTAGGATCGTTTGTTGTTGCTTTGATTAAATCTCATTCTCCCAGTTATGTTTTCAAACAGTTTTCTTGTGCATTTTCATATTATATAGATCATTGAAATTGAGTTCAAACCTGAGCGCAAAATTAGAAACGAAAGTTTTTTTTTTGCTGGCAATTTTTTTTACTTCTTTTAGTTTTTGTAGACAATTTGTTGGCCAATCTTAAGCCGCATTGGAAACAAAAGCAAAGCCGCCGCAGCAAATTATTTTTACGCGTACCACGTGCCGCATGTGTAACGCAATTTTTATACCCTGAACCCATTGAAAATGGGTAAAAAGGGTATAATGGTTTTGTGCAAAAGTATGTAACAGGCAGAAGGAAGCATCTCCGACCCCATAAAGTATATATATTCTTGATCAGCATCAACAGCCGAGTCGATATATGTCCGTCTGTCTGTCCGTCCGTCCGTCCGTCTGTCCGTCTGTCGTCCGTCCGTCTGTCTCGTCCGTATGTATGAACGCGTCGATCTCAGAGACTATAAGAGCTAGAGACTCCAGATTTGGATCATAAGCTCGCCTAGGGATTAGACAGTACAACTTTGTTTTAAATTTTCGATAACTCTTCCCGTTTCCGATATACACATGTGATCGATAACAACAAAATCTTGAATTTGATGCAGTTTGAAAGATAAGACTAAATAATGACAATCTGTCAACAATTTTTATTGAAATCGGTTGAGAAACACTGGAGATGTGGAGTATTGAAGATAAACAAGTAAGAAAGCTCTAGTCGAGAAATCCCGACTAGACTATACCCTTAACCCTATAATTTACGCATACAGTCAGTGCTTGCAAGTATGTGTGAGTGTGTGTATGTATACGCGTATAGTGCATACCTTCTTAATTTCAATACTCCATATCTCCAGTGTTTCTCAACCGATTTCAATAAAATTTTCACAGATTGTCTTTATTTAGACTAATCTTTAAAACTGCATCAAAAAGTTTTCTAAATTGAAGATTTTGTTGTTATCGATTACATGTGTATATCGGAAACGGGAAGAGTTATCGAAAATCTAAAACAAACTTGTACTGCCTAGGGATTAGGCGAGCTTATATACCAAATCTGGAGTCTCTAGCTCTTATAGTCTCTGAGATCGACGCGTTCATACATACGGACGGACAGACGGACAGACGGACAGACGGACATGGCTATATGACTCGGCTGTTGATGCTGATCAAGAATATATATACTTTATGGGGTCGGAGATGCTTCCTTCTGCCTGTTACATACTTTTGCACAAATCCATTATACCCTTTTTACCCATTTTCAATGGGTTAAGGGTATAAAAAGTATGCACTATATGCGTATACATACACACACTCACACATACTTGCAAGCACTGACTGTATGCGTAAAGTAAAAAGTGGGGTTCAGGGTATAGTCTAGTCGGGATTTCTCGACTAGAGCCTTCTTACTTGTTTCATTTCATTTCATGTCTGCAGCTGCTGCATGTGGCATGTATAATGTTGCTTGGCGGCTGCTCCACAAGCATTTGTGTGCTTTTAATGTGAGTTTAACAACTGAATTGTTAGCTGACATTCAAATTTGCTACGCAATTTGCATTTTTAAACCTAACTCGAAAGAATGTTTTGTGTCTTAAGCTTACAAAATGTTTGTTTGTTTGTTATGTGTGTGTGTGAGTTACCACTGTGTGTGTAGAACAATATATGCAAATAATAAGAATTTGTTGTCTCTATTACGAGCTTGCCACTTCTAATTTTTGGCCAAGTTTTGTCAAAAAAAAAGAGCTCTGAAGGTTTGGAAAGTCGTTTCGTGTTTGTGTTGCAGTTGGCACTCAGCAGTTGGCATGTGCCATGCGGCATGTGGCAGGTAATTTCAATTGCCATTTCAACTTAAAGTTTTTGTTTAATTTCATGTGACACTTTGTTTGCATTCGTTTGCACTGTTGCACCTGCCACGTGCAACGTTTCCAGGCAATTAAATATGAAAAGTAATTTTCATTGTTTGCTTGACAACGTTCTTCTGTTTTTTTTTGTGCCACTCAAGCACGTTGTAATTGTCCTGAAGTGGCAGCAGCTTATTTGCTCCCTTATCAGCGAGGCAGAAATGACATTTTTCGAGTCGAAGTTGAAGTTGAGCCTTTATAAAGGCGGCCAAAGCCAAAAGGCCAATTTGCATGCCAAGCGGCAGTACAGCAGGGCCGTGGCCAACTGCAGCTGCAACTGTCGCCGAGTCAACATTTTGCGGCAAACTGTGATTTGTTCAACCCAGCGAATTTCGCATTCATTGAAACTGTCATTCGTCGCGCGGCCACCCAGTCAGCCAGCCAGCCAACCAGCCATCCTGCTAGCCAGCAATGGGGGCGCTGTCAAGTCCACAAAACTTGCCACAGCTGAAAGCTTTGTGGTGCTGTGCCGGCTGCAACATTTGTTGCAATTTGTATGCACAATGACAGCACATCGTGTTGAGAGCGTTTTTTCCACTCGCTGTCTCTACCACATTCACAAAAGCCGGAGCGATAAGGATTACAGCTACAAATGAAAGTAGCTGCAAACTTGTACACACACACAATGCAAAGAACTCTTGTGATCCAGGATCCAAGATCTTGAGATAATTGAGAGCAAATATGGAATAAACTTAGTTTTGTTTTGTTAGTCAAAATTAGAAGTAAGACAAAAAATATACAATAAAACCTAAAGTAGTTTTTCTTTCTTATTGTATAAGTTATAATTGTAAAAGCTAGATAATGTTTTATTAGAACACATTTAGATGTTAAGGCATATTGATTTTCACATAATCTATATGTGTTCCGTTCAACAAAACCATTAACAAACGCTCTAAGTAAAGCTTTTTAGGCAATGCTACTTTTTAGACGCAACTTTTTACTTAACATTTGTTGAATATCTGCTGTGGTCACACGCACACAACTTTCTTCTGTTTTGTGATACTTTCAAACAGATGTGTAGCATAATTGTTGCTGTTACTGCCCGACCCTGTGGCGTATGCGTAATGCCGTAGAAAATGTTGCGAAATGTGAAAAGTTTGGGCCAAAGTCGAACAACGCCTGTGTGTGTGTGGGCTGTTGTGTTTTTTGTTTTTTTGTTGTGTGTGACAGGCGTTAACTGACACTTGGGTGTCACGTTAATGTTGTTTAGCATACTAAGGCCTTAAATGGCATTTATTTGCAGCTACAGCATCTCTCTCTCTCTCTCTGTCACTGCCTGCTTTCAAGTTTGATATTGCCGAAGACGTGGGACAAGTAAAAAGTGGCTGAGTGGCCCCAGCCCACACATACAGCTAAACAAAATGTTGCCTAATGGTATTGTGGGTCATTGTTTGGGTGATTCTGTGCTTGTTGCTGAGGGAGGGGGGCTTTAGGGCATGCGACGCCTTAACCAAGTGGATTTTATGCCTTGAGACATTTTCGAATGTCAGCACAAATAGTATATGACAAACGCCATATAGATTATAGGGCAAAAAGCTATACAATTTTCGTTGCTGCTTAGCTGCTCAAATGTCCTCTAATAACTGTTATTAATGCGGAACTTTAGAAGTGCTTTTTGTGTGTTTGTATGTGTGTGTGTATGTGTTGGATGGTGTGGGGTGTTGGGTGGGGTTTGGTTGTTGCTTTCCTTGTTATTGCTATCTAATTACAATTCTGTGGAATCAAACTTTGTTGCTCGTTTTCAAATTGAGTTTGCCTGCGTTCTGCCTCTCTCTTTTTCTCTTTAAGAATGTGTATGTGTGTGAACAATTTCCCGGCGTGAAAAGTATCACAGCATTTTTCTTTCTCGCTACTTATTTCTCTCTCTCCCTCTCCCTCTCTCTGTGTGTCTGTTGCTCCTGTCTGCCTGTTGCTAAACTAATCAAATGATGTTGTGTTTGCGTCTCTCGTGTTTGTTTGTTCTTGTCTCAACCTGTCACGAACATGGCATGTGTGTGTGAGTGTGTGTGTAGGTGCAGCTGCTGTTAATATATGTGTGAGTGTTTGTGTGTGTGTGTGTGGTGTGTGTGGTGTGTATGCGTGGCTTTGCAACAGCAACAGCGCTTGATTTCATGCACAAACAACACGTAATTCATGTGCTGCTATCTCTCTTTCTCTGGTCATCGCTCTCTTGATACCAATCTGTAATTACAGTTGCTGTCTCTGTCTCGATGTGTGTGTGTGTGTGTTGACCGAGCGTGTTTTGTTTCAAGTGCCATTTGTTTTAATTAAAATTCATTTAAAGCGCTTTAACCATAAACTGACAGGCAACACGATTGATGCCTGTCGAATAAAGAGTACAGGCCAACAGATAAAGAATGAGAGATAGAAAGAGGGAGACAGACATATGCAAACTTAAAACCCATTTGCAGAATATATCGTTTACGAATGTGACCAGCATAAATGCACACACAAGAAAATGCTTCCAATGGTTCTTTATTTGTTTATTTTTGCCTCGGTGAAATGTGAAAATATGCTCTACCAAAGTGAACGACCACAACCAATTGCACAAATATTTATCCTTTTTTGTCGTTGCTTGTTATCATTCTGTCATTTTATTGCAAAATAAATTTTGGATTAAGCCCTCCAGCTGACTTGGGCATAACAACTTTGTTGGCATGCTTGTAACCTTACACTAAAGCTTTAATACTTTTCGGCTATATACACGGCTAAAGTCGGGTTACAGTTGGATTTCTTTTCCTGCTAATGTAAACCCGTTTTTCAAGTTGTAAATTCACAGTTGAAGTTATTTTTACTTAAACTAATCATAGTGTTAACAACTGTGTCCTTAACAACTTAATGATAGATGTTATGCTATAAATATTCAAAAATACCAATTTGATTTAGAATTCCCAACCTGTTTTAGCCTTGATCAAAGTCTAAGCTTAAAAAAAAAACTGTTTTTATTTAAGAGTATTTCAACTGCAACTTTGTTCTGAGTACTTAATTTGATGTTGTTGTGTTTGTTGTCTGCTTGATTTGTTTGCCAAAAATCGTTTTTATTTTGCGATACACACACACACACACATACATACAAACGTGTATACGTACATCAAAACACCCATAAATAGATATATAGATAGATACATAGCCACAACAGACACTTAACAACGGGTCGCAGCAAGCTTAGACTTTGTTTGTGCACAAATGAGAAACACAAGCAACGTGGCAACTATAAAGCTTAACCACACACACACACACACAAACCCACATACACACCTACACCCACATATACACACCTACACCCACAAATATAAATATTTCGTACGCTCTCATGTTTGCACAATAAAATTTGAACAAAATATATAAATATATGTATATATACGCGACAGGGTCCTTGTACTTGAGTAAATTGGATCTGTGCAGCAGCGTGGCATGCCACGTAAAACGGTGCCTTGTTAGAGGGGTGAGTTAACGAAAAAATTAAATAAATATTTTGCTTAAAGCAAGTTTAAAGCAATGCTCAAAGCACGTACAAGTATCTCTCTCTCTCACTCTCTCTGTCTCTATATCTCTCTGTTTTTCTGTGTATTTCTCTCAGTGTGTAGCAGGTACGATCCCGAGCCTGGCCCCCGCAACCCCTAGATAAAACATTTTCGGTATTCATGTGTAATCCATTTCGAAATTTGCATGTTTAATGTGCTGTGAGGAATTCTGTTTCTCTCGCTTTGTATTTTTTTAGCTACTTTTTTATTTGCTGAGTTTTTTTGTGTTTTTGGTTGATTTGAGCTGCCTAGAAATTTAGCTAACAACCCTGACATTATCCTTGACTTCGCTGCTCTCATTTGTTTTTGACATAAATTATTTTTTCTTCTGTGTTTCGCTTCGAAATTGCATATACAAGTAGTACTAGACGCATTTTATAAATAAATAAAAAACAGCTGTGTATATTTTGAATGTTGTACGTGAACAATTGCAATGCCATCTGCGGTCATACAATACCATTATATAAAAATAAACGTATTTTATGGCATTGTTAGCCAGGCCTATATAAGTGTGGTCAACAGTTGTGAGCCACGTTAATCGAACGCATACAATATGCAAGTGTACTTCTTATCCACATTGCTGCTTCTGTCGCTGGCTGCTTTCGCCCAGTCAGCTGGCACCAATCACAGCCATAGTGTAACTTGGGGTGCACGCATGTTCCGGGACACACATCTGGAACGGATCATCATCACGGAGAAATCCAGTCTTTGGCGAGTCGTCACACGCGACTATAGCTTTAAGCAATATGTAGGTTTTGCCTCCTTATTATTGTCATATTAAAAACTCCTTTCCGTTTCGTTAGGGTTTTCAGCGACGCATCACACAAATTGTGGTCACCGATCAGATCAGGAATGGAAAGGGTGGCTATGCTCGTCTGGTTGCGGGTGGTCCACATGCCAATTATGCCAAAATCCATTTCAAGAGTCAACGCAACAAAGGATTCAGTTTCATTGTGGACATTTATGGCATTTAAATGTTGTATTTAACATTTAGATTGTGTATTAACCCTCGAGGGTCAGTGATTTTTATGAAAATGGCTGATTAATTACAGTTTACTTAGCCTTTATGTGTGCTTTTGTATCTCTTGTGTGTGTGTGTGTGTGTGTGTGTGTGTGTGGTTGTGTGTTTTATTTTATTTTAATAAGCGTAACGAGCGTTTAATCCCAACGGTTTAACTATATATGTGGTTCGGCGGCAGGCTGTTTGTGTTGTTTTTCTGTATATGTATATATAATTGGTATTATGCCCCTAAGCTTTATAGCTTAATGGTGGCTACCCTATAAGAGTAATTTAAATATTTAAAAAAATGTAAGTATTTTTTTTTCAAGTTTTTAGGAGCTTTTGAATAACTCACAACAGTTTGGATCGTAATAACTTTTGCCAGTTCAGTTCATAACAATAACTTAACTACACATATATTGTTTGCACATATATTGAATACCTAACGGCTCATTAAAGGGTATTTCTTAGTCATGCACTGCGTATCTTCACTTCGTACTTGTTTTAAGCGTTTATTTATTTGCTGGCATGCAATATATACAAATCACAAAGTCAGGCAGAGGCAACAACATTATTTAGTCACATGTTTATAGCATAAACAACCCAAAAAACTGTCGAATTGAATAATAGTGCCAATGTAGGGAAGCATTAGGTTAAGGGTGTGGTATTAGATTGAGGGACATGTCATAAAATGTATTATATTTGCGTCTGGATTTTTGCATAATTACCCTAAATGTATGGTAAATTGCTCTTCTATTCGATTCTCAAGAACTGAAGTAGCACTTAAAAAACTTTAATGATTTCTCTTGTGTTTTCATTTTGAATATTTACTGCAGATCAGCGAGATTCCTTGCTTGAACTCTTAATATCTTTTGCGGCGTCATTTCATCAGTTTCCTAAAGGTTCTTTTCTTTCTTTTACTCTCACTCTCGCTCTCTCTCAGTCTTTTTAATTGTGTGTATTTCTCTGAGGAATACTTTGATTCGAAGTTTGGCATCTACCGTTCACAAAATGCAAGGTTGTTAGATAATGCAGTTATTAAGGCCAGCAAGTAGGACACATATAGAAGAGCTAGATTGCTGTAAGTTAAGTATAAGTAAAGTTCCATGTAATAGTAAGATGAAAGTTAAGGTCAACAAGTTTTAAGGCTATTTTTACACAGCGAAAAATAAGAAAGAGTAAATTTCTTGTTACATGCATTTTATATGCATTAGAGAGTGTCATCTTAAAAAACACTGATAAAAGTCAGCTAGAAATTAAGCAATTAGTAAATTGTCAGTAAATTCTGAAATTGTCAAGCATTAAATATAAGTAAAATTATTTATAGCATAAACTGCAAATTAAGCCAATTAATTGTGTCAACTTATATCTTAGTTGAGTTAAACATATATGCAACTTTTCTTTAAAGAGAGAAGCTTATTACTCAATTCCATTTCATTAGGCGCAGATAACTGAGACGGAAAGAGAGAGCAAAGAAAGCGTTTTTAGAGCATAGCTGGCAGAAGACATTGGTATAATTAAAGGACATTAAATTAAACGATGCAGCCGCAATTTTGGTTAAGCAAATGAGAAAATATTGCCAAGACTCGTAAGCTACAAAATGGGCTGTTGGCTCTTTGGCATTTCCCAAATGCCAGGTACTTAGGCTTAACCCACAACGCAATCAATCCAGCCCAAACAGTCTTTCTTCTGGCCTTTGCAGCTCTAAAACTCAAACAAATCCAATCAATGTTACCAGACAGCCTCAGCACATGTATCGAACGAACGAATGTGCGTGTGTGTGTATACTTATATGCAAATAAGCGCGCTGGATGCCATATAAAATTTAATGTCTTGCCTGGCTCAGACTTTGCTCTCTTTCTCTTCGCTGCTGCTTATTGCTTGTTGTTGTCAACGAGTATTGGATTTAGAAGCAAGCCATTGAAGCGTGTGCAGCCCCATCAATCGTTGGGAATTAAAATTTTATTATGCCATATGCGCAAGCAGCCCTTAAATGATTGCAATACGCTGCGTATACATAATGCAAAATACGAAATACACATACGAAATGTATACAATCACAAAGTGGCCAAACGGTCTTTTGCAATATTCGGCAATAAACATTTAAATGCAAATACTGATGCTTTTGGTCATCAGCACGAAAATCAGATTCAAGCCAGAGAGCGACGAGACGAGTGGCTGTCATTAACCGTTAAATGGTGCTACAACCCTCCACACACAAAATGGCGGGTGCCCAAAAGACTATGAAGCGTAAATGCTTCAATTATCCGCGAAACACACAGAGAGCACTCAACTTGCTTGCCCCACCCATCCTCCGGTGCAGTCACTGTACTGTTTGCCTGGCCTGGGCAGCCATTTTGGGTAGTTACTTCAATGCTAGCCATTTTATTACTAGCTTGTCCTTGCAACATACACATACACATGGCAGCTAGTGACAGCGTTTTTCATGCACTTTTAACTGGCATTCAAGGAGAATGCAGAGTATTATACAGTTTACAGTTAGCAGCATACATGCACACACCATTTTCAAGCGCTGTTTGTGCCACTTTCTGACCCCATCGTTCAATAAGAACATTGTGCCTCAATAGCCACACTCTTACTACCCCCACTCAGCGAGAGAGAGTTCAGGTATAAAGCGACCATACATTATGCAGGTTGTTTGTTATCGTTCGATAGAGTGTAAATTATGGCACAGAAGCCAGCGTCGTTGTTGTAAGTGTGGCGCAACCATAGCTAACATTTCTTACATATACATATGTAGCTTACACTTATGCACTGAGACATCTAAAGTTCATAGTTTTTCCTGACATAAAATATTAAGTTTACCTTGCCCTGGGCTTTCACACATTTCATAATCAAAATATGAATTATTAAGACAAAATTTGCATTTGGATTTAACAAAAGTTTAATATTCATTTTTACTATTCAATTTTAAATCAAATAAACATATTAATTAATATTTATACTCACACTTGCATATATTTTAAAATAACGAAATAATGATTCAATATTTGTAGCTTTTTTTTTGACTAGATTTAAGCTTATGTGTGTATTATTCATTTACAAAATGCGTTTTAGTACTTATTTTACAATGTTTATTCTAAAACCAAACAAACAACAATTTATTTTTTTAAAATGTTAACCTTTTTTTTTTGGTCAGTGTATACACACGTGTATATGCAGCTACCTGTACTACATATATGAACTAACATTGGATATGCAAAGAAAGAAAAAAAACTAAATTGAGCTAGTTGCGCTCTTGATCAAATATATGTGAGCATATTAATTGCATTTACTTTTTTTTTTTGCTTTACCCCTCCCCCTTGGGAATGTTCTTTACTTTTTCACCCCTGTTTTGTGACTGCAAATGTTTGCTTTCTCTCAGGGTTTATTTTTGTTAAGCATTTCAATGCCAAAATCCTATTAAGTTTAAAGAGCTAAAAAGCGTCAAAGCATATCTTGTCTATCATCAGATACATATACATACATATATGTAACTATATACATTGTAAATTCCATATTGATATACATAAACGTATACTTTAAGTACATACTGTATATACAGTTAGTTTTCGATGTGCAGTTTGTTGCTTGTGCAATTGAATGGAAACTCTTTCATGGCTTTTGCCTTAGATCTCACTCAAGTCGAACAACCCTTCAGTTCTTAGTGTGCCCCCCCCCCCCCCCCCCGCACCGCTCCTCCGCCACAATCATAGGATTTTGTATCAATGCAACTTGCAGGGTTTTATGCAGATTTCCATTTGACTTTGTCTAAAATGTGCACACACACACACACAAAAGATAAAACTCAAGTTACCCCCGATGCACCTTCCTTGCCCTTCCTTACTTCCCCCCCTGAAGGCGTCACGTCCCGTTCATTTGACAGCCAATTTTGTGCTTCTTATGCTTTCCCCCTCAACCATCCATGTTCACGTTTTCTTTTCTTGTGCATTGCTCCTGACCTCGATGTGGTTGTTCTCCCCTACTCACAGCTCCCTACCCCCTTTATTTTCTTCTACTCTCCTTCTTCTTGTACTTGTCATCGCGTCTTTGTTAAGCGTATAAAGTGTCAAAGTACATGAGAAAAGAATTTTTCCAGTCCCAAAAGACTTTTGTTTTTCAATTGCTATTTGCCATATTTGTGGCAATTGTTTCAGTCTCTCCCCCTCTTTCTCTCTATCTATCACTCTCGCACACATTCTTACTTGCTGCAATTGTTGCTGCAGCTGTCGTTGCTTGCAACACACAGAAACGTACTCCAAATTTCCGGCTGAAGTTGGCCAACAACAGACTATATAGCTACAGCTGAAGTTATTAGGGCTTTAGGCTGTCTTATCAGATAGTACTTATACTCTGCTCCTCAATTGGGAATGTGGTATACTAGCTTTTATTTTAAGCTTGATGAATTTATAGTAAAAAGCTAAAATAAGGTTAATGATTCTTATGATCTGTTTGTACAAATTTGGACAATTAAATTACTTCCTTTTTAAGCTGGTATAAGAGAAAAATTTATCTTTTTAATCATGAATTCAGAAAGATTATTTTAGATTAGATAGCCTCTAGTCGAGAAATCTCGACTAGACGATATCCTGGATCCTATACTTTACGCGTACAGTCAGTGCTCGCTAGTATGTGTGTGTATGCTCCATATTTCCGGTGTTTCTCAACCGATTTCAATAAAATTTTCACAGATTGCCATTATTTCGTCTAATGTTTCAAACTGCATCGCAAAGTTTTCCAAATTCAAGATTTTGTTGTTATCGATCACATGTGTATATCACAAACGAAATAATCGAAAATTTGAAATAAACTTGTACTGCCTAGGGATTAGGCTTATGTTCTACGGACATGGGCTTATCGACTCAGCTGTTGATGCTGATCAAGAATATATACTTTATGGGGTCGGAGATGCATCTTTCCACATTTTTAATGGATTCAATGTATAATAATTGTAACTAGCTCACAATCATATATTTTCACTTAAATTTGTTTTATGTTAATTGAAATGTAGCGTTCTAGATTATTCACAAGTTGTCTATTTGATGTTAAACCTTACTGATACAAATCAAAACGTCAGTAAGTCAGTATTTAACAGCTGTCTGTGCGGGAAAGCTTAACGGAAACTGTCAGCTTGTTATGTATAGTGTGCCTTTTGGTCGTTGTGTAGATCGTTAGTTGTGCTTATCAAGTGGCAGCTAACAATGTTCAACAATGTGATTGCCTGTAGCTGATTTTTAGCTGGTTGTCTAACGATTTTGAAAATCGCACGTTCTTTAGCTGTTTTTTGTTTCAACTATCATATATCAGCTTATACATATTTACAGCCAATTCTTCACTGTAAGCAGTTGGGCATAAATTTGAAAGTCGGTGGCCCCTTGGGCTGCCCTCCATCTAAAGGTTTCTGTGCGCTAAATTAAAGCTAAAGACACACACAAAAACAAAAACAAAAACAAAATAAAATCCAATGCAGTAAACACATTTAGAAAATGCCAGAATGCAAATGAGTCGTCTGTATTGAAAGTAGTTCATGCATTGGCCCTTTGAACATTACGTATTTGGTCCCAGCCACGACATGACATTGATATTGGTATTTAAATTAAACTTTATTAACATAATTTTAAAAAATTAAACATTGGTGGCAAGACTATATCAATCGTACAATAAGTATAAGTTAAAGTTTGTTTACTTAACTTTATGGACCTTTGGTCCATAGTTTTTAAGGTAGAATTTGCCAAACATAAAAATCATAATGATAGCCTGAACTATTTGCATTATTAGCAGATAGCTGGCAAAATGGCAATCCTTGGCAATTAATAATGAATATCCTGCATGCAAAAGTATTACAATAAATTGCACTATTTGCGTTATCGTTATATACTTTTTCCACCATATGTTCGCCTTGACGCCTGGTACTAAGGCCGAAAGGAAATAATAGAAATACATCACAGTATGCACTAAGGAGTTAATCATGCCAACCGAATTGAAATGACCACCAGTTCCACTGAAGCGCATTATTAAGTAGCAGACACCTGAGACCATTACATGATGATATACGTGCAGAAAACTGATTTGTTTATAGCTCTTGCGCAATACAAAGAACACCGTGTCCAGCAGATCGATAAACTTGTTAATGAAGTACGCAAAGTGCATATAACGTTCCACATCCTTGTATTTGTGGCCATTGGGAAAGGTTTCCATACATTCCAGATTGCATATGCGTTTTATGATCAGATAATAAAATGTCTGAAAGTAGAGTATCAAACTTTGTTAATGTCGTCCACTTAAATTAAGCTATGCGACTCGCTACTGACAACACCGAAAAATATTCCATTGTAGGCCACCTGGCCGAGATTGTAGATGCGCAAGATTCGTGTTAAATCGTATGGTTTACGGTTCTTCATATAGATCCGGCCAACCTTCAACACAAATATTAAATAAACCGTCATTATCATTAGAATCGGCCATGGTGAGTTCGTCAACGGCAAAGGGTTAGGATCTGTTTGTTAAATAAAACATATTTTGTGTTTTTTTTTTGTTCACTAAAGAAAAACTTAGAATTCCTACCCGGATGAGGTATATCAAAAAGTCCAAACATCGCTTCGCGGCTTAAGCTCTAACTTTACGTCGATTTACGTCGGAATACACTTCACGAATGAACGCGAAAATCAACATGCAGCCATATCTAGTTCATAGAAAAGAAAAAAAATTTAAAATGTGTGCTTTAATGAGTTCGATTCTTGAGTTTAATTTCTTTAATGCATTATTTTCTTTTCTTTTTTCGTCTATTTCAAATTTCGTTCTCTTTTATTTGCCCACAACTTTTGAGTACAATTAAGGCTTAGCAGAAAGAAATAGAGAGAGTGACAGAGAGAGAGATAGGTCAAAGACTCAATGGATTTCAAAGTTCGAATCTGTTTAACATTTTACTCGATACTTCCAAAATTCTGTTAAAATAAGTAGGCAAAGCTCCACGCAATAAATATTCATAGTAAGCACAGAGTAGATTTCTGTGTTTTTTTGGTACAAGGTCGCGAAACCATTATTGCTTATCGTGTCTTATTTTTTGTAGGCCAGTGTGTTTAATTGAAGAACATTTTACTTCAATTTTTATACCCTTTATCCATTGAAAATGGGTAAAAAGGGTATAATGGTTTTGTGCAAAAGTATGTAACAGGCAGAAGGAAGCATCTCTGACCCCATAAAGTATATATATTCTTGATCAGCATCAACAGCCGAGTCGATATAGACATTTTGTGTTCTTAGTTGATTGCATTTTTATAGTGTTGTCCATCCTAATGAGAGTAATGCCTCTGTCTCCTTATGTCATAAACTATTTAATAGTATTCTGTGCTGTATCTTTTGGTATCAGTTTTCTTAGTTTAGCTCTGTTGGTTATGTTTTCTATCTACGAAATGCTTGTTAATTATGTCTTGGGTTGTTTTTGATTTTAAGCACCGTTTTTAATTTCACGTAGTTTTTTAGCCGGTGTTGTTTGTCGCATAGTAGGTGTTTTAGATCATTTTTAATAGTGTCCGTCCCGTTTATGTTCCTTTTGTGTACCAATCAAAAATTATCTATCAAAGTAATTTATAATAACGCGCATGCTTTGCGCATACGTAATAAAATACTCACTGTATTAGTAAGCTGTGAATGATTCAACTGCAAACCTAATTGATAACTTTTGTGCTCATATTATCATATATTATCAAAATTTATTTTATAATTTAAATCTTCAATAACATGATACTTATCCATACAAAAAAAAAACATACTTATAAGTATTTGAAGTCTGAATCAAATTGTCTCTCATTTAAACTCTCGTGTAATTAAAATGCTTCTACATTTTAAATCAAGTATTTCTGGTTGTAGCTAAGGCAAAAATACTTTACGTCAGCGAACTGAAATGCATTTATTGTGAGTGACTTTGGATAAAATATAAGTCAAGCGATTATGAGAAAGCGTTTTCTATGTTCTTTGTATAGAGTTCCAAGCAAAAGTATTAAAAGAGCTAACATCTATTAACAAATTCATTTGTATCACAATATTTATTGTCGTTTGACTTGGGTATGACATATTAATGTAAAATCTGCCAAACAAAATTAAATCCTAGAAAAGCTGTGCATAAAGCGTGGACATGAACATGTACATTGTACAAACAATACAATACTAAAACCACAATTGATTAGGCTAGCATTATATGACATAGTTTCGGGACCAGCGCAGAGTCGCAACACCCAATATGTTGTATAGGCTATCAGCACATGATGATAAACATGCAGAAATGTAATCTGATTGAAGCTCTTGTGGAGAACAAAGAAAACTGTGTTCATAAATTCAAGAATAACACCACAACACGTTAAAGAAAGAAGGTTTATAATTAGTAATTTATATCTATTTCAGAAAATCTTCCATCATTAGAACTAAGCAATTGTATACACTTGAAAAATAAGTAAATAATCTAAATATTTAAGTTCTTTAAAATATATTATGCATTCCCCCGGCAACTCAATTAAGAGCGTACTAAGCAACAAGTTAAATAAACATGAACTCATGTTATTCAAAAAGAATTTTAAAATCTATTTAAAATGTATATATGCAAATAGCATTTTCTACATAGCTAGGAATGTTCATTCTTTATTTATTTAGAAAGCGTACACAATATTTACTTTAACATACACAAATACGAAATCATAGAATAAATATTTACATCGTCTTAAAGCATTTTATTCTTGTTTCTGACGTTTTGGCTTAATGTATGACTTATAGTAAAAGTTACCAAACATGACCATCATGGTAGCAGCCTGCGATAACTGAAGGTATTGCAGCCAGATCGGAAATCCACATGATGGATTAAACACTAACACTAAAAATGCCTGCATAAAAAGGATTACAAATTGTGTTATTTGTATTATGGTGATGTACTTCTTCCACCACAGGCTGTTCTTAACACCCGGATTCATGGCCGATAAAAAGTAGTAGATATACATGACGGTATGTACAAATGAATTGATAAATCCCGTCATCGTGTACTGTCCGCCCACGCCGTAGGATCTTAGGACCCAAAACACGCCATATACCATTAACACATGATGATAAACATGCAGAATTGTAATCTGTTTATAGCTCTTGCGTAGCACAAAGAACACCGTATCCAACAAATCCAATATCTTATTGATGTAGTATGCATATGTTAGCCAACGTTCAGCATACTTATCGGGATGATCTTGGGGCAGAGTTTCCATGCAACGCATATCGTAGGGTGGATTAAATACGATATATCTAAAAGCCTTTAAAGAAGTTCTACTTAATACAGAAAGTTTCCTTAATAATTTTTATACTTACAGTAGCACACAATATCGCATTGTAGATCACCTGAAACACATTATAGACGAGCATGACATTTTTCACATTATACGGCTTGCGATGTTCCATAAACCTGATTCCGATTTTCAATACAAACAGGACATATCCCACCATTAGTAATGTGATTGGCAATGGTGAGCTAAGAAATGGCATTTGCTTAACCCAAGCATCTAAGTAGAAAAAGTTTGATAATCCTTTGTCCTTGCAATAAGGATTTGTAGTTCACTCTTACCTGCGGGCTCACTTAAAAAAGGGGCCATCACTGTCATTGTATCCAAAATTGATTGAGATTCGAGTGCGGCTCTTTATCCAATGCGACTGAGACAGCGTAAAAATTTTGTTCATTTTATTTGTATACCTTCTGCAAGTTATTTATTTTGTACATACTTAATATGTAAAGCATATGTTAAGGTACCAATGTTGAAGCTTTAATCGCTTGACTCTCAAATACCCTTTACTAAGCATTATTATATTATAAATAAGTACACTTGTGGTTAGGTAATTGGATAAACTTAAACTACAAAAACGAACTGAAACCATTTTAAAAACTAAAGAACTATATTTGAACAGTGTGCTACAATGTTTTGAAGAATGTTGATTCTCTATTCACGCCAATGAATTAAGCGTCAACATCATCCAAGTTCAACATTTACGGCATAAATATGCAGAGGTTAATCATGTTGAATTACGCTCAATCGAATTAAGTTCTCTTTTTATGTTTTACAATTGAGATTCGAGTGCGGCTCTCAACTCAATCCATGTACGAAACACGCTTCGATATATGCACGACCATAGTTCTTTTGGGTTTGTCGTCTGTTGGTGTGTGCTTGGGTGTGTATTCTTGTGGTTTTGCATGAATATGTATGTCTGTATCTCAGAATGTCCATGTGTGGTTCTAGACCTACTCAAGGGCATATATAAAAACGTATATAGGGAAAGTTGTTATGAAAAAAAGGTTAAGGTAGTTTCAGCGAATGAATCGTTTTATACCCTGAACCCATTGAAAATTGATAAAAATAATAATAATAATACTATAATGGTGTTGTGCGAAAGTATGTAACAGGCAGAAGGAAGCATCTCCGACTTCATAAAGTATATATATATTCTTAATCAGCTTCAACAGCCGAGTCTATATAGCCACGTACGTCTGTCTGTCCGTCTGAATGTATGAATGCGTCGATCTCAGAGACTAAAAGAGCTAGAGACTCCAGATTTGGAACATATTCGCTACGCAGTACAAGTTTGTTTAAAATGTTCGATAATTTTTCCCGTTTCCGATATATACATTTGACCGATAAGAACAAATATTGAATATGTTGATGATTTTGTACATTATGATTTGAGGTTATGCAATAATTTAACTACATTATTTCCTTTTTCTTGTTGCAGACGTCAACAACCTAACCAGGAACAATGAAATCCGAAAGTGGACAAGGCGACATTGTCAACGACAGCAACAACAACAACAGCATTTGCTGTCAACTTAAGGGACACATAATGTGGCAAGCACTTGGCATAAATCGAGCACGTTTATGATCAAAACCAGCAACAAATCTAATTACACTGGTTTGCCCAATTGTGATGTTAATGATGATGATGATGGGCGTATGCCTTGTTTTTGGCCAGGCCAGGAAATGAGAAAACAAATTGAATATGAATTCTTGCGCTTGCCAAAAATTTAACTTGAATCTTAAAGCGTTGCCAGACACATAACAACAACTGCCAACTGCAGGTGCAGAGAATTTAATTAAGCGCACAAAAGACTTGGCAAAAAACGAGAGAGCACAAAAAACGAAAGCATACGGATTCATAGTGCCAACGTGGGCAGTGGCTATAAATCAGCCGTAGCTGGAGCAGCAGCAAACAGCAGTTGTCTGGTTGCTGTTCAGTTTTTAAAGCGAAGGCCGGCGAGCAACGACCCCAAAAGCAGGAAGCTGTAGGCGGGCAGCTGCAACGGCAGCACGTGCCACGTGCCACTTGCCTCTCCACCAGTGGCACTGGGCAATTAGTCGCCGCCTTCAATAGCCAACGGTAATAATTTTGGCTCCATTGAACGTCAGTTGGCTGCCACACTGATGACTGCCGCCAAGAGACGTGCAGCAACTGGCGGCAGCAGTGGCAGCAGCAGCAGCGGCAGCAATAGTAACGAACAGCAGCCACTGCAACAGCAGCAACATCATCAGGCGCAACAACAACAACACCACCATCATCATCATCAGCATCAAAATGGTGATCAGCAGGCGCACGAGTATCAGCATCTGTTGCAGCATCAGCAACATTCATACAACACAACGCAACACCATTTACAGCAATACCACCAGAGACAACATCAGCAGCAGCAACATGCGTCGCCACATCAGCAACACCAACAGCAACAGCAACAACAACACCAGCATCAGCATCAACACCAGCATCAGCCGTCTGCATCGTCAGCAACGGCGACACTGCGCGATTGTTCTGTCAAATTGCCCCTGGACATCCTGTGAGTATTGTAAAAATGAAATCCAAAAAAAGCGCAAAAACCAGTAAGCCCAACTGGCATTAAAAGTCGAAGGGTCAGAGTTAGGTCTCGTTTAGATTAGAGCTTGCAAATCCCCTTCAGGGCTTTTAGCTGAGTCTTTCATTCGTTGGACGACTTAACTAGTTAAATACCTTATGCCCTATGCAAATAATACGCGTTGGGTATATAAACGTAGACCAAACAATATGCATATGTTAGAGAGGTTATTATATCCTGAACCCATTGACAATGGATAAAAAGGGTATAATGGTTTTGTGCGAAAGTATGTAACAGGCAGAAGGAAGCATCTCCGACCCCATAAAATATATATATTCTTGATCAGCATCAACAGCCGAGTCGATATAGCCATGTCCATGCGTCTGCATGTATGAACGCGTTGATCTCAGAGACTATAAGAGCTCAAGACTCCAGATTTGGAACATAAGCTCGCCTAATCCATAACTTTGCCCACTTCCGATACACACCTGGGATCATAATGACAATCTGTTAATAGAAATCGGTTGAGAAACAGACATTTCTTGGATAGAACCTTCTTACTTTTTTTTTGTAAATCTTACATCTTATTTATTCTGAGTATGAATAGGGTGTACAACAGCCATTAGTGATTTTCCTTGGCTGTGTTCTTGTTTGTCAAATGTAGGAACAAAAAAATATGATGTTGCGCACGTCTCGTGCCTTCATAAAATTTACATTTGAACGACTCGGAATAAAAATTGCATTCATGTTAATGGTTGGACAATCATTTTCTCCGACAATTCCATCAGCAGTGCTTTATTTATATTCTCCTGTATATGTACATGGTACAAACATTTTGTTCTGTGCCAATTAACTTGACACCTTAAAGTGATGCGGTTTAAATACTTTTCAGTTCTTTTGAAATATTCACACTTAATGGGGAAGTTTAGACAGATAAAGGGCAGTTTAGAAGCAGCAAACTTATTGTGTTGGACTTAAGTCAAATTAAATTTTTTTTATTAGTTTGTTAAATAGTTTCTTATAAATATTTTCATATTAGTCAAAACTTTAGACACTAACCCAACTTTAATGGCTTGCAATTGTTAAGAAATATGAAAATGACAAAAGTCAAATACATATTTCCTTAGTATTATTAATTAGGAAGTGCCACAAATCATATTTAATGTGCAGCCAAGTCGACTCGAGAGAAATAAATGTAAGAAGTTGGCCATATTAATTGCACAAGCTGCAATTGTTGAGAACTAAGTCGTATTTGGCTAAGTCTTTAAGCCGCTTGCCACGAACATTTTTGGCGATTGTTGTTGTAAAGGGATCTCTTTTATGAAATGGAAATAAAATGGAGTCAACTTTGGCCAGAATTTAAATTGCTTAAGCTGCCTGCAGGCCGGCTAAACAATATTTTTAAAGGGGCACGGTGAAGGGGCGTGGAAGGGCTGTTGCTTGTCAACTTGTATGCGTGACAGCAGCAGCTACAAAAACAACAACAGTTAAGAACTATAATAACAACGACAGGAACAACAACAATAACATAACTGTCAAAGGGAAGCGTCGCGTTTATGCAGATGCCAAGTCAAGAGGGCAACAAAAAAGAAAGAAAGAAAAAAGGGCGTCAAACGAGGCCAGTCGTGACTGTATGTGTGTGTGTGTGTTTGCTGCAAATAGAAAACTTAAAGCGTGCGGTACTGCTTTGCGCGAGTGGGAAAGGGAGGGAGAGAGAGAGAGAGTGCGAGACAGAAAGACTTCTGCTTCAAGCTGCAGCTATGTCGTTACTTTTAATGAGGTGTCGCTGCTGAAACTCGGCCAACAGGATGGAACGCAAAAGCTGCCAACACAGCCTTGTTGACCCCTCATACACCGCCCTCCACCCCTCCAAACTCTTGCTATATATATATATATATGAATGCACTTAGACATCGTCTGACTAGCAGCGTCTGCTGCTTTTGCTGCTGCTGCGACTGCGGCGGCATGCTGCAAATGAAGTCATCCATTAGGCGACGTTACGTATACGCCACGTGTGCGAATTTTTGCAGTTAGTTTTGCCTCATAATGCTGCTCGGTGTGTGTGTGTGTGTGAATGTGTTTGCTCTAAGCGGAAACGTTTATAATGAAATTCGCTTAAGCGTTGACAAGGCACAGGAACACGGCTCAAGAAGGAAAAAACAATGTGGACCTGCGCTAATTTCTCCAAAGTTTTTTATTAAGGGTTTTATTATTATTTTTTATTTTTTTTGGGTTGCCAGAGAGTGAGTCATCCATTCGGGCTTCGAGTTGCCGTTGTCGTTTTGGACTGCCACTTTAATTACTCAGCAGCGGCAGCATGTAGCTGAAGTAGCAGTTGAAATGTGCAATCTAATTAGCTTAGCGACAGCCGTCGCCTATAGAAAAAAATGGTCGTCCATTAGATTAATTGCGCACAGGACGAGCACCAAAGTACCAACACGAACTTGAAGCTATACTTATGCCCTGACATTTGCACCCATTTCCAAAGTGCGCGCTTGAATATTGGAACTCTTATGTGCTTCTATATTTGATTTTAATCCATGAATAATAAAAATAATACTACCTACAACTAATTATCTGTGCTTTCTTTGAATGATTGACCTTTGCACCCATTTCCAAAGTGCGCGCTTGAATATTGGAACTCTTATGTGCTTCTATATTTGATTTTAATCCATGAATGATAAAAATAATACTACCTACAACTAATTATCTGTGCTTTCTTTGAATGATTTGTTAGTTAGATAGTTATGTTCTTTTCAAAATTATATGGTCTTAGAAGCGTTTTAACTTATTAGAGTTAATATATGTACTCATTTATTATTTTTGATTTTGTTTAAGTTTTTTTACTTAAGAATAATAGAACTCAAATGTTATAACGATTTAATTTAATCGTGTCAAGCATAAAAAACATTTTTGAATGAAATGTTAGAAAACATGAATAAAAAAGTTTTAGTTAGAACTATACTAAATTGATATTGAATTGAACTGAAAGAGTATACAAAATGTTAACCAACAATCATTCTAATACGCTCCTTTATACTTTTTCTGTTTCTTTGCAGTTGGCTGCCCAAGTCGGCAATGCGACCCGTTGGCACAGATGCCTCGCACACGGATTGCATTCTAGTTGTTGGCGTCTCCCGTCCAAAGCTTGCCGTTGTCTTTCTAACGGTCATGCTGATCTCTCTATTTCTCACCTTTCACGTGCTGTACGATAGTGCCGTCTACAATATACAAGCCGCACAAGCTGTGCACGAACGGCATCGTCTATCCCTTGCTGCATCTGCATCAGCTGCATCATCGTTTTCATCTCCAGGAGCTGCTTCTATGGGCTCTTTAAATGCCAATCATTTGCCGGTGTTTGTTAAGCCTGTAGTTAGCTCAAATCAGCTCAGTCATCCCATGGTCTTTCCTTCCAGCCGAGTCCACTTTCCCAAGACGAGCCGTCGCCTGCCCCAGGTGAGTTGCAAATGCAGTTTCAGATAACGCCACTGCCAGCTCTCCTTGCTATTTAATTGCTCGCAATTTGCATTAACTCTGCTGCTTCATCCTTCATTTCAGGCACTGATAATTGGCGTACGCAAGTGCGGAACTCGAGCTTTGCTGGAGATGCTGTATCTGCATCCGCGCATCCAGAAGGCTGGCGGTGAGGTGCACTTCTTTGACCGGGATGAGAATTACCTGAAGGGCTTGGACTGGTATCGCAAGAAGATGCCCCATTCGTTTCGGGGCCAAATTACCATTGAGAAAAGTCCCAGCTACTTTGTCTCCCCCGAGGTGAGTCTGCCCTTGCCCTACTTTCTCATTTTACACTCACTGCTGTAATTGGCAATTAGGCTTGTCCGCTGCACATGACCGAACCTAATTATTAATTAACTGGCCACCACCATCATCTAGCACATGCACTCCACATATATATGTATATTTACATACAGAGACCTCAATGGACCTCATCGACCATGCATCGACATCTATCAAATTAAACCGAAACGTTGCGCTTCATCCTAAATGTTTATTATCCATATCTATCACTATCTCTCTCTCTCTCTCACACTATCTTTCTCTCTCTCTGTGTGTTGGTCTGTCTGGGCTCTTTGCCAATTTCCGCAGTTCAGCCCGGGTGACCGTGTCCGTATCCAACCAATTTTGGCAGCGGAAATGTTTGCAAATTCATTTGCCAAACGGCGTCATCTAACACGTATCCCCACCCCCTGTCTATCACTCGCACTTCCTTTTTTGATGCTCCCACACAAGCTATCCAGTTTGTGCAGTTTAATCACCGTTTGTAATACCCTGTAAAGGTGAAAGGGGTAAAAATAGTGAAATGCTTTGAATGAAAAGATTTATTAGAATAGATAAAAATGTTTCATTGCTTTTCAATAGGTTGAATAATGTTGCAAAAAAAAATATATTAACACTAATCAGGGTTTAAGGAAAAAAGGGATCTTAAGGGTCTTAAACACTGCACTACGACTTGCTTACAATAATTAATATCGCATTTCATTAATACTTTTACTTTTTTTATACAACTACTACCACTACTTCCATTACCACTTCTGCTACTACTTTAACCACTTCCACTTCTTCATACATACTACTTCTACATACTACTACTTCTACATACGACTACTTCTACATACTACTACTTCTTCATACTACTACTTCTACATACTACTACTTTTATCATTACTTCTACTACTATTTTACCTCCTCCCACTACTTGGAACACTACTTTTGCACACTAGTAATGTAGCTTCTTTGTCTACATACTTCCACATCTATTACTACATCTACTACTACTCAAAACCACAGGATACCTTACAGCCATGCACACACTCCACTATTTTCTGCCAAAATTTCACATATTCATTTGTTTTTTTTTTAATATTTTTTTTTCCGCCTGTTGCCCGCATAGTGCCTCTGATGCTGATGCAATTTGCTGGTGTAGCCGGAAGTTGCATGGGTCAGTGAAATTGAAGCCTTTGGCTGGGAAACAGGGACACAGGGAACTGGAAAGTGGGAAGCGTGAACCGAAAACAGGAACACCATGACATGGCTGACAGGCAGCCTGTTAGCTGAGAGTCTCGTTTGGTGTCATGGCAATGCCAATAATTCATACAGTTTATGCTTTCAATTTGAAGCTCAGCTGCAATTTTCAACTTGCAATTGCAGCCTTCGCCCATTCTGGTCTCCCTTGCCCGTTGCCATTTGTTAAAGCTTCATTAATGTCATGATTAATATTTATTGACATACGCTGTGGGAGCAAACGAAATAGGAAGTGGATGGAGTAGTTGCTTTACAGCTTGGCATAAATATAAAACTGTCTGTGTGTCCCTCTCTCCCAGTGGGAACCACTCAGTGTCCAAAGGAGCCGCCTCTATCTCTCTCTCTATCTCTTCTGGATAATCGTATTTTATTTAAATGTGCGCACATATTTAATGCGATGCCGACGCGAGGCGCATTTGCAGTTTAAAATTAGCCTCGCGCCCATAAATAATGCAGAAGCGAGAGAGCGAGTACAAGAGAAAGAGAGAGAGAGAAAGAGATCCCAACGGTGTGCTTGCGCCTTTAGATGGATGCACCCCATAAGGGAAGCGAGGGGAAGATGCTGCAAATATTTACTCTGCCTATACAGTATATATATATTTAGTTTATTCAGAGTTAAGTTTTGTTGGCACAGTTTAAACAAAGGGCCGACGCGTCGCTTCTCATTCCTGGTTCATCAAGATGCAACTTGTTTTCTTTTTTTTTTGTGTGATTTTCCGTTGCCGCTTGTTGCACTTGTTGCATACTTAACGGGGCGGACCTCCATTGAAAGTGAATAACTTTATTTAGCTCGCCTCGTTGGCTGTTTTAGCATGCCTCTGCACACGACTAACATTCTTGCAACATGCAAGGGGCATATTTAATATTTTGATTGATTTTCATACGGCTTGAAAGAATGTGCAGAAGAAGCCTTGAGCTTGGCTACTAGAATTACATATAGTTTTATGGTTTATTGCCTCATTGTTACTTTTCGATTATTAACATTTAGGGCAAAGTTGCTTATCGATAACAATAATAATGAAAGCACACTCGCGCCATCTATTGTTCAGAAAAGTTAAACACTTAGTGCTAGGTATATTGTAGCCTATCACAGTTTGCCATTTATACGCCTGAAGAGCCTCTGTGCCGTAGTTTGTTGCGACGAGACGCCATTGTACGGCCATATTTTCCGGTTAAATTAAATTGTTCAGAGCACAGTGGCTGCTGCTGCAACGAGTGTGGCATACTGCTCGAGCTGACTGTAAATTCATTAGCTGCTTCTCATAGTCACGTCGTAACTTACCAATATTTTTGAAGCCACACTTGCAATACGCTTTATTCTCATTGCAGGTTCCAGAACGTGTGCGTGCCATGAATGCCAGCATTAAATTGCTGCTGATTGTGCGTGAGCCCGTGACCAGAGCCATATCGGACTATACGCAGCTGCGCAGCCATGCGGCAACAGCGATACTGCCCCTGGCCGAGAGCAGTGCATCGGGCAGTGGTGCTGGCGCTGGCGTTGGGGCCAAGATGTCAACACCGATGTCATTGTATGCCAAGTTGCATGCCGCACATGGGTATGATAATGCCTTGGGCAGTGGTGCGGGTGCCAAGGAGACAATTGGAGCAGCTGCAAGACGTGCGGGCATAACAACAACAACGCCCACTCCAACGCCAAGTGCCGCCCAATTGGCAGCCAAGTAAGTGGTATTCATGAATGAATGAAGTGAAATTTGCATATTTCAGTTGTTTTTATTATCCTCTCTCTCTCTGTTTCATTTAGATCCTTTGAGGAGCTCGCCATCTTTCCCAATGGCACAGTAAATGAGGCTTATCGTCCACTCAGCATATCCATGTATCATATGCATTTGCATCGCTGGCTTGAAGTCTTTCCACGCGAACAGCTGCTTGTCGTTAATGGCGATCGATTAATTGAGGATCCGCTATCGCAGTTGAAACGCATTGAAGCGTTTTTGGGTAAGAGTCCGGAAGAGTATTGTGGTACTTGTGTACAAAAAGGACAAAGGAGAATTTTGATTTAGCTTCGGTTACAAAGAGCGAGTTCCTGTTCGTTATCAGAAGGCAGTTGTAGCTATCCAGAAACTTGTAGTTACGTTCAATATTTGTATGACCTTAAAGAACTTGCCTGCATTTCAAATGAATTCAAAGTTAAAGGCTTTCTAATTGCCACATCCAAAATTGACTAATTTTTGTCAACTTTCGTGCCCTTTTTTGCAGGCATTGAGCATCGTGTGCGTAGCGAGCATTTCTACTTCAACGAAACTAAAGGATTCTATTGCCTGCGCTATGATAATGGAGATCGTTGTCTGCGTGAGACCAAAGGACGCAAGCATCCTCATGTGGATCCCGTTGTCGTCTCACGTTTGCGCAAGTTCTTTGCCGAGTATAATCAACGTTTCTATGAGCTGGTTGGCGAGGATCTCGGCTGGCCCGAGGAGTAAACGAGAAACACGGACTGAAGAAACGCGAGGCTATCTAAGAGAAAACAAAAACAAAAAAAACAAAAAACTATCATCTTCAAAAACATGTTAAATCACTTTCCACACATGGCTGCACTTAAAAACATTAAATCAAAGTGAAAAGGAAAAAAAAAACAATCGATACGAAATGCTGCGTGCGAAAACGTAGACAAATGGGATGATGTTGGGATTTACATTCCCGAACGAGCACAGGACCATATATTTCGCTGGCTGTCTCGGCATCCCAGCAGCTCGGTTGGCTGGCTGACAGTTCAATTATGCGAACTTTGGCGCCAACGAAAACTCCATTTAACCCCACATCCTACAAAACGCAGATTTCCACTGCGCCGAGCACGAAAATGAAATGGAAGACTAGTGTGAAAATAAATCCAAAAATGAAGATAAACCGAGTGCAAGCCATGGAAATATATATATATATATCGAATATACGAATAAAAATAGCTGGAAGAAATTAAAATAACAACATGAAAAGCAATATCTACATGATGTACGAAAATTGCATTGCATTGTCTGTGTATGTGTGTGCGGGTGTGTGTGTAAGGAAAAGAATGTGTGTGTATGTGAGAGAGCATAAAATTTAATTAAGCAACTAAATGTGATTTTATAGCATATAAGCGATACAAAAAAATTGATATTAATTGCGATTTGCAGTTGATTTCATTTGGGGCAATGAGTATGTATTAAGACAAACCAAAAAAAGGAAAAGAAAAAGATAGAAAAATCGTCGGCTGAATTAAATGTGTGCATAAAAAACAAAAACTAAACGTACTTAAATATACATATACAAGAAATTTGAAACTAGTATTTCAAACATATCTGAGCTACTCAACATTAGTACTTAAGTAACGAAAAACTATTCAAAGTTTTAGTTCCGAATTGAGGCTAAACGTAACATATCAAAAATGTGTGTAAAACCAACCACGAATTCAAAACATATCAGCAGAAATGCAAAAAAAATACTATATATACATATATATATATACATATATCTACATATACATAAGTAACCATATACAAAAAATAAAATAAATGCTATGTTTAGCTTAAATTTGTTATGTATTATGTTTGAGAATTGCTATTGTTTTGAAAATTTTAAATTTAAACTAGTTTGTAGAGTTATAAACCAAGTCCTTAGACAAATTACTAGTTAAATGCACTGCCTAAAACAAAAGAAAACATATCATATATATATATATATATATATATATATATTGTGCACCAACATTTGTAATAAGAAAATTTTTTAAAGAATTTTTTAGCAACATTTAATTTTGTAATTCCTAGAAATAATGAATGCGTGGTTATAATAACTGTTCATACATATCAAAAGAAAGTTTTATTTAGTTTAAACTATATTTATATATTTCAAGTACTTTCGAAACTAATTGTGAATAATTATCAAACAAATTACTAAATGCATATCAACTCAATGTGAGCAATTTAACTTAGGCTAAAGTAAAAACCGAAAAAGAAAAAAAAATATTTTAAAAATCTATCCATTAATGTGTGTAATATAATCCTTAAATATAATCATAAACATGATGACCCAACGTTTTCAAACCAAGACTTTGTTAATTCTACACCAATGCCTTGGTTCTTTTATGCAATAGTTTTAAGGGATCTTCAGCACAGAACTTACACAAGAAGTGAACGCTTAATACAAGTACGTTTTAAATACTTTAAAATAGACATATATAGAATTGTTAAACAATCCGCAATCCATGTGATTCTATCAACAACTAAAATGCATAACAATTTTCAATTAATTAATTAATGCAAAAAACGATAGAAAAAATTAACCACGAAAGCAATATCAAGTCAAGAAACCAAAAACAAGACTGAAGGTCCTCCGCAGAATGAGTTTTCAATGATTTTTTCGTTTCGAACGAAAAAGAGATAAATTGAATGTACCAATCAACCATATATATATATATATAGCATGGGATATATTTTCGTGCAGATACAACGAACGTTTATAATTTGTTATATTTTTATACAATGATAAAAAACCGAAAAGAAAACCAAACCAAAACGAATACCACAAATATCCAGTTTGTTTTTTTGTGTGTGCTGAATTTAGTCGTACATTATAATATATAAAAATATATATATATACTATAGTTGAGTAATTACCTTTATCCTTTTAAACTACGCCAATTACATACTAAATAGTACATAAATACAATACATATCAAGTGTTTAACTCAACTCTAACGCCTCCATTGACATATTGATGTATTGTCTACTTACATTATACATGTGTGTATGTGTGTTTAATTCAAAATCCAAAAATTAATATAAAACCACAAACTTACCAACTTACATACATACATACATACATATCATGCATACATATCATGCATACAACTTGCTAATCTATAATGTACCTTAACAAAAACCAAAAAACAAAATCAACAAACAACTATGTGTATTTCTTAAACTCTCAAACTCTTGACTCTTATTCAAATCTTCAATTGTACATGACATAACGATAACGATAACGATACGATAACGATAACATATCAACAAAAAAACAAAGAAATGAAGCAAAATTCATTCAATAAATTGTGTGAAACCAAATGGAAAAACAAATCAACATTTTAAAATTCAAAAACAATTTTACGCATGCAATGAATAAATGTATTACAAAACCAAATGAGTTTCGAATCTCTTATTCATTTACTACAAGTGGGGCATTAAAATTTCACCATCGCATGCCAAGGGTTTATGGTTTTAGCACGAAAGCTTTTTGGCTTGTACAATTCTCAAACCATTTACAAAGCTTTGCACCGAAAAGCTCACGTACATTAGAACGCATTTGGAAATATGAATAAACAGTTAATCAAACCAATTCAGTTATTGTTCGCACGCTCTCGGACTAGGTTTGCTGTTTACGGACACTTTTAGGTAAACGCGTATATCAGTATATATACTATATATTTTACTTTATATACTGTGCTAACAAAAAAAGTTCAAACGCCTTTTGATATCAAATCAACAAAGAACGATGTGGAAATGTTTAGAGCGCTATCAAAATCTTGCATTCAGACAACAGCTGTTCTCTGTGCGGCTGTTCTCTCTGGGCAACGAACTTAAGCAGCAGGTGAGTGCGACACATCTAAGAGCACAAAATAGAGACAGAGAGAGAGAGCGAGCTTTGTTTAACAACAATCAGACCCAATGTTAAATTTACTCAAACACAGACATACTTGGAATTATTGGACACAACGCCAACGCGCACGGACAACGAATGGCTGCAAGCGAAGCCCTATGCAACGGTGCCAGGAGCCGGAACATTGCGTGTCCTATCCTACTTCCTGCCGGGCGGTAAACTTTCAGCTACTATACAAAGAAATGGTTTCTATTTTTTTTATTTCCTAGGTAAACTGTACAACACGAATCTGATTGAAATGAATCGTCGCATGCGACAGTGGTATGGCGATATTTACAGATTTCCGGGCTTAATGGGCAAACCTGACGTTATCTTTACGTATAATCCAAAGGATTTTGAGGTCACATATAGAAATGAGGGCATTTGGCCAGTACGCATAGGTCTGGAAAGTTTTACATATTATCGCAAAGTGCAACGTCCGGACATATTTGGTGGCATTGGTGGATTGGTGTCTGAGTAAGTCTATCTAGAAGTATGCTATGGAATCCATTAAGTTTAACTAGTCTTTTGGGTGGAAAACACCTTAAACATCTTTAAATTAGAAATTCCTTAATAAATATACGTTTTTTCTTACCATGTAGGCAAGGCAAATCATGGGGAGATATACGTAATAAGGTAAATCCGGTGCTTATGAAGTCTCAAAATGTTCGACAAAATCTTCCACAAATCGATCAGATTTCCAAGGAGTTTGTAGACAAGTAAGATATACTAATTCATCCTGAACCCAATCCATTATTAATCACCATGTTGTTCCATAACTATTCAACAGATTAGAAACCCTTCGTAATCCTGATAGCCACACCCTCAATGCCAACTTTCATGAACAGGTCAAGATGTGGGCATTTGAATCAATTAGTTTTGTGGCACTTAATACACGCATGGGTCTACTTACCGATCATCCAGATCCAAATGCAGCTCGTCTCGCTAAGTATATGTCGGATTTCTTCAACTATAGCTTCAAGTACGATGTACAACCCTCGATATGGCCGTATTATAAGACGCCTGGCTTTAAACAGTTTCTACAGATCTACGATCACATAACAGAGATTACAACCAACTACATTGAGGCGGCCATCGTTCGCTTCGAACGGGAGAATAATCATGGTACTAAGTGCGTACTGGAACAGTTGTTGGCTTTGAATAAACAGGTGGCTGTGGTCATGGCTATGGATATGCTAATGGCTGGATTGGATACGGTAAAGATGCATTAAGTTCACGTCTTGTGACTGTTTATATTCAATATAGTATCCTTGCAGACCTCTTCGGCTTTCGTGACCATACTTTATCATCTCGCTCGCAATCCTGCGAAACAAACACAGCTGCGTCGGGAACTGTTGCGCATTCTGCCCAATTCAAATGATTCGCTTACCGTACAGAATACAAAGAATATGCCTTATTTGCGTGCCTGCATTAAAGAGGGTCTAAGGATTACATCCATAACACCAGGAAACTTTCGCATTACCACCAAGGATCTGGTGCTATCCGGTTATCGTGTGCCTCGAGGCACGGGCGTGCTTATGGGTGTCTTGGAGCTTTCAAATAGCGATGAATACTTTCCCGACAGTGCACAATTTATGCCCGAGCGTTGGCTAAAGCTGGACTCGGATCCGGAGACAATTGCATGCCCGGAGGCACGTTCTCGAAATCCGTTTGTGTATCTACCCTTTGGCCATGGACCACGCACCTGCATTGGAAAACGTATTGCCGAAATGGAGCTGGAGACGCTCTTGTTTCGGCTGCTGAGGGGTTACAAGATTAGTTGGCTGGGCCAGACACCATTGCAGTATGAGAGCTCAATAATCCTGTCTCCCTGTGGTGACATAAACTTTAAATTTGAACCAATCGTTGATGACTCTTGATACCTTTTTGTCGATCACGTTTGTTAACTAGTGTAAAAAATTCCTTTTGATCTCTTTATTAATCTCTTTTTCAAACAAGAGTTCAAATGTTTTCATTCTTAATTTTTTAATTCATTCATTTGAATTGAAACAATATATGTATAATTTATATCTTGTACATTAAAAAGCATTATAACCAATCTGTTAATGTTTTACAAAAGGCTGTTAAAAAGATGCCAAAGATTTATTCAAATTATTGCTTACAATAGTGGAAATGTAATAACGAGTGTATAAAGAAACATAGAGTATATGATTAAAAAGAAAATGCACTCTGGTAAGAGCAGCTTTGGATTCAGCGTCGGTTGCGACCACGGAAACGTTGATGTGAATGATTTAATTGACGCTGCTGTTGTTGTTGCTGTTGCTTAAAGGGTTTGCCTGACGAATGCGTATCCTGCGCTGCGGCTGGATAGGCCAGGGAGATGCTCGGCCTGGACTGATCATCTATTTCGGAACCAGCAGAGTATATTTCATCCTGCTCAGAGTTGGATGTGGAATGGTCTAAAGATAAGAAGCTGCTTAAATGGACTGGAATCAAAGTAAAGAAAAAACTTACTGGGTGCCGTTATAATGGCGGCATTCTTCAGAAGAGCCTGGGTGCCAACACAGCTATTGAAATTGTTGGGCGAACCTGTGGAATGGAAAATGAAAACATGTGACTGTTGTATGTTCTTAGTTTCTGATATAAGCTTTGCAAAAACTCTCTTTATAACACAATGAACTCTCGAATATTGGAGTTGTTCAGAAATTTGAATTCACACAAAACCGATTAGATTAAAGATTCTAAAAAAAATGTAAACAGTATACGGCATGCAAGAGCAGTTAATAGAAAGAGCTTGTGAACAAACCAATGGGACTATAAAAAATATCTTCAGAGGAGGTAGCAGGCGTTAGAATTTCAACAGTGGGATGATCTGGATTAGGATAAGATAGATCAGTTGTCGCAGCGGCAGTTGCATTGTGCTCTCCAGGTAACTGCTGCTGGCAGACAGTGTCGTCTGTATCGCAGTCAGAATCGTTATCATTTTTATCGTTATTATCGTTTTTATCATTGTCGTTGTTGTTATCGTTATCGCTTTCGTTTTCCGTTAGCCGAACAGGATCGTTTACGGGCTGGGAGGTGTGTGGAGTGGGATTGCTTGTGGGTTCAGTGTTGACTGTTGTGTTTGAAGACATGCACCGAATAACAGAAACAAAGACAAAATACTAATGTTATCAATGTTAATCATAAATTCTAGATTGCACACAATCCACATGCAACACTATTGAGTTACCTGCGGCAGCTGTATTATTGTAGATCTGTGTTTTTGTCACGGCGGCGCTCAGATGACCTGGCGAGGATTTCCATTGCTCTTCCTCCTCCTCCTTCTTCACTTGCAAGGTATTGTTTGGCTCTGGTGCTGGTGGAACTAACAAGGAAAGACACCAGGACACGCGAGAAAGAGAGAGAGAGAGAAAGAGAAAGAAAGAAAGAGACGACGTCAGGGTTGGGTTTTGGCCAAAAACTCGATACAAATTTATTTCAACTTATGGTACAAATTTGGAATTTGTTTTGTGTAGGGCACAAACTGAAATAACTTCTTGTTGGGCACAATATTAACTCAGTATTTTTGTTTCAGAAAACAACAAAAACAAAAGAATATTTAAATAAAATTAACTTCAAAACTTAAACCGTTAGTTGATACTTTGAGTTAAGCTAAACTTAGCACCTAGACTTGTGCAAAATAAAGAAAGAGAAAGAACAGAGAGAGAGAGATAGAGAGTGTGAATGAGTGAGGTAGGCATGTGACTGTATGCATATGTGTGTGTGTGTGTGTGTGTGTATATGTCTAAATATTGAGAGCAGAAGGCTTAATGTCCATTACCAAGTTCCGCGTTCTGCTCGCTGACGCCATTGCTGCCATTAGCTGAATTCAACTTTGCCTGGTTCACTTTCAGTTGTGGTGTTATCTCTGCGTGCTGTTAGAAGGCTTGCTATGAATATATCCGATCAAGAATAATGTTAACTGTTAGCTTACCGTTTCGGCCATGATCTGTTCCTCGGAGCTGCTGATCTGATCACTGCTATTGCTATCGGAATCGCTCAGATCGCTAGTGCTGACGCTACTGGCGGCGCTCAAATTTTCCTCGTGAGGCACAAAATCACCATCATCTTCCGAGTTTTCATTGGCATACTTGGCCAACATCTCATCTACGGTCAAGTTAAGATCAATATTCGAGTCCTCATCATGTGATCGTTTCGACGTTGCGCTTTTATTCAGCTGATTATTCTATTTTAAACTCAAACTTGATTAGTTTTCAATTTGAGTGTGTGATTTTTTTAACCCCACCTGTTGTTGCGTGGCGCTAATATTGATGGCCCTGCAATTGTTTGCTTGCTTTACTCCCGGCCGACAGATGGCGCGATTGAACCACTGGCTCATCGTTTGCGTAAAAGTTGGGCCGTTAGCCGTGCTGGTTGCCGTCAGCTGACTTTCTCGCATCACTCTCAAGCCATGGACGCGTATGGCGCGCAGCTTGCGACGACGCGTCTGTATGAAGTAAATCATATCCAATGGCGAAATTGGCCCGTTGCCAATTAGGAAGGCGCCCATGGAGACCCAAGTGCGCACTAAGCGCAACACAACGATGAGCAACAGAAAAGGTAACCAGGGCAAGGGACGTTCCAGTACAACGCCCGAATTTTTATCTATAACGAAAGGCCAAGTAAGTACAGTGAGTCGAAAACTGTTTGGATTGATAGCGAAAGCTCACCTTGCGGCAGACTCCATTTGGTTGTATCCTCGAGCAACTTTAAGCCGCGATCGAAGCGCTCCATGACCATCTGACCCACTCGTGTGCAAGCGAATCGTTGGGCTTGCTCACGCACCTTCACATAGAAGCTGTTCGCGCGTTGCAGTTCGCTGACATCATCATCGTCAATATGATCGTTCTGCGTATGATGATCTTTGGCCTGCATCTCAGTCTTCTGTGCCATGTTCTTGTTGTTGGTGATGACGACGACGATGCTGCGAATGCTACGTCAATTAAACTGCGCTTGAATAAGAGGCTATATTTTATGGCAAAATTTGTAAACATAAACGTACGTAGTATAAACAAACCGGAGATTTCTCAATTGTGCAAGCAAATTATTTATATTTGTTTTTTTCAAGATCGACTTTACAGATGCGAGAACCTTTTTTTTGTGATATGACAAGTTTCTATTTTTATATACACTGTTAAAAATTGACAGATTTTGCGTGACCAACTAAAAAAAATATCAAACTTTGAGCCTTAAATGTGTTGTTATTTATTTTTTATATATTTTTTTCAGATCACAAAACTGTTCACAGATCGTAGAGGTACAATTTCGGGCTCTGAGCTCATTTGCGGCGTGATTGGGCGATGACAACCCCAAAACCTACCTATATATAAGTAAAAGTACTTACTATAAATTCGAATCTGACACTGTCTGACATCGCAGCATCTCAATGCCACCACTTACATACACACACACACACACACACACACACACACACATATATATATATATATATATATGTATGTACATTATATATATATATATGTACATACATCTATACCATACATATGTATTTGAATTATCAGGTGGCTTCATCGCATCGCACTTTTTATACACTTAAACGAGGCGAATTTGTTGTTGCTGCCCATTTTGGCGGCTGTCTGGCAAGACTTATTAAAGGCCTCTCTCTAATGACTAACAACAAAAATCAAAACAATTAGGGAATATATATATATAATATATATGTGTGTGTGTGTAGGTGCTATAAAAGATTTTGTGCACTTTGCTCTAGAACAGGGAATGCTCTGAATAGTTTCTGATTAATTCATTTTGCAGCTTGGTGATAAGTGAAACTGGCAAAAACTGGATTGACGAATCTTTAATACCCTTACGGATACAGTTTTGTCACAGTACGCATAATCTGATCTGAATCGCGCCGAGTCATGCTACTGGGAATGCATTTTTAAACGGTTTATTTTTGTATATTTTTCTAAAATGTATACTTATAATTTAACGTAGTCCTCATTTCCCAACAAATTCATAATACCTTCGATAAGGGCATACTGAAAATAGCAAACTTATCAGTAAGATGATCTTTGAAAAGCGTGAAAAGTGTTTTTTAATCTTTTGATGGAAATAAATTTAGCAACCTCTAAAAATCTAACCACAAAAATTGTCATTTTACGAAAAATACACATTTAAAATAATGTATGCATGGCATTTAATAAGATATTTATAGAGCTTATTGCATTGCCAAAATGCAAAAATAAAAAAGCTGAATGAAAAACGGAATAAAAAAAATTTAGTAGCAAAAATAATAAAATTATCAAAAAATTTATTGGCGGGATCAAAGTGTATCGAAAAAACTTGCAAAAGCAAACGACACACACACCAGCAGAGTGACAGCCCAGAACATACATAAATTGTGGAGGGTATAAAGAAATGGCAAAGCGAAAACAGAGAAAGAGAAACAGCAGCTGAATGCAAACAAGCGAGGCGCATAGCGAAAGTAAGAAGTGCAAAGCAAAAAAACTAACTGCGACGTTGAACCCCTTTGGAAGAAAGAAAAGAGCTCGTCGCTTTATCTCTGCCGCCTACACATTGAGATAACGGTCGGGAACGGATTAAATGGCGCACGGACGGATAAAGACGGATAAAGCGCACAGCCGATTAATGCATGACTTACCTACCGGTCTCTCTGATGCACTCTTTCTTGCTTGTTTTGCCGATCGCAATCTTTTGGTACTCGTGTTTTATTTTGCAGGTTGTTGACCTGTCCGATTTGTGTGTATAGTTTGTTAAACCGCCGTAGTATTACAGGAAATTATTGTATTATAGAGAACTGTATGTGTGTAAAGTTTTAAAGAAGCACTTTAACCAGACTGCTAAACAGACCAACGAACGGCTGCACAACTCCCGAGTGACTGTCCAAGGCAACGTGTGCCGAGCGCCATCGAACCGAGTGTCCAGCGATCAACAAACGCCGATTGTCGTTATCAGCTGCTATCGAAGAGCACGAAATGAAATGAAGAAGAGAGAGGGACAAGGGAGCTGCTCTCTCGTATTCAAACTAAAACGGGACTTATTAAGCTGCGCTCAGCATTCGCTTTCATTAGCTTTGCATGCGCCGACACTCAGTCGCGAAATTACTGGAGCGTTGTCAAAGCATGGCCCTTGGGATGAGTGGAAAGTGTGTTTGAGAGGATGCTTGAAATTGTGCACACAGTTAAGCACACAAGTAAAAACAAGAGTAAACATCAAATAAGAACCGAACACATTAAAACTGCAGCTCAAGTTCAAATTTCTTTGGCTTTCACTGCTCCCTTCCGCTCTCTTTCTCTCTACCTTTAATCAAAGTCAAAATATTTAATCAACTGTGGCATTCGTTTACCTGCCAGACCAATGCTATTTGTCAGTCAAGTCAAGGGTATAAGCTTTGGCTCATCCTGTTGTGCCGCCAATTATTAACCTGTTCACAGGAGCCGCCCATCTCTCACCAAACACAACACCAAAGCCACTCAACTCAGTTCGTCGCCGCACTCAATTCTCTCTCCGCTCTCAGCACAAACACTGTCGAGAGCTTTTGCTGTTGTGTGCGAGCGAATGAAAGCTTCAAACGAAAACTTAGTTGCGCAAAAACTCTCCACGTTAGCGGACGCAGCGGACGAAGCGGCGTTAACCGATACCAAAACGTTGCGAAGGAGCGCGCGTTATGCTGTACGCAGCAGTGTTAAGCGATTCAGCGAAAGCGTCGTTCATCTCGCGTGTTTTTTGTGTGTAGGGCAAGTTGCAGCAAGGAGCAGGATAACGGGGTAGCTGTTGCAACAGTGCAAGTGCAATTAGTGGCAAATATTGCCAATGTGACTGTGTGTGTGTGCGCGAGAGAGTGTGGCTTACATTTAAATCACAGCCAGCATCTTCAACAGTGCAAAAAGCTAATACAAACGAAGTTACAGCGAATGTAGGAGGAGCCGAAGGAGCAAGCGGGTGAAATGTGTCGATGTAACCAGAAAGCAACGAGCAAACGAGCAGCTAACAACTAAATATTGGATAGCGGGGGGTATATACCCCACAGCATATGCCTCCAAAAATCCTAGTCCATTTGTATCGGTGCCTGTGAGCACACACACACGCACGCACACAAACATACACGGATACGGACACTAAACATGCGTAAGTAACGAGCAACAGAAGAAAAAAAAAAATAACCACGCATATGCATGTTTGTGTCAAAAATAAAATGCTTTCCGCTATTCCAAATTTTGATAAACGGCCTCCCACACTCTCTCTCTCTCTCTCTCTCTCTCTCTTTTCCCTCTCCGTTTCACTCTCTCTATAAAAAGATGTTGACACAGCACAGGTTAGAAAAAAGATATATGTAACGGGTTCATAGGTTGTCCTCTGTGTGCTGCTGGCACCTGCTGCTGTGTGTGTGTATGCATTTGCTTTAAAGCCGTCACATTTCTCGCACTTTGTAATCTGTTATGCTTTAGGCCACAGCCGTGGAGCACTTGACTTGGCTCTGTTTCTAGCCGAGCTCTAAACTTTGAGCCGCACTTCAGTGCTTTGTTGTTGTTGCTGCTTTAGCTGCTTAGCATGCTGCCACACGTTATGGTTGCGGTCTATTTTAAAACGTTGCTCTGGCAAAATTAGTTCGCGCATAAATTTTGTGGCACGAGTGTGGCTTAAATAGTTTACAAAAAGTTCTCGCACTGATTGAAAACATTTTAAAGGATTGCGCTTTAAAATTTTAACATAATATCTTATTTTTTAATGGTATACAATGAGAATTTTATATTAGATTTTCCTACATTGTTCATTTTTATAGCTTTATACCTTCGAGATAAATCTTTAAAAATCAAATGATTTTTAGATGTTAGTCCTTTTTGAACATTGTTTCAACCATTTTAGGTTGAGTATCCTGCCAGAAGTATAAAATATCTCATAAATGGCCCAAGACACTAAAGATATAATGTTAAGATTTTCGCTTCAGCTTTCTTTTATGCGGATAATTTCTCCACACAAGGGATTTTAGGCAAATTCTTTCGTAGAGTGTGATTAATTCGCAAACAAATCGAAGCAAAGTGTTGTAACACCTTTAAGATCATTTTAATTAACATAATTAGCACAATTATAGTTTTTTGATTCAAAAACAATGTTAAATTGCCGCCCTCGATGCTATTTGGGCGCCAGCAGCAGAATTGTCAAGGGGTTAGCCGCAGTGGCGATTCCAACACATGCACACAACCACACGGATGTTGTTCGTCATGGGATTATGGCGCCTTTGCATGCCGCTGCGTTTCCGCCTAACACACACACTTAAAGCGACGAACGATGGAAAGGGATGGAGAGTGTGTGTGTGCCGGCGGCACTCACATGACCAAGTGTATGCAACATATGTACTAGATCCCCGCGCCAACCCTCTGTGGCACTCACAGATGTCGCGTGTCGTTTCAATTGATATTTTTCTGTCTCGTTTAATTATTGCTTAGCGGCCTTTTTGCAACCATTTGTCGCATTTGCCGCAGCGCAGATAAATTACGGCATTAGTTTGTTTATTTTTGCTATTTGTGCGCCCTTTTGACTTGTCAGCATCTCGCTGTGGCTCTATTGGTGCAAGCGAAGCAGCTGCGACCTCGAGGTGTCTTTGTTGCTTTTCCCGCTGTGGCTGCCCCGCTGCTTATGCTGCACAGCATGCCCGCCACACACCCATGAACTTGGCGTCGTCTGCTGATGTTGCCTCCTGATTGACATCGCAATCTATTCTATGAATTTTAAATTCATACAAAATCATTAAAACCTAACAAAAATATATAAACAACAACAGAGACAATCTCATTTATAACATTTAAAGCATTTGTTTTCATTATTATTGAAGAATGCTTTAATAACGAGCTGCCAAGGAGAAAAGCACTTAGAAGGCACATAAACATACATATGAAAAAGCCTTTAGTAATCTGATTAAGTGCTGTGTGTGTGTGGAACTAAAAGCTTTTAATTCAGCTAACTGTTTGCGGCTTAAATCTCTTAGTCAATATTTTTCTCACCATAACTCTTCTTTAAGCTGCTTTGCATAAATGAAATGCATAAATAAAACATTTTCACTGAAAGCCACAAATAAGCCACACATTTCGCCGCAACTAAACAATCTTTCCGCTGAGTGTAGTGCTGTTTGGGTTCTCATTGCACTTAAGGCACACATTTCGCCGCAACTAAACAATCTTTTCGCCGAGTGTAGTGCTGTTTGGGTTCTCATTGCACCTAAGGCACACATTTCGCCGCAACTAAACAATCTTTTCGCTGAGTGTAGTGCTGTCTGGGTTCTAATTGCTCGTCAAAGTACTATGCGAAAACAGAAACACAATTATGGCCGAACGCCATGTCATAACAAAAGCTTGTCGTCTATGAATAGCAAAGCATAATCGGTGCAGGAATTAATTGGATTTGGTCAGCACAAAGCGAAAGCCATGATATAAGACCTGCAGTTAAACCGCGTGCCAGTCAATACCAAAAACACACTCAGGGCTGAAGGTTAAGCACTAAGGGCTTAATTAGCAGCTAGTGGAGGGAATAATGAAGCAACTTAAGTGCCACACACTTGTCCAAAGCAGCTGTTTAATTTAAACGATTCCGAGTGCAGTCAAGTTCCAGTGGCAGCATACGCAATGTGTGAGGCATGTGTGGCAGCTAATGGACTTGAGTGTGGAAAGTGCGTTTTAATTAACTCTTTGAACGACACTTTTTCCCCGAAAATGTCACGACAAGTAATTAAAAAGTTTTTGCAACACAAAACAGCTGACACAGGCAGCTGCAACAAGCTCGTGGTACAAGTGACAAGAGTGGCAAGAGACAACGAAAACATCCTTGCTAAAACTGAATGTCAACTGAAGGCAAACAACAAACAGAAAACATTTTGCTGCCATCCTTAAATTTTTGCAATTATTTGTCATGTAATTGGCATTGTCGAGAAATAAATGCTTTTAAAATTCAAATGTTGACAAATGTTTTATTTTCATTTAACAAAAATCTTCATTTAACATAAAATAAGCCATATTATAATATATATATGAGATGCCAGTTATTGGGCCACATGGAAAATGAAATGATATTATTTTTTAACCTTCTCAATTCATCCATAAATATGTTCACATTTATAATATTAGTATGATTTATGTGTGTATTTATATGAAAGTGTATTCTGACTTTGTGAAAACTCCGTGCCACAAGCTCGGAGTATTCGAAAATGCTTTTTGTTTCTTGTGTGATTGGATTAAAATTAGTTCTCAATTATTTAAAATATAATTTATAAAATTCTGAATATCTCGAGCTAACTTTCAAGCGCTTTCTGGCAAATGTTTTGTTCCAAAAACCAGTTTTAATAAATATCTCAAGCTTGTATATCGACTATAATTATTCATTATTTGCTTTCATACTTTTATCATTAAATCTCATTTTTCTCACAATGCAATAAAAATCAAATGTGAAATCAAGTTAAGCCATTATTTAAATTGCATAATGGATGTAATGGATGTGAACAAATTAATTGCTTAACAAAGCTTTTGCATTTTATTAAATTCCAATTTGCAGAGAAATCGATTTCGTAACCAAATCGAGTTTGTACAAATGCAGTTATGATTTATTTCGCGCGTTTTGCCCAATTGGCTTTAATTAAACTGGTTTTTCTTTTCACATTTACACAGTTCGAATGAGTCGCTGGGTCGAGCAGTACAGAAATGCACCGAATATTCGTATTACGTATTCGCCGCGCAATCCCTTTGGCCTTATTTTACATTTAGCATTTTTTGTTGTGCTTTTCATTCCTGGCTGACATTGCTGTTACCGTTTAATTACCCTTGGCACGCCATGTTTGACACGCCCACTTCTGCCACAAAGTGTTGCAACTGTTATGCATTTCAAAGTGTGATCCTCATCTTTTTAGTCTTCCTTCAAAGTTGTTTGATGCACGCATCGAAATTTGAAACACTTTGAGCGTAAATGATTGCTGCATAGTTTAGTAAGGTTTGTGGGCACAAAAAAATAAAGTGTTATTCCTTCTTTGCCTCCTCTCTCTCTCTCTCGCTGCTTGGTTTTGAGGTTTCCAGCTCAAAAAGGGCCTCAACGAAAATTTCGATGAATTATTCAGGAGTCGACGAGGCAGAAGGAAAAACTCATTTACGCAGCACTTGACAGACAAAGTGGAAAGTAACGAAATTTTATTTTATTAAAAAAAAAAAAATCGGGTTACTTTTCTCTCTCTCTTTCTCTCTCTCTCTGTGTGTTGAAAGCCTTTTTGTTTGTTTGTTTGGGCCAAAAAGTTGACAAACAATTGAAAAGCAGCAGAATTGTCATCATAAACATGAACAGCAGCAGCCTTCATATGACAGACAGTTAAATAATAAAGTCCAACTTTTTGTTTTATTCACATTTTGAAATAAATCAAAATAGCAGAAAATCAAACCGCTTTGCTTTATGATATGTAAAAACATGTCACAAACGAGATGTAATTAAAAACCAACACCAAACAATTTGATACGAAAACCACTAAAAAAACCGCATAAAACACTTGAATAGTTCTTTTGGAAATGGAACGCAATACTCGCAGCAATAAATGTACGTTTGATAAGAGGCCATAAAATGGGTTTGCGTGTTGACCGAACATGCGAATTAAAAAACAGCCAAACACACTACTATAACAACAACAGGGCAACTGGCACAACCATAACAAACCAAACTTAAACCACTAAAAAATGAATTTAGTTTGTGGCGTTTAATCGTATGAGTACGTTTATTAGATATCCACTGGATGACATAAAGTCAATATTAAGTTATATTAAAGTGTAACTGTTATTTAAGGCGGAGAATTTTTTAATTTTTTAGCTGTTTTTATGTTAAAAATGTTTTAACAAGCTAACTAAGATAGATTTTATTTACCAAAGTGCAAAAATGTTTTTGAATAAGTTTACATAAATAATAAGTACGTATTGTTGAAGGTCTTTAACATGTTTTACTAGCTTGAGAACACTTGAAGCTCAATCCAATTATGCAAACATATTTATTATAATAAAATAACATTTCCTACTTTATTCTAAGGCTGTGGTATGTTTCATACCCAAAGATAATAAACGTTTATGAACACAAAAAAATATTCATATTGTTATGCTGTGCCAAAGCTAAATATGTATTGGGTATACCCAAAACACACACACACACACACACACTGTGTATAGGATATAACAAGCATTATTAGCAACGAAAACAAATACAACAACGAACGAACGGCAATATTAACAGTCAAACGGGACAAGTTTTGTGCGTTGCTAGACAGCCACATGACGCCAGTTCCTGTCGCCTGTGTGGGCCAAACAACAACAATCACAGTCAAGCAGCGCCGCCAGATGACGTCATTTACCACTGCCACTGCTGCTGCTTGGCTAACAGCAACATCGACAATAACAAGAGACACAATAACAGCAGGAGAACACATGCTAAAAAAGAAAAGGAAAGAAAGAAAAATTCCAATGCGAGCACATAAAACTAAGAAAGGGGCATATAAAAAGCCAGAAGCTAAGCGACAAAGGCAACACAAAAGAAAAAACAACCTTGCCGCCCTCCGAACACCTCTAACAACAGGAAAAACAAGAATAGAATGTTTGCCTCAACAGGTGAATATAATAATAAATGGAAAAAGTCTTTTTGGCGCATGTATAACAAAAATCCAAACAAACACTTTGTATCAGTTTCTAAATAATTGATTGAAATTATTGACCTCGAGCTTCATTAGTTTGTCAACTAGCAACAACAACAACAATTTCAAATATATAATAATCATAATAAATATTGCACATGTCTCGAATCATATTCATATTTGATATTCCTTGATTGCTTGAACCATTTTCGATTTAGATATGAATGAACCGCCGCTTTTAATATACCTACCCAATAATAATAATGATGTCCTTTACGATTCGAAAAAAGCACTTAGTCTAGAGCCGCAACGGCAACATGCCGCAAACGCATATCGGCGGCAATATAAATGGTAATGGCTTTTTCTTTTATACACCCAGTAGTCAATCAAGTGTTTAAGGAGGGCAATACAGATGTGCTGAGAGCAGGGAATATGCTTTGCCTAATTACAAAAAAATAAAACTGTTTTTCATCAGCAAAAACGTGTTTTATTGTTTTAATCATATTTGTAGTCGTTCGACTTATAACACGTATTGGGTATTTGGGGAAAGTAAATATGGATTGAATACCCTTTTTAACACATTGATTTAGATGTTAAGTAAAATTTCGAACATTGTATTCTGGATTCTTCGGAATGAATCAACCAAATAAGCTTTGTAGTTTTGATCTCAAATTATGGAAACTTTGTACAGATTTTCTTTCAAACTTGTTACTCCAGCTATCCATTAACTCTTTCATCCTTTTAAATTCACCGGAAAAATTGTATTATTTTTATTTTTCTGTGCTTGAGGATTTACTTCTCGGCATTTTCTGCCAAAATAAATATAGAATACTAATATGGTTTAGACAAACTCCTACTGTAAATACCCATCATCGTGTTTTCGTTTTTGGATTTGCTCTGCCAAAATCAAAGCCATAAAAAAGGGGAGTTTGTTGAAATTACCAAAGAATCGCTGATGGTCATAAAATGGCGAGCGACGCAACTTCGCTTGCCTTTTGGCATTTGTCAGTTGCCTGTTGGATATTTTGACCATTTCATTCTGGCCATGTTGCGTTTGTGTGTGTTAATCGCGAACTTTCGCTTGGCAAGGCAAAAGTTTTAACGGCCAGCCGAGCTAATTCACGACTTAAACTTTTATCCCTACAATGTTAAAAAGTTGGCTAATTGCAGTCAAGAGCTGCAGATTTGGCAAGTGTACTAAAGCTGAGAGCGTGCGTTCGGCAGTTATACTCAGAGTACAGAAAAGTATTTATTTTATTGATTTTTTAATGGTTCGCCGGTTGGGCAGCAGTGTAAGCTTAAAGCCAATCAAATCTGTCTTGGATGTGTGAGCCAGCTACACATTCAATTTGCTGCCAAAACTACTTTGACCAATTTTTGTTGTTGGACGCGTTGGTTATAGAGAGAATGTTTAAATGTATAAGTCTTAGGGATATGGAATTAAACATAAAGTGAGTTTAAGGATTTGTGTGTATATGTCAATTTATTTGCATAAAATTATACAAGCACATACCAAAATCTATAAATATGTAAATTTTGGTGAAGGAAATCTAAAACGAATAAAATCTTTTTGTCCTTTATAGTGCACAAAACCCAAAAACACGCGCATATCCCAAGTCGATTCAATTTTAATGAGGTGCCCTAAATTATGCAACATATTTACAAACTATTTACAGTAGCGTCGCAAATATGCGGACATGTGTTCAAAACTGTGTAACATGTGTCCAATGTAATACAATATTTATGCACTCAGTAAATGCTTAAACTAATAATGCCCCTGAGTGCCCCACGACTGCGCGACAGGGAGCGTTTTGTGGGGCTGTGGGAATAACAATAATAATTTCTTTAAGTATGTACTTCCGCGCACTCACACGAACGCCCACAAACAGCCACACACACACCTTGGGTACCCGCCCTATGCATTAAATTAATTAAAATGCCAAGCCAAGAAAAGAAAAAACGTTTGTGTTGCAATTGTTGTTTATAGTTTGTTTTTTTAAGCTTAAATGTGATTAAATGTTGACATTTTTTTTTTTAATGTAAAATCTGTATATCAAATCTCTGCCGTTTAAAGAACAGCTAACGTTTGTATATATAAATTTAAATACACATTTTAATGTGTTGGTTCATATTTTTCATTCATAACAGCAAATGCCGCAGGGTCAGCTGTATACTCCTAAAGCTTTTTGTTGAGTGCGTAAAGCTCGCAGACTGTATGTGTGTGTTTGTGTAGGTATGTCTAAGCCTCCATTTGTATTTTATGGCGCCTTTGTTGGCAATTTGTGTTGCAGCAGCAGCAGCAGCGCAGCATAAAGCATTAATAATGCAATAGGCAACTGCTGCAGTAACACTACACACACCGGCTCCTAACCCCACACCCCACACCCGACACCCACAACACCCACACACAAACACAGTCTGCCACTTGAAACGATGTTTGTGTAAGAGTGTGACCTATAGATGGCGCTAACAATAACAAACGCTGAAGCTTCATAGCCACCAAAAAGAATAAATTGTATAGCAGTCTTTTAGGAGCACTGCTCCAGTGCAGTTCGTTGTCGCGCTTAAAGCTATCGACGCAGCAAACAAAATACTTTCCCATCTTTATTTTTGGCAAAGTTATGCAAAAACATTGTGCATTGTATGTGTGTATTTGTTAGTGCTTGTGTTCGGTGAAAGTTAATTAAAGTGGCGCTTCAAAGGGGAAATGCAAATGCATATTATTTGGTTTACGTTTGTATTTGAGGATGTTGCAGGGATGCTGCTCAGTGCAGTTGTTGGCCCAGTTGGAGGCGTTTAATTATATAAGGCATGCAATCAAATTCAGACAGGAAACAGCAGAAGCAAGCCACATTTGCACTGTGCCGCAAGTTCAGCCAAATATATCCAGTTGCAGGTAAATTACAAAAATGAAAACATCAAATGCTGTATTTAAAATAAAAGTACTTTGTTTCATGAGTGCAATGGAAAAATCACTGACTCTTTATCTATATTTAGTATAATATGAGAGGGTGTGCCAAAAATATTTTGTGGCTTCATTTTTGACAAATTTTTTTTACTATATCCAAAAACGCAAACCGATTAGCAATAAACCATAAATTCTTTGTGAATTCAATGCTGTTTCTCGCAAACAATAACTCTTAAGATTTGTCAGTAAAACTATTTGTGTTGTATACTTAAGAAATAGCTTAAATAAAGTTTGCTTGGTTATTATTAGGGTTTAGAAACAAGAAATTAAATTAAATGAGTATTATTACTTAAGAACTCCAAGTTTGGTTAGTGTTCGTTGTCATAGATTCAACCGTAACTTGAACATTCTGCCTTTAATCACTGACTTTAAACCATCAGCTTCTAAGCTTTGTCTCTTAAAGTGATTATTAAACAGAACATAAGTAAGGGTCACACTTCGGCTGTTAAGTATTTATATATAAGCTATCTCGTTTATATTATTTATATTATGCATATATCAATTTTTGTGTAAATAGCTAAACACAGCGAAAAACCACATTTGCCGCAACAATTATGTCTGTATCTTATAATATTTCAATGATGCTTTAAGTTGAACCCAGCCACTGCGTGGTTCTAGCAGCATCTGTGATATAAGACAGCTGCTTGTCAGCTAAACAGAATCTCATCCAATTTCTCCCTCTCTCTCAGCAATTACACCCACATAGAAATATGATGTCATGTGGCAGCTGTGTGTGGTGCACAGTCAGTCAGAAGTGGTTCGCGCACTAGAACACAACGCATCACCATCAATTGTTGTTTAATCGATTAGCAAGTTGCTACGCATTTGAGTTTAATACCCTTTTAACCTTGTGCACTTGCAGCTCGAATTCATTACTTGGATCGGGAGGATTCGCGACCGAGCAGCAGTCGGTTACCTGCCACGGACAGCATTGACGCGAGCGCCAGTGGTTCACCGCCAAGTGGTGTGGGCATCTCGCCACATGGTTCGCCGCAGCTGCAGCAGCGTTTGGGCAAGCATCTGAGCAAGTCTGCCTCCGAGTTGAACGGACACGATAGCCACAGCAACACAGAGTCGCCGCACATTTCGCCGAAGCGAGCCAAGAGTGCCGCTTCGCAACAACTTGCGGGCGCTGGGAGTGGCAGCAGCGTTGGCGGCGTCGCCAGTGGTGTGGGCGTGCTGCAGAAGACACACGGCTTCTTTAATAACTTGCGGCATCGTTGGACTCGGGCCAAAAGCAAAGATCGCCTAGGTCGTAAGTCGCCCAGTGATTTCCTTGAGGAGAGCACCGACTATGCCGCCGATTACAGTTCCGAGAGCAGCTCCGTGACACAAAGTCCAAGGCATAGAGCCACCACAATTGGTTCACCGCTGGCACGTGATCTCCGTGCCACAGCCAAAATGGCGCAAGTCATTCAGCGCTTCGGTGGCTCCATGGAGGGACGCATTGATGAGCAGCCCGAGAATGGTAATGCAGCTGTTATTCCTACTCCACAGCAGCATCTGGATGCACTGCAGGTGAGTTCACTTATACTATGGCTTAGTTATGTCTTCAGCTTTCGATACTCTTGCGGATTGGTTTTTGTTTTTTCGTTCTTAAAGATTATTTATTACTCTCACTAGACGAATCGGTAGATCACATAGATCCAAAATCAAGCATATGAAACATAGGTTGTTCTTTATATGAAGTATCAATTTAAATCTGCAAGGGTATAGATTGTTCGGCTTGCCGAATATAGCTATTCTTTCTTGTCTATTTCTTTTAATTTGCCTGAATCAATTGGACCAAACTAAAGAAGGTATTTTTTTTCCAAAATTTACTTTACGCTTCTTTCGGCATAATCTTCATGCACATGCAACGGCAAACAACTGTTATCGATAATAATCGATAACATTGCATTGCTAATGCAACTGCAACTGTAACTGTTATCGCCACTGCTATTGCAACTGCCACATCACTAACGCTAACAACATGCAGGCCGATGAGCTGCGTCGCAAACGGGAGACACAATTACGACAATTCGTCTTCTTTCAGCTGCGCGTTCATCTCAAATCTGGCTCCGACCTGGTAGCCATGGACAAGAATGGTAAGCCAAAAGCAAGGAGACTATAAAGACAAAAACACAAACATACAACAGACACGTCCCCGAACCACGACCCACAGACATGTATATGACATGTCCTGTCAGAACTGTCCACATGGTGCTCAAATTACATTTGTTTCTTTGTTGTGTTTATCTCTGCGCCAGGACTGAGTGATCCTTATGTAAAATTCAAGGTAGGCGGACGCTTGCTGCACAAATCGCGCACAATACACCGCGAACTCAACCCAGTGTGGGACGAGGTGTTCATTGTGCCCGTGGAGGACCCCTTTCAAACAATTATGGTCAAGGTAAGCACTGGAAACAATGCAAGCGCAGTTCGTTAAAGGAACTCCTACAAGCATTGGCTATACTACATGGGATAATGTTTTATCTTAAAGCTGAGTAAAACAGTTAATAAGCTTGTAAAAAAACAGGTAACTGGTTTAAGCATACTGTAATAAGTTAGTAAGCTTTTAGCTTATACTTGGATTGATTTTAGAGCTTCTAATTCTGCAATGGTGATTTTTAGGAACCCATTAAAGTCAGCTTAAACGCTTTCACTTAAATGCGAAAGTTACAGTTTAGAGTTCTTAGATAAATATAAAAAAACATAATAAAGAAAAATAAAAGAAAAGAACGTTAAACCTAAAGTTTAACTTAAATTAAACTTTAAGTAAAGTAAAGTTAAACCGTCATACATTTTTTTTAAAGTTTTTTGGTGTCTAAAACGACTTTTTTGTACTTGTAAAAAGCTTAAAAATAAGCACCAACAAGTAAAAGTCAATAATAGAAAACTAGGGATTAAATCAAAAAATCGCACCTCGTCGCCTAGAGTGAAAATCAATTTCCCAATAGGCACATAAACCCGAAACGAATAACGAAAATGCAGCAACAACAAGTAGCATAAAATGACAGTAATTGCCAGCATGACTTTCAACTTGGCAAATTGTATCAGTTTGACTCGAATGCGAACAGAAACAGCAGCAGCTAACCGAAATCAATTTCCGTTCCGTTTTGTTTTGTTGTTGGCGTCACATAAATTCCCTTTAGGTCTTTGACTACGATTGGGGACTGCAGGACGATTTCATGGGCTCGGCCAAAATCGATCTCACTCAACTGGATCTGGGCAAGGCGGAAGACATCAATCTGCAGCTGAGCGATACGAATAACGGTGAGCCGGGCCTCAGCATGGGCGAGCTACTCATCAATCTGACGCTGTGGCCACGCAGTCAGGAGGATAAGGAAATGGTAAGTCTAAATGTTAATATATGTCTGTCACAAAACAAAATTCAATAAGCGACAATAAATTGCAAGAGCCACACAGAGCGGAAGTGAAATGTCAGATGCTCACATATCACACAATCAACTTCCGTCTGGGCGACTTTTCCCTTTCTTTCCTTTCACGAAACAGTCGTCTCGCATTGTTCTGTCATTCTTAATAGCTATAGCTTTCAACATTTCGAAGCCTCTGTTTGCTTGCGTGCAGATTTATGACTCTATTCCAAACATCTGAGCGATTTGTCGCCTCTCGCCCAATTAGCAATATAATGTAACAATGCCACTAGGCAAAACAAAACAAAAAAACAACTCGCTGAGTCAAACAATACTCTACGCCACTGCCCTTCACCCTCACCACCTTCGACCTGCCTCACACACATGCACATTAATGTAGTTCAGCTTGGTTATTATTTTGGTTAGGCCCCTTTTTCCACTGCCTCCTCTCATTGCGGCTGAGCTTTGATCGCTTGTGCTTGTCTCTCGACTTCTCTTTGCAATTACCCGTTAAGCGCTCAGCTTAGCCAACAAAAAAAGTAACATAAAGGCACAACTAGCAATGACAAAGCAAAATACCCCGAATTACAAAGCAAACAGAGCTATGAAATCGGAAGCAAGCTAATTGCCATACAACAATTGCTGAACACTCTTACTTACACTCTTAGGAAAATATTTGAGAGGGGCTATGCTGAATTTAATGCACTTTAATGTAAACATTTGTAGCGTAGTTAGTATAATGTTTGTTTGATTTTTTTATCTTTTATGTTTATTTTGTAATCATTTGTAATCATTTTGAATTTCCTGACTTTCCGTAAAATTGGCTCATCTCACAAAGAGTATTCTTAACTAATACTTTTACTACTATAGAATCAAAAACTGCTTTGTATTCTTTAGTGCCTTTCTATGCGATTTTCATAAATTTAGGTGAGGCCTTAGGACTTTATTCAGTAGAGAAAATTGTGAATGCTGATCAGATACATTTATTCCTTTTCTTGTTTTCTTTCCTTCTGTGTTAAGTCTAAAATGAAAAGAAAGAAATGCTTAGGATTTTGTTATTAAAGCTTTTATGAGTTACTCCTCAAAATACAACATAAAAACACTGGCTTTTCGTTCTCGGAAATCGTGATTTTTGAGCTTTAAAAATTACTTTATTTATAATGATCATTTACTAAAATGATTAAAGAGTATAATATACATAATTACTTACCAAATTGGGGACAATCTAGTTCACTGTACAATGGGGCCAACCGAAGGCAGTCGCTGCTTATCAGTGTCTCAGTCTGAGACACAGCCAAAGCGCGGAGCTAAGTACCAGTAGATAGCGTTACAAAGTGTGTATACATTTGTGTATGCCCATGTTAAGGTTATCGATCGGCACTCAGTCGAACTGAGCGCGAACTGAAAACGCAAATAAATTGGCTTTAGTCATTGCTAGGCGCTTCGCATGCGAGACGGGAAAAATTTTTGATTTGTGCTGCTTGAGCGGATTATGGAGTGGTCGGGTCCAATTTACCGGGTTGCGCCGCGCATGTTGCTCAAGCGTCTGCGCCAACAGCACAGTGAGCTGCGCGAGCACCTGGAGCAGGGCTGCGAGGAGCTAAAGGAGGTCAACACCACATTTTTCGTTATGTGAAAGCGAGTGATATGTAACTGAAGTTTTCATTTCTTTGTTTGCATGTTACAGCACTTTCAACGTAATTCCAAGTTGGCCGAGTCATCGAAGCGGCTTAAATCACAAATCTGGAGCTCCGTGGTGACAATATTGCTGGTCAAGGTTAAAGAGCTGCCACTTGCGGAAGATGGCAACAAGCTGATTGACATACACTTCAAATTTAGGTGGGTAAACAATTAAGATAATAAAGTATCCTGGTTGAGAGAAACATAAAATTCAAGCCTAAGCACTAACTGAATCCGGCCCGAAGCTTGAACTGCATATGAGAGCAGCTGAACGTCGGTTAGCTGAATAGAGAATAATGATGAAAAGCTGTTGCATTTCATATTTGATTAAAGCTGTGATTCAGCACATTGGAAAATCCACACGAATAGGCAAAAAACCGGTTGTTTGCGTGAACAATTTCCAGGGCTTAATTTAAACTTAATAACAAGTAGAATAATTAATATATGAGAATAATTTTCATGCAGGCTGGGCAATGAGAAATACAAGAGCAAATCTTCCTGGACGGATCGTTGGCTGGAGCAATTCGATTTGCATTTGTTCGATGAGGATCAGAATCTGGAGCTGGCACTCTGGAACCGTAATACGCTCTATGGCAAGGCCAACATTGATCTGAGCGTCTTTCAGCGCGAGACAACACACGGCATCTGGAAACCACTGGAAGATTGTTCCGGGGAGGTCTCTATCATGCTCACGATAAGCGGCACCACAGCTCTAGAGACCATAAGCGATCTGAAAGCGTTCAAGGAGGATCCACGAGAAACACAACAACTAACGGATCGCTATCGTTTTCTGCGCAGTTTGCAGAATCTGCGAGATGTGGGCCATCTAACTGTTAAGGTTTTTGGTGCCACGGGACTTGCGGCTGCTGATATTGGTGGCAAATCGGATCCCTTTTGTGTGCTGGAATTGGGCAATGCTCGACTGCAAACACAGACGGAGTATAAGACTCTGACGCCCAATTGGAATAAGATCTTTACCTTGTGAGTTTAAGCACTGTTTCCTAAGTTTCCATTAACTAACTTCATGTTCCTTCTTAGCAATGTCAAGGACATAACACAGGTGCTGGAGGTCACTGTCTATGATGAGGATCGCGATCATCGTGTGGAATTCCTTGGTAAACTTGTTATTCCTCTTCTCCGCATCAAGAGCGGAGTTAAGCGTTGGTACACCCTTAAGGATAAGAATCTCTGTGTGAGGGCGAAAGGCAACTCACCCCAGATCCAACTAGAGCTTACCGTTGTGTGGAATGAGGTGCGTGCTGTTTGTCGCGCCTTGCAGCCGAAGGAGGAGAAACTCATACAGCAGGAGGCGAAATTCAAGCGACAACTTTTTCTACGCAATGTCAATCGATTGAAGGAGATCATTATGGATATATTAGAGGCGGCGCGCTATGTGCAGTGAGTAGTTAAATCTTAGTAGACATTGCATTAAATGCTAACTTCTATACTTGATCGTCCCCAGGAGCTCCTTTGAGTGGGAGTCACCAGTGCGATCGAGCATAGCCTTTGTGCTCTGGATTGTTGCCTGCGTCTATGGTGATTTGGAGACAGTGCCGCTCGTATTGCTCCTAATCATACTAAAGTAAGTGTTTGCTAAAATCCCACTTATAGTTTTGTTGTTTTTATCAATATTGCTTTTTCAGAAAATGGCTCATTCGTTTGATAACTGGCACCACAGATGCGAATGCCGGCCACTATGATTATGAGTACGATGAGGATGATGATGATGACAAGGAGAAGGAGGAGAAGAAGTCAATTAAGGAACGTTTGCAGGCCATACAAGAGGTCTCACAGACCGTACAAAATACAATCGGCTTTTTGGCATCCTTAGCCGAGAGTACCATCAAGTAAGGCTGAACTTAAGTATTTATCTATTGTATATTATATGTTTTGTGCTCCTTAGCACATTTAACTTTTCCGTCCCTGAATTAACCTGGCTGGCAGTGGTGCTGCTGTTGTGCGCAATATTTGTGTTGCATTTTGTGCCTCTCCGCTGGCTGTTGCTCTTTTGGGGCTTAATGAAGTTCTCGCGGAGAATATTACGTCCCAATACCATACCAAACAACGAGTTGCTTGACTTCCTATCGCGAGTTCCAGACAACGAGGAGATTGTAAGTGAATTCAAAAAACATATATGTACATTACTTCTATAACCACTTCCTTCGACTCCTTTTGCAGAATCAATATAGAGAGCTACCACCATCGGCGCCTGTTGATCAGGCACGCAACAATCCGAAAAAGAAACTGAAAGGTTCATAGTCTATAAGCAGCGCTGATGCGGCGATTGGTGGATCGCTGTTATCGAGCGCCCCAACTGGTCCACAGCATCTGATGCAACAGATGACGACCCGCTTCCGCGCCAATACAAATCAACTGAAGCACAAGTTTGGGCAGGCAAAGAGCCTTAGTCTGAGCCAAGGCGATTAGTCCATAGAATAAGTTAATATAGATTATTAGAAATACAAATTTATGGCACCGGAGCATGTTCCATCAAAAACGTAACTCAACTTATGCACCAAAGTTTTGCTTAACTTAAGAACTTAACTTAAACAACAAAAGTATTTCAGGATATGTTTAAACTCTCACTTTTTCTCTATCTCTCTCTTAAAGTCAATAAGAAAGCGAAACAAACTATTTACACTTGATAGATGCACTGATAATCAGTGCTGTAAATACACAAACAACCAGAACTACAAAAGCATAATGTACTTTAAACTTATACTATGATATGACATGGATATACTATATATATAGAACCAGTGCGTGTACCTAAAATTATTTTTGAACATCTATTTGTATTTTACCAAACAAACTACCAAAAATGCTATCCAAGCATTTCCTTTTGCAATCGTATGAGTATGGTTAATTATTTATTGTATATTTCAATTTGTGATATTTTAAATGAATTGCATCTAGACATACTATGTGGCTAATCCAAAAATCTACCTACATACATACAAATATATATTATATATTTTTTCCATTTACTTCTGAAGTTGCCCTACGATATGAATGTATATTTATGTACTTATAAATTGATAGCCCTCGATTAATTAAGGCTTTTTATATATATACCATTAATGCTCTTAACCATAATATGATTAAATATTTATTGTAATTATTTCATCTGCAACAAATTGTTCAAAACATTTTCGAATATCTACCTATTATGTGTATAAAAATGCCATGAATTGCAATTTGTAATCCACTTAACTCCGAAAAATGCATGACAAACAATTAGATAGTCAAACTATTTTATACTCCCAACAAACAAAGTTTTTATATACATTCAAATATATATATATATATACATATATATATACATATATATATATATAGACATGCTTATTTATCAATAAATAAAAACCAAATGCCCAATTAATTAATATTAATTATACGCACCTAAGTTAAGTTTGTTATTTTTCAAAATTTGACAACCAAATACAATACAAAATATTTTTGGATTTCACTCAAAACTAGATGCAAAAGCTCTTTTCTTTCACTGGCTGTCAAACTGTCAGCGCATTCAAATTCAAACTGTAAGCTTTCATTAACATAGTGTTCTGTGCGCTTTTTTATTGCTTTATTGTTGTGTTTGTTTTGCTCAAATTTCTGTTTACTTGGAATAAAAAAACAACAGCGTACAATGACATTCGGTTTTTTGCTTGACACTTTCGATTAATTCCACATGTTTCCAATTGGAAACGCTTGGAAAGCTCTCGACTCGTGCTGGAAAACTTTGCGTAATGTAATAGACCCCCAACAAAGTACCTACAATATAGCAGCTGTTTGCTTATCAGCAGGCAGTTTAACTTGTTGATTAATTTGCAAGTTATTATGCAATCGAAAAAGTTTCCACATGATTAGATAAAGAAAGACATATAAACTTATAGTTAGGTAGATAGATTTTTAATAGATTGTATAAGCTAAGGCACAGCGATAGAATATATGTAAATCAAAAAGTCATCAACAGTTCCCAAGTTGGGATTGCTTAACTTAGTGCTTTATAAATGCAAAACTGGTGATTAGAAGCCATACTTAAAGCGTCTTAAAAGGCAGCTTCTTAGTACTTCTCGTTCTTCATGAAGTCGTAGACAATGGAGAAATCCTTGTTGCCCAAGCCCTGGGATTTGAGTGTGCGATAGATTTGATGAGCGAGTGCACCCATGGGAATAGGTGTATTGGATGAGGTGGCCACGCCTGAAGCAAGACCCAAATCCTTGGTAATCAGATCCGTAGAGAATCCACCCTTGTACGAATTGTTAGCTGGTGCAGTGGGGCAAACGCCGGGAACCGGATTGTAAGTATCGGAGGCCCAGCAACGACCGGTGGAGGAGTTAATAATCTCAGCGAAAGTCTTAGGATTCAGACCCAGACGGATGGCCAGATTCATGGCCTCAGAGACCCCAATCATGGAGATGGCCAACATCATGTTGTTGGCCAACTTAGCAGCCTGACCCATGCCATAATCACCACAGTGGGTAATACGCTTGCCCATGCACTCGAGCACCGCCTTAACAGCATTGTATTCCGCATCTGTGCCACCGACCATGAAGGTCAAAGTAGCCTGCTCGGCGCCGGGAACACCACCAGAAACGGGAGCATCAATAAAGCGGGCACCCTTGGCACTGATGCGCTTCTGCAGAGACTTTACCAACACTGGATCAATGGTGGAGGAATCAATGAAGATGGTGTTCTTGTTGACACCATTGGCGGTCATCTCCTCATACGAAGCATCCACGATATCATTGTTCGGCAGCATGGTGATCACGAAATCTGAGCTCTTTGCCAAATCGGCAGTCTTCTCGTAGACAGTGGCACCCTTGGCCTTCAGGTTATCGCAAGCAGGCTTGGAGATATCGAAGACATGCAGCTTGTGGCCAGCCTTCATCAGATTGCTGGCCATGTGGCCGCCCATGTTGCCCAGACCGACGAAGCCAATGTTCTTGGAGCCACCCTGTGTGGACATGCCACGCACAAGGGTCTGGCTCCAGGCATTCAGCAGCGACGGCGATACAATGCGTAGCGACATGATAACTAAAATCAATATAAAGCTCAATTAGTTTATATATATATATTATGTAATGCCTATCTTCAAGACTAGCAAAAATAACACACCCACCTGTGGTAACGTATGCGAAGAGAACAACGACTAGAAAAGTTCTACACGATTGGGCGACGACCAAAAGCACACTGTGCTCACAGCTTGTACAACAAGTGACGTTAAGTGTCACGTAATATGGTTGGTTGACTTCCAGGCAACAGGCTTGTCAACTGCTTCCACAGGTGCGTAGTGGAACCGGCTGGTAGTTGGATTTTTAGCAGCTTTTTGCGTGCCGACAACTCTGTCCGATCGGAACGCGCTCTCTCGCAGCGAATGCCTTCCAGTGAGAAAGCTCTAAACTGGAAACAGCTGCCGACTTCTTGGTCTTGTTGTGTAGTCCAAATTGAATAACATGCGACGCGATGCAAAACCGGCGATTTATTTATTTTTTTCTGCTGTCAGAAATCGGGTGATCTTCGGCTGAGGTTGGAAGTATAAAGAGGGCACGGCAACAGCAGCAGCATTAGCAACAACAACTAAAAAGTGGACGTGCGTGTTTATAGTTTAATAAAAGCTTCACAGTTTGACAAGCGCTGGCGGCGCAGCTTTTGCTAGTCGACTCGCATGTGATGAAGCTTTTGTTGATATCAGTAATTTATTCCATTGTTTTGGATTTGTTTTGTGGCTATTTTTTATCTTTATAGTATTGTTTGTGTTTATGGGGCGTCAAATCGGTTCGTTTATCAATTGAACTTGAACCCAATGTTTTTTTTATTATTCTGGATTAATATAGTTTTTTGATTGCATTGTTTAAGCTTTTTAAAATAGGGTCGCATAAAGAACTTTAGAAATATTCTTAAAAAAAAGCTAAATGTTTTAAAGAGTTTTTTTTTCACTTGCTTTGACTTTGCAATTAATTTTTCATTTAATTAATTATTTATTCACCACAAAAACTAAAAATGAATTAATTATTTTCCACCTATACTTTCAAAGGATATTATTACATTCCCATTCTTCTTATCTGCTTATTTATTTTTGTGATTCACTAAAAATTGCGCCAAACATCGTGAATAACTTTAAACGCACGCGCAATTTCCAAATGGTTGCAAATACTTAAATCGGTTATTGTGTGCACAATATTTGCCCTTCATGCTATTGCCCAACAATACGATCGTATTGCGTTTGACGATCAACTTTCCCACCAGATGCGCCAAAAATAATATAAATATCGAGCTTGAAGCTGTCGATGATGATTTAGTTATGGTCGTTGTTTTTGTTAGTAATGGTAGCTGTTGTTTGTGCGCATAGAGAAAAGGAAAGAGACATAAAAGTCGGCATGCATGAAATTGCAACTGGGGCTGCGTTTCGCAAATTTCGGTCACTTTACGTGTTGCTTATGCAATACGACGCCAACGGCGCTGCCGGCGCTTGGGGTTTGCATCGTTATGGTTTATCAAAAAGCCACTAACACGATTTCGCCAGCGCTGAGAGCCTGCTCTGCTGCACAGCCGCCGGCATTTGCCGGGAGGTGGAGGCGAATGAGATTGAGGTGATCTAACTGTACTGATGTCTGCCGCATTGTTTTTGTGAATATCATTATGTTTTTGATATCTGTGTCAGTGCGTCTGCCCCAAAGTGTGGGCTGTAGCATAAAGATGCCTCCGGTCTGTGCCATTCAATTGAGGTGTGCTTCATTTGTACATTTACACATCTAACCCGAAACGAGGACATCGACTTTATTCGACATCAAAATATCTTTTATATCATAATACAATATCACTTTATATAATCACTTGTCAACTTGTCCGTTGCCTGACAACGGAAAGCAACAACGTCGACAACAACAAAAACATTACAGCAATGACACCTTCTTATCTAACAACATATGTATAAAGTGCAATTCAGCGTATGATTAACATTAACAGCAATAACAACAGCCACAATAACAGCAACAACAACAACAACAGATTACCGGGTGAGAGCGCGTTTTTAAACAATTTCCATCAAACAAAAAGCAACAATTAAGAATGGTTGCAAGTCATACATAACGACTAGTCACTACCCTGTAAATAATAAGAATTACTGTAAAATGTCAAAATGGTACTTGATAATTATATAAATATCAATCAATATTAAACTTTCCCTATTTACATCGAAAAAAATTCAGTCTTTGTTGTCACCGAAGATCCAAATGATATAATTGTGCAAAATAAAAGAAAGATTGGTATGTCTTATCGTCTTGCCTGTATGTTGATAGTTAGAAGAATATGTTGAATATATCTATATATATATATATATATATAGATTAAAAACATATGAATTAAATCATACAAACAATATATATAATTTTATTTTTCCTTTTTGCATTTTTAATTAGAAGCATTTTCCAGTAATATACATAATGAAATGCTTTCAATTTATCAATCATACCCATTGTTAAAGTTGTGTGTAGGCGCAAAAAACCATATAAGCATGAAGTGCCGCCATATGTACACATACATACAAACATACATACATGTGTACATATGACCAGAAAGGTGCACTTGGACAGGCGTTGTTGTGCTCTGCGCATCAGATGGCAAATCGAGTATACGCCATGTGTGCTGCTCATTGGGCGAGTCCATGCTGTGGCTGGGTGGTGTTGTTGTACTTGTACAATTGTACTTGTAACTGTTGTTGTAGTTGTTACTAATTTCCATGTACACTAGAGTACAAATTTCACTCTATAGCTGCGGGCAGAAACCGCAACGCACCCACAAAATAGAAAATAGAAAAAAAAACATTAAAATAGTACAACACAATGCACTTGAGATTGACAGCGACAAGGAGTCGTTGAAATTGAAATGCAAATTGAAATTATAAAGAGTATTATTTGGCAACAAAAGCACGCAACATTATTCAATATGATTAGGGTTTCTTCGGACAAGCCCAGATCATGTGTGTGAGTGCAGAGCAAACAGTTTCTTGACCCGATCACGAATTTTAGCGCATTCATGTTAATGAATTTGCGTGACTTGATTCCTTTTCATTGACTGCATGCCGCAGCGTTGATCTCTGGCAACTAAGTAGGTAAGCGAGTAAGTAAAGACGGTCGGACAATTGTCATTTGTGATTACGGACTTTAATTTCCGGCAAGCACGTAATCCGCAATTACATTTCTTTTGCTTTTTGGCAGTGAAATTGTAATGTTTTTTTTTTCGTTAGCATTAATGCTTCTCATCGAGTTTTAATTATTTGCCCAAAACGGAACGAAACGAATACGCACACGAAAACAATTATTAGCTTTCGCTTGTGGGTTGTACTGACAGATAGTTAACAGTCAAAAAACAGTGAACAGTTTCCAGAGTTTCCCAGTTGGAGTTCCATTTCCACTTGCCAGACACACTTGATTCACACCTTGTCGAACCTACTGACAATTAACATGCCTTTGGATCTGAAGACCACTCCAAAAAAACAAAAAAATATAATGAAAAGCCAAACAAAAATTGAAACAAAATTGAAATGCAATGCAGTCTGTCATCGCTGCACCAACTAGGGAAAGGAAAGTGAAATTAAACTGATTGTATATGTATTGTATTGTTGTTGTACCCCCTTCGGCTTTTGCTGATGGGTTTCCAATGTGTTTTCAATTTCATTTAGTTTGGTTTGGATTGGTTTGAATGTTTTTTCTAAGGCCTTTTAATACGCCACATGCATAATTATTGTTCGCACACACACTCAAATAGTAAAACACTCAGCACACACATACAATTACATTCACAAATTGGCGGCACGGCCTATGATAGAGTATAGTATACAAGACTCTCATATTATGCAGTGAAATTGAAAATCATTTTGAAAGCGCTTCAATTATTTGTTGCCCGACAAAACAGACATTCCATGCCACCGTTTACGCTCAAAGCAAATGTTTTGCCACAGTTTTATATTTATTTTTATATTTTTTCGTTTTTTAGTTAGTCGCAATATTACAAAATTTTAATTGCACCAGGCTGAACAGAAATGAGCGATGGTAGTAAATGTTATACTCTTCTGGATTACTTATTGAATTTCCGTTTTATATCGATTTAATGCATTAAGACACATAACTTGAGAAGGAAGTACTTTTATTTGGCTAAGTGTAGTATATGCTAAGTATAGTAAGTAAGTAGAAAAATATTGAAATAACAAAAAGAAAGCTTTCAGATTTTTGCTACTAGTAATATGAATTCATTTATGTTGGATTTGGTGTTTTTGTATATTTAAAATATTTTGAAATAATTATGAAATTTTAGATGTCTATATTGTAATTTCATTCTTGATAGAAAATACTTAAACACATGTAAAATAAGTTCTTGAAAGTTCTTAAAGTGGGCAAAAAATGTATTGTTATACATTTTTAAATACATACTACTTGATTTTTTATATATTCCTTTATTTAATTAAAGCCTATAAAATAGCCTTTTGCATTTTTGATTTGATAGAAAAATCTTTGAAACTAATACTTCTACTTTTAAATCATCACAAAAAACTGTAACTAATGAAAAACCGTAAAAAAAATAAAACCGTATTTGAGAAAAAACCAATTTGAACTATCTTCAGACTTAATAAAAATGTGTCTGTTTGTTGGCATTAAAACTGGCTGTATAACAGTTTACTATTTTTTGGAAAATCAAAAACAAATGATATAACACAAAACCAACTTAACCCATTTACAACATAAATAACCAGTCGCAAGGCATCCGCTCAACGCTGTGTGCCCCGTATAAGAGTAGACTGGCAACCAAGAGAGTTAAATACGAATGCTTAGCTAACCCAAATAGACCAAGACATAAGGAAGGAAACCACACACTGAACTCCAGCCGAGTCTTGGCTGTGTTGTGTCTCTGGGGCGCACTTGTAATCCAGTTTGCAGCTACTAGATTTCGACCACATTTGACCAATGCACAGTAGGAGGCAGCAGGAAGTGTTTTAAGACAAAACGAAAAAAGAGTTCCATATACGGCAATCGTAAGGCATTTTTGGCACCAAAAACCGCCAAGAGGAGAGGGAAGTCAGTCCAGATCCAGTGCTGGTGACCAAGCAAACACACAAAAACAAAAGCTGTTTTAGTTTCGTGCACCAAAAAGATTTGCTGTTGGCTCTGGCGATGCCTCGATGCGTCAATGCGTCGTCTCCTGGCCAAATGTGGTTGGGCCAGGTTGGATTGCATAATGGCCAAACGATTTATGTCGCCAACGACTAGGCGACAGCTTGTCAATGTTGCATCAGCCATGCTCCAGAGTTTTCTACTTATGCAAAAGTGTTTTGTCTAAATTCTACAACTAATTAAATGGCTAACAAATGATTAAAACTTAAATCCGAAAACTGCGACACATAACTTAATTGGCTGTGGGAAAATTGCTCGCATTTTATGCAAATCTCGTTAATCTTTTCCGCATACGTTTGGAAAAACTGCGCAGCTTGAGAAAAATTCAAAATACTCAAATACATAAACGCGACTGAAGGTCGCTTTTCGCACAAACACTTGACGTTGTTGTCATTGTTACAGTTGTTGCTTGTGTTGTTGTTGTGGCATTTGGCATCTGGCATCTCGCCTTGGGCGTGTGAGCTCTGCACATGCAACGCTCGAGACTGAGTCTTAGACTGCAGGCTAACAGCTGTGAAAAGGTCAAATTGGCAATGCAATTTGCTCTTTTAATCGATGCTCAGTTAGTTGGCTCTATAAAAACGAAAGTGTTTCGTTCTGTTTCTAGACAATGGCTCGAACGTCTCGAATGGACGGCGGAAGCAACTTAACGCTTCAATGCGCAGCCTGTAGATCATGTCTATTAACCAAAAAAAAAAAAAAAGAAACGAAAAATTAATCACATGCATAACGCATAACTTAAAGCTAGTGGCAGTCAACTCCCATGCCACATGCCACCGCCATTTATAACTTTTAACGGTTGAGTTTTCGTTGATGGAATTTGCCACTTGTTGACTTTATGACTTTGTCAATGAACTTTTACTCATTTCACTTGCCATTTTTTTTTGTTTTTCGAAATTTTTGACAAGTTGTTAGACAAGTTGGGTCGTTAGGTTGTTATCTAACACTTGTGGCCAAGTCATTTGCATATGCTTGGGCCAGCGTGTATTATAGTATATATGGTAATTAACTTAATTTCCACGATCCATTAAAGTCTCTCGTAAAACAATTGCAGCAGCAACGGAAATTAAGACAACTTTTTGGCTCTGAGAATATTTTAATTGTCTTATAGAAAAATCTTTAAAAATGGCGCAAAAAATATACAAAGGAAAAAAACATTTAAGGCCAATACCTGACAAGACAAAGCCACGTTAAGTAATATAAATGAAGGCTGTAAAAGGTGCTTAAAGCAGGACAGACAACGCTTACAAAGTTATATCTATCATTTTTATGGAGTTTGCTTAGCATAATGTATTACAGTACATAACTTTTCCTGGTTCTGCTTTGAGTTAAGAATTATATCGGGAACTCATTTACAATTTATGTGTGTCAACAAATATTCATTGTTTTACCTGTAAAACGAAAAAAGCTTTTGCTCACACAATTTTAACACAAATTATTAATTTTAGAATATTACTAAAATTTGAATATTCGTGATTTCTCATGTTTTATACATATAAAATTAAAATAAATATTAATAAAATTAAAATAATTAATTAGGTTCATAAAGCCACATAAAATAAGCTCTATAAGTGTTTAAAATCAACTTTCAAAATATTTTTTACACTTGTTTTCCTAATAAGATATTCTAAACAATAACTTAATTAAAGTCGCGGTCAATTTTCATAGTCAACTTCTTATGGAACTCCGCAGAGGCTACGAATAAATGGAATAAATGATAAAAGTAAACAAGTTTAATTAAACACAATGGGAATGTATACATTTGTAACACACGGAGAGAATCAACTCGAACAAGCGAAGGCGGCCTTGAGTACCACCACACCACATGTCAGTTAAAGCCCATTAAAGCTTGATATACGGATCTATGGAATGGCAATGAGTCAATATTATGAATGCGAGCATAACAGCGGGAGTGCAAGTGAAGTGGGTTGTGGCGCAGTGGGGTGCGGTGCGGTGTTTGTCCATGTCTCATGAATCATGACTTACAATAGTTGCAGTTGAGTGTCTAAGCCAACTGCACTAATCGATTTGGTAAAAACTTGGCGACATTTATTGCATTGAACTAATTTGCAAGGCACGAAAAACTACGAGTGGCAGAAGAACCAACTATAAACTTGCATACATTAGTTATTGGGCCAGCAAGTTTGTTGCCTAAGTCTTTTGTTTGGCGCCTGTGGCACACAAAAGTCCAACCACAAACATGTGTGCTGCTGCATGCTACAGTTTTTTTGTTTTTTTTAATTTAATTTGTGGTCCGACTAAAAGCTGCGGCTACAAACTTTAAAAGCCGCTTTGGACGTCAACAGTTGAGCGACGTCGCTGCTGGCAGCGCTGCTGCGAGTTGTCGCTTGGAAGAAAACCAAACCACAAACCACTCTTACTTACTTTTGGCCACAGACGCTTTTCATTTCTTCAGTCTGTTAACGGCACGCCAGCGATGCAGACGCGTTAGCTCCCAGCTAAGAAATAACGAACAACTCTTAAACTGTAATTTGTAAGCTGTAACTGTAACGGTATATACACATATATAACTAGTGCACAGTGGTACCAAAACTCAGTGGTTTATTTCAGCTGAATCGAAAGTGCGTGCGCTTCCTGAACGAGTTGTTTGTGGTTTGCAGTGCCTTCTAGTGGAATTTTGATACGAAAAGAGCAAGCAAGTGAAATTTTTGTTTGGTACTGAACGCGTTCATTGCACCACGGATTTCTCGACCCGTCTCCTTGCCCACACCCGCCCCTCGGTCCGTGCGAGTCGGCGCGTCTGCTAATTCCGTAAATTAAACTAAATTAAAACATTAACTGAGCCAAGCAAAGTGAAAGAGCAGAAAATACAGAGAGCTGCCCACTTGCAGCATTTAGCAGCATCGGTAGCTGAAAAAAAAAACTCAAGCGGTAAGGAGAGGAAGCTGCCAAAAAAGGCAAATAGAAATTTATCAGCTAAAACACACACATACACTGAAAGATTCACTCATTAGCTACCAATTGACTCTTCGCTGAGGCAATTTGCTGTTTATTTTCATGCTCTAATTATTTGGAAATCTGAAAATTTGTTATGTTTTCTTCGCCAAAGTGGCATGCAATTTTTTTTTTTCGTACTTTGTGTGTGTGTGTGTAAGAGACGCGCTGTCGATTTATGTGGAGCTTCTTTTTCACTCAGCGACCCAATGACACAAAGCGTCATAAAGATAGAGATCAGTTAAGATTCCACTTTAACCCAATTTTCACTTAGAGTGAAATTTTCGGGACAGACAAAAAGAAAGAAATGCTGAAAGTAGAAAAATCTTGTTTTGTCAATCTGGCTCTATGTAAATAAATATGTGACGGACTCGATGCCAACTGCTTTTCGCTTTCAATGGGCCATCATCATGATGATCATCACCATCAGATAGTGAACAACCTAACCATCAACATGTGTGGCATGCCCATAACAAAACTAATGTGCCGCATTTGTTGTCATTTTCGGCTTTTACCTGGCAAATAAAAATCTTCATAAAAAAAACACGAAATTAAAAGCGAAACTTGCGTCTGCCTCACATTTTTAATGTTCACACTATTTTTATTTATTTACATTTTTTTATATGGATTTAATTTTTTTATATCAACTTTTGTTGTTGTTGCTCTTTTCGTTTTGTTTGCCACGCGTCTCGTATTCGAAATTAAATACTTTCTAATTATAATAAACGCAGGCAATGTTGTGCGTCCGAACATTTTTAGCCTTTGGCAGCAAACTGAAATCACGTAGCCGACGCTTCGGCCAATGCCAATAATAAAAAATAAGCTAAACAACAACAAAGTTGCGAAAGTGTCAAGAAATAACAAAATTTCAGACTCACTTTTTCTTTATTGTTATAATTTATGTGTGCCGCTTGCTTGATGTGTTTATTTGTCTCTTGGTCACATTTTATTGACAGCCACTGTGCGAATTCAATCCATAACTGAACCACAGCCCTTTTTGTGCATCGCACTCCACCCCTTTCCCTTTCAACCCACAAGCAGCACGTCGCGTGCCGCAATAAGTATTTGCTGTTTAGTAGAAAAACGAAAGTGAAACGTGCAAATACCTTTACATACACACACGTCCACATACACTATTTCCCAATGCCAGAAGCTACTTACTCCTCTCTACACGTGCCACTAGGTGGTCAATTGGTGTGGTCTCTGCATGTGCTAGAGACTTCGACAGGCAGCAAACAGCTTTAATTCGTTTGGCAATTTATTTGTATTGTTACGTTTTTATTGGAAACATTTACGACTACTTTTGCCTAAGGTGCTATTACAACTTTAGATTATAGTTGGTTAGTTTTCACCGAAGAAACTATAAAAGTTGACTTTTTCCGCATAGATTTTATAAGCCATAAGCTACAATTATAAATCTCAGTGCATAAAGAATTGGCTCTAATTATTTTTGAGATTTTAGTGCTTAAACTTTGTTAGGAAGGCAAAAGATTATATTTATTGCTGTATTATGCTCGGATTCCTTTTGATTTATTTTTATACCCTGAACCCATTGAAAATGGGTAAAAAGGGTATAATGCTTTTGTGCAAAAGTATGTAAAAGGCAGAAGGAAGCATCTCCCCATAAAGTATATATATTCTTGATCAGCATCAACACCGACCGTGTGTCCGTATGTATGAACGCGTCGATCTCAGAGACTATAAGAGCTAGAGACTCCAGATTTGGTACATAAGCTCGCCTAATCCCTAGGCAGTACAAGTTTGTTTTAAATTTTGATAACTCTTCCCGTTTCCGATATACACATATGATCGCTAACAATAAAATCTTGAATTTGGAAAACTGTTGATGCAGTGTTAAAGATTAGACTAAATAATGACAATCTGAAATCGGTTTAGAAACGCTGGATATATGGAGTATTGAAGTTAAGAAAGTATGCACTATACGCGTGTATCACACTCACATATACTTGCAAGCACTGACTGTATGCGTAAAGTATAGGGTTCTGGGTATAGTCTAGTCGGGATTTCTCGACTAGAGCCTTATTACTTGTTAATTGTATGTTTAATGAGTAGTACGTTTGGTAAAACTGTCAGCTGCATTTTATTATATTTTTGTTTATGCAGGCCACACAAATCGCTATTAATATTCCATCTTAATCAAATGAAAAAAAGTTTCCAATTTGTATTTCACAAATTCGCAGTAGACAAAACAAAACAAAACATATCTCTTTCTCTCTTTGTATTTCATAATCCCAGCCCACAATACTAATAGATGATAATTAAATACATTGTGGTCCATAATTTATGCATATTTTGGTTATTATAATTATTATTCTATTAGCCTAAACTTTTGCTTAAGTGTATAGCGCTGAATTTAATGACCTTTGATGACCCTTAAATATTACAACAAACCAGCCACAATAACCCAATTGCTCAACGGCTTTAAGCACTAGGTCATCTAGATACTCGATCTGCAATGCTCTGACATTTGTTTAAGTGTATAATAAATGTGTTTAGCATTTCAAAACAGTTTTCTCTGATTAGCTGCGTGTTAAGTTTCTTCGCTCTCTCCTGCTTATTATCAGCGAAGTTTTATCTTTGAGTTTACACTTTCAGCTTAAGCAAATGTGTGCGGCATTAATTATTCACATGTTTGATAACTAACTTTGAAAAGAAAAGACTTGCACAAACTTGCTCTAGAAATTAGCTTATGCATAAGTTTTCGAGCTGACTACAAGCACTTAAAATTTGACGCATCGCTGAGATATCTTTGAATAATACTGAATAAACACCGCTCAGATCAAACGACAAAATAAATTCAGTTGGCCTCAAAGCAAACAAACTAACAGCAACAACAACAAATACCCAAAGGCTGTTGTAATTGTTGTTGTTGTAGGATAAATCGTGAGTTGCTGCTGTTGCAGTTGCAGTTGCCCCTTGGGTGCATTTATAGTGGGACAGTCGGTGCAACAGATCGACGCTTCGACAGTTGATTAGTCAGCAAATGCCGTGTCACAAGTCGGCCAATTTAGTTTCTAGACCGGAGCTCGGAGTCTGGGCTAAGAAACAAGTTAATGCTTGCTGGCTTGGCATAGCTATAGGAATAACTATTTGTTAGCCAGTTTTTTCTTATTGTTGGCCGTGCAATATTTTCTCACAGTCACACCAACGTGCCGCGATCTTGTTCGTGGTGGTTGTGGATGTGGATTGATTGCTAATGTGCATTTATGGGTTGCATCTGAATCTAAATGTTGTCCAAATGCAGCCGTTTATGTAGATTTGTGTGTGCCTTACACATAGATTGCATAAGATATGTTGTATATGTATATGTCAGAATGGCCAACAACAACTTGTGCTTTCTTCAGCTTGACTGCTTCACTTGACTTGGCCCGCAATTTGGGTTAACTTGGCTGCTTATATATATATTCGCTACTCGTTAGTATGAAGCAGTTTTGTTTTGGCTGCTCACTTTTGCAATTGTCACATTGTGTTTGGCAACCCAAAAAACCGCCAACCGCCAGCCGCCAGCTATGTAATTAGTGTTGCGCATCTTTACGCAATTGCTGTGAAATCAATCAGGTCAACCGATAATGAAAAAAAACCTAGCGAAACAATTAACAATTACAACAATTTTATAATTAACCACGTCAAAACTGTACTTTGTTAATCATTAAAGCTTCGCGCATCCGCTTTGTCAATATATATATATATTTATGTTTTGCTTGTACAAATTGTTGTTTGCACAAACTGTTTTGTACAAACGTGAGCTTTTCCCCTTGCCTGTTTCCTGTTTCTGAGATGGTCAGCGTTGCGTTTTGAGCTACTGTAAAATATTTACACGCACTTTCCGTTTAACGCCCAAACACTTTCGCTTTCAAATGCGTAGCACTTGAAATGAGTCAGCATATAAATATTTAAGTGGGTTTTGCATGTGTAACGATCTTTAAAGTGGAAATTGAATTTTAAATTTATTTAAATTGCTATCGTTCAAAGATTTATGCGGTTGATTTATGAGCTATTTGCATGATTCGGAATACGAGTTTTAAGTAGAAAATAAATGGTTTCAATTAATTGAATTTAATATTATGATACACGTTTTGTAAGTCGATTTTAAATGGCGCTAAATATTTATTTATATCATTTTAAAATAATTGGTATTTTCCTGGTATTTTTCAAATAATTTAAAGCAAAGTTCCTTGCTCTGTTCAAAATGACTTTAACGTAATATGCTGTGAACCTTCAAGGCATTGAATCAACTACATATGTTAACTTTCTAAACAAAACACATCCACGAGCTAATGCGTAACCCTCGTGGGCCATAAATTCTTGGGATTGCGCAAGCGTCGTTTGCCTAACGAGGCGATATACAAGTTTGGTTTCTGAGCAGGTGCCTGCCTCATATACTACTACTACTGTTTGGGAAAGCAAACGAAAATGAAAGTTTTTTAGCCCGCAAGCGGTGTGAAATTTACATTTCGTTTAATAATTTCAAGCATTTCACGTTTCTCATGTGCGTCGCGGCATAAAATTTGAGGAATTAGTCTAAACCCAAAAAACAGAAAGACAAACCATTTTTTGGCGCCTAAATTGGGCGCCTAGGTTCACCAATGAAATCAGCACGCCCCCAAAAATCAAGAGTAAGAAAAGTAACCACAAGAAACGACGACAAGTTAAATTCAAATGCATTGAATTTTCCGGCAGTCAAACAAGCCACCGCCTGCCGGAGTTGCTTGGGGCACTGGCCAGACAATTTTGCCTTCTCTGCTTTTATTTTGTTAGTGTTTTGAGCGGCAGTCAAAGCCATAAAATGCATTTCATTGTCGCTTTCGTTTTCATTGGAGTTCAATGTCCCGACCAACTTGCGCATAAATTGTACATTGTCGTTGCCCCTTTTGGCCCCCCCGACAACGGGGCGGATGGTTCGGATAAGGGGGCCCAATAATATTGCCATAAATTTGCCTACTCCTAACTTTGAGACAAGCTCCGGTTGAGTAATTGGCCAAGTCTTAACAGACACGGATTGCACTTTTGTGAATGGCGAATTGCTGTTATTTATTTTTTGGGGGGAACTACGCATATCTTTGATCTGCGTGAACCCGTATGTGTAACGTCATTAATTGTTGCACATATCTGTGTCAGCTGCAGTTAGAAGATATGTATTCTCATAACGAATCAGCCGGCTAGTTAGTTGGTCGGTCACACGTTTGTCTTACTGCAAATTGTTAATGTGCCTTACACATATTGTGCAAGCAATCTGGAAAAACTTAATTAAAAACTATGCGAACTTGTTTTTGGGTTTTTTTGTTTATTTTGATATACTTACTTGCATCTGGGTAATATGATATTGTCACGAAATATGCATATGAGGCGTATCAAAAGACATTTATGACCTCAAATGATGTGTTATTAATCAAAGTTACCAATTATAAAATGTAATGAAAAAGGGTTCATTAAGTCAGAGATACATTATTCAAAAGCAATTGTTTGAAAGTAATCTTTCTTTCTTTAAGTTAAGCTTTTGCACGATTATTTTCTTTTAGTTAATTAACAGTTTAAAAACTAATGCACTTTCGATGATCTGTCAGCAAGAGTATTATATCTTCAGCAATCGCAATTTTAGAATTTTTGTGGCATGTATGTGAGTGTGTTGCAATCGACAGCGTAGCTATTCAATTAGTTTGGCAATTCGTGATTGGAAATTGGCAACGGTTGACTCATAAATCTGAGCACTCGGATCAGTTGCTGCCTGCCTCCAAGAGAGAACAAGACGCATATTTTGAGCCCATTGCCAAACGTGCAGCCTCCGAGTCGCAATGCGTTCGAGATTTGCTTTAATAACTTCAGCTGCTGCACTTTGGCGGACTTGTATCTAAGTATCTTTATCTGCAGGCGTTGCTTCAAGTATTTGCGCCAGTCAAACACACACCCGACACAAGCCGACAGACACACAGCTGGTGTTGAAGCTAACAAAGCGTGGCAAATAACGAGACAAAAACGCAAATAAAGAGAAAAAATACACATAGGCGTTGATTTTGGTTGGCCGAATGCAATTAAAACTTATCTTGCATTTGTGTGTGTGTGTGTTGTGATATTTGCATTTGTTGCTGTGATTATATTGTTTTGTGGCATTACAACATGACAGCATAACTGAGAGGGCTTCAGTTAACTACTTGCTTGTATTGTGCATTAACCGTTCAAGACTATCATTATGTACAAACATATTGTTGTTAAACATGAAAATACTCTTGAAAAGAAGTAGAGTTGTTAAGGTTAAGCAAGTTTTTAAAGCAGCAAATTATTTATAAGCTTAAATTTATTCAAGAACTAACAATTTAACTTTTACTACATTCAAGTACAAACACTTTTGTTACAAATTCGCCAAACAAAGTGTATTTAAAAATTATGTTCATATTATATTTATCTAGAGCTTAAACTAAAAACATTATCCATATGTGAATCGCCTAAGTTAGTATGCAAATAAAAATATTTGGCATTTTATTTTAAATGTCTTAAGCTGAGAAAAGTTCACTCAACTTTACAAAATATTTTTGAAATTGCTCAAAAATGAAGAGGAATATTTTAAATTTACCATTAGCGCATGCTATTTATTTTGCTCATTATTTTGTAATATTTTCAACACTACTAATTCGACACTATTCCCCTTTTTTCATTGCAGTTTCCCCGAGAAAAAAACAACGAAAGCATTAAGAAATAAAACGAAACTCATTTGTACACTTGAATTTGCATTGTTGTTGCCGCTGTTTATGGTAAGTTATTATTGTGTTAATTTTGTACATAGGCACGATGTTGCTGCTGTTGTGGGCGTGTCACATTGATGTGAATGAAATACAGACGAACGAACACACACAGACACACCCAGACAGTTAATCAAGACAAGCGATGAAGCAATGTCAATGCCAGGTAGAGCTGATCCCATTACGCACAAATTGAAAACTGTTATTGCGACGTAATTGAACAGGGTCTTAAGGCTGAAACGGATTTGTAAGCCGATTATGCTTTTCGCCAAGCAAGGCTGTAAACATGTTAAGGTTGGGCCCACAAAAAAGGTAAAGCAGACACACACATCCGGCTGACTCGGACTCTCCAACCGCAGCGCCATTCAGCTGGCCAGCTAACAGCTGCAATTAATTCAAGGCTAACTAAACAAATAAATGACCGCCAGATCGTTCGAGACGCCCACAAGAGTTGTTGTAAACTTTCTTTAATGCAAAGAGATGTGTGCTAGCAGCAAACGAATGGGGAATTCACTTGCAACAGGCTAAAAGTTACGACAGTCTGTTTACTGAGGGCATTGTCACATTTCACTTTCATTGAAAGATACACAGATACAGTACACTTGGCACACACATACAGCAGTTGAAGTGCAGGCCAATGTCTTTGTGGAGTTGCTCAGGTGTGACAACGGGTTTGGCTAGCAAACTTCCCCCGTATCGCTCCATACTTCGACTCCACCTTCTTGCAACCAAGACAAAAGTGACCGCAAGTGTGTCTAATTTCTATCATTCGGTTGCTAGCTCTCTTTCTGCCTTTATCTCTTTGTTTCGCTCCCTCTGCTTGAACTTTCTTCTTTTACTGTGCCACCTGTAGACCCGCACGAATCTCGCTTCCCCTTGCTCCTGCTCCTGCGCCAGCGCCTGCTCCGTCGCAGCGTTTTATAAGTTCCGTTTTTGATGTTGTTACTGTATTTCACATTATGTCTGTTTTTGTATACCCTGTTTCAATTTAATCTGTGTGCAGTGAAGTTATTATTTGTAGAAGGCAAAAGCAAAGAGATTCAACAGACGATCGCTAGAACTCCTTTAAGCTTCAGGTTACCAAAACTAAACACAGAAAATATAATATTTTCTACAAAAATGCTTCATGATCCTCTTTAAAGCTGTCAGATGAGTAACTATGTTAAGTTTCAGAGTATCTTTCAGTCTTAACAAAAGCAATCTACTCGATTGTTTTATTTTTCAGCTTTTGCTTTCGTTTAACCCATTTAATGGCCGAGTCTGGTCAGGTCCATTGTCTGGTCTTGTCTGGTCTGGCCAGGCTGGTGGCATCCGATATAAGCATGTGCATTTCTCATTTCAGCAACGGTAACAATAACAGCACACACACACACATACATTTATGTACATACATATGTAGAAGACATGTACGATTTAATTCAGTGAAAAAGTGAAAACGAAAGTGTTAAGATAGCTGCAGTTATCCAGTTAGTTGATCACTTGCTCACAAGATGAACCCATCCATCGTCAGTGGTCAGTTGACTTTCGTTTTTGAGCCTTTTCGATATATGATGACGATAATAATGATGCAATTAAGTCTGCCCAGCCAAGATAAATTATTATATATTATTCAACTCATACAAATTTATGCAAATTCAGTCAGCGGCAATAAGGAAATCATTTGACAGTTCAGCGGTTCAGCGAACACCGGTTCGCGACTCGCGACTGTTCAGTGATCATCATCATTGCAATTGTAATTTTACCACAGACAACTGTTTAGACTTAATGCAATTTCTCGCAATGACCAAATGGAAGCAAGTGCCCGATTATGGCAATTTGGTGGCAGTTATGGACCGTTAGCTAGCCCGACCAGTTACAGTGGCAGACTTGCCCACTTGCTAAGTTGGCAGCTTGCATTTGGCCAAGTCCAAGACCGGCTACTGCTGCTGTTACTAGCCATCGGCAATTATTGTGCTGCTGTTGCTGTTGTTGTTGTTTTGAGCAACCTTTCACCTGCCAAGACTTAGCAACTGGTTTCACATTCCAGCAAATGCAAATCAGTAGAATTGTTGCCCACTGACCTTGCTTCAAACGTGACTGGGATCTATAAAAATAATTATCGATTTCACAAAAAGGGGCGGAAAGTGACCTATGGTAGTGGGAGCTGATCGAACAACCTTAGGAATGTAATAAAATAATATTAATAAAAAAATAATTGACGTAAAATGCTCCAAGCTTGAGTTGCTTTTTACTGCGTATAATATAAAGTACCAGATTTATTTTCATTAAGTAAACCCTTTAAGTGTACATACTTCCTTTTAAGTCCATAAATTTACAAAGAACATTTCTCTTCATCCCTTTCTTTATTCAAATCTTATTAATCACATCCCATCGCTTTTCTTTACTTCAGGCCCTTTGACTATGAAGCGACGCATGCAACTTTTAGCCGTTTGGCTGGGCCTTTTGGCCACAGCCACCTATGCACAGACGCAGGACGAAGCCGCTGCGAAGTGGTCGCGACAGCTGGAGTCTGTGGGCGGTGTCGATACGGATTCTCTGGACTGGGTGCCGCTGGCGCAGCCGCAGGATGGCAGTGGCAAGGATCGTTCCGGCAATGGACGCGTCTTGACCTACTCGCAATCCTTTCCGCCTAGCGGTCGTTTCGGCGATCTCAGCAAGTCCAGTGGCTCGCAATTTGATTTCCCCTTTAACTTCCAGCGTTATTCGAATGGAGTACCACAGGCGCAGCCATTGCGCCACCAGGGACCACCGCCATTAAAGAGCAGTTCCATTGGACAGGAGCCGACATCGCAGTCCTTCTTTAAGTTTGAGATGCCCTTCCACAACGATGCCAATCAGGCGAATGCGCCACCCACTCTACAAACGGGATATCAAATACAGCATTCTTTTGGCGGAGCTGGGCTGCCTGCACCGTCGTCGCTGTTCAGTCCACCCTCTTTGTACGGCCAGCAGGGGCAGCAGCATTTCTCTGAGTTCCAAACGCTGCAACAGAAACCGCTGAGCAAACCTTTGCAGCAGCAGAATTATATTCAGGACGTACATCCCCTTAAATCACATGGCAAACCCATACCGACACAAGCTTCCCTACAGAGCGTTACACCTCAAGTGTTTCCGGTGGATCCCGAACCTGAATCACTGTTTGGCAAACAGTCGGCGTCACCGGCATCTTCCTCTGGCAACAATCAGCAGGAGGTGCAACTGCTCTATGTACCATACGATACACTCTACAACCAGCAGCGTGGACAGCCTCAGAGCTCTTCGAGCCTTGGTTCAAGCAGTAGTTTTGAGGTTAATAAGTTCAATTTAAATGCTGGTCTGCCCGCTGTCAATCCTTATCAGATCAATCAGTTCTACACCCAAGATCCTAGTGTGGGTAGTGACTTCTTTAGTTCCGGTACAACCACTCGCCCCAGCACCACAACAACAACACAGCCACAGCACATCTTCCACAGCTTCGGACAACAACAACCACATGCTCACGCTCAGTCTCACTTCACAACTGCTAAGCCTAAGCCCAAGGCTCATCAACCACCCCTAGCCATGTTTTTGCTTCGTTCCAACACACGACCCACACAGTCGGATGTGGTTGCTGCCCTGCGCAATGCTCGCTCTATTTCGGTTATTGACGCGCCTACGAAGCAGACACCTGATATTTTTGTAGGACCTTCTGGCATGCCCATACCCGATGGCTACGTGAAATTCGATCTGCCCTACCTCTCGCAGTTAGCGCACTCTCGCGATCTTGGTGAAGTCTCTTTCTTTGTGGCACCGCTCAGCTATCGCACACCAAATGGCTTTAATAAAATTCTGCTGCCCGAACCGCATGTTGGCTCCATTGTGATCAACCGTGCCAAGGATACGGTTACCGTGCAAGAGCAGCCCCTGCGCCCGCAGCGTCCGCATACCACGCCAGCTGGTAGTACACGCAATCCGTTTGAGACAACCACTCAAGCGGGTCCAGCACCCACTCGAGGTAACAAGTTTAGCTACTATTATGTTCAGGATGGTAATCAGGAGGCTGCTGGATCCCCACCTAAGCATTCCGGCAAGCAAGAGCGTCATAAGAAGAAACGGCCACAACATGTCACAGTGGAACAGCCCGTATATCGTGCCCCTGTCAAAACACCAAATCCTTTCGATACACTCAATCAAATTGGTGGCGACGACTTCTTTAGCACGCTCAGCACCAAGGCTAAGCCCTCAACAACCAGCTCTACTAGCACCTCAACTTCGACCACTTCAACCACCTCAACGTCAACTACAGCTACACCCCAGACTCTCTTTACATTCGGATCACGACCACATGTGGATTTCCCCAGCTCTAACGGGCAGCTCTATCCACAGTTCGAGACAGCACCACAGCTAGAACAGCAACAAATACAGGAACAACTGCCACATTTAACGACACTTCCGCCTTCACATACTACTGTGCAGCAGGAAGAGCACCGCATGAAGCAGTATTTCCGTCAGCAAGATGCGTTCCGTCAACAAGATGCTTTCCGTCAGCGTCCGCTTACCACGAATCCACCTTTTGAACAGGTGCAGTACACGCAAACTTCACAGGACTATGATGTCCCTCAACCCACAACAACGCAAAAGACCAAACACCGGTTAAACCTCTACACGCCCGTGACCACTTCAGATGTCGGCTATAATGTCGAAACCCAAGCACCACTCAACCACCGACCAAGTTACAATCAGAATGAAGTCATTGACAGCGGAAATGTGGAGTACGAGCCGAACCCATATCATATACCATCGGAGCTTCCAGCTCTCACACCCGACATTCCCGGTTTGGTCAACAACTTGCAGGAGAAGGACAAACTGGCGACGTCAACGACTCCACTCAGTGACCCCGAGCCAGAAACAAGACCGACTCGCCGTCCAGTGCTGCGCACGCGTAAGCCAGCTATATCCAAGGTAGTGACAACCTCCTCAGTCTCCTACTCAGAGTCTGATAGCCCCAAGCAGCCCACACATCGCATCCGCCGTCCCTATGGCAACAGAGGCAATGCTGATAATGTTGAAGAATCTCCGAGCACCACAAGACGTCCGGCAACGTCACGTAACCCGCTTCTGCGCAATCCAAATCGCATACGTTATCAGCCTACCAATGAGGAGAGTCACACTCTCAAGACCAAAAAGAAGCACCACAAGGGCTCCAAAAATGGCAAGCCTAGTGAGGACCAGGATTTAGAATACCAGCGTGATGTGCTTAATCAGAATTACCCAGTGTTCAAACCGCCATCTCGTCGACCCACCAGTCCAACGGCTATTCCCGGCGCCTATGATGTGGGCAGCACAGAGGGACCTGCTTCGGAGACACAACAGGTTTACACAGTGACGCCCAGTAACAGCATCGATCAGGCCGAACAGGGATCTGTCTATCCACCTAGTCTGGAGCTGGAGCCCATGCAGATTGCCCAGCACTACAACGAGTTTTCAAAGGATAACTATGGACCTGGCTACTTCCCCAATCAGGAAGACCTCAATCCCACTGAGGCTATTCTTCGCAACGAAGTAAATCCCATATACACAACATTGGCAACAACTACACCGCCTACTACCACCAGCACCACAAGCACCACTGTTAGGACCACTACAGAGGCGCCTGTGACAACTACCACGCGTCGTTCTCCTTTCATTCGTCGCAATTATCCAAGAGTACGCACCACCACAACTACGGAAGCGTCAATAACGACCACAACTCCCTCGGAAGAGCGACCATCCGTAAGAATGCTTACTCAGTACTTCTGTTTAATACCTAAATTACTTAAATACGTTTTCTTTCAATAGATTCGCTCTCGTTTGCCTCCACGTCGGGTGGTCAAGGTGCGTCAACGCCAGCGTCGTCCCGCACATCCAGCCTCGTCAACAACTTCGCCCGAGGAAGAAGCGGAGCCCGTTACCCAGAGACAGCACGTCCGAAAGCTGAGTCGGTACCAAACAGAACAGCCAGAGAAGGAGAAGAAAAAGGAGGTAAGTAAGCAGTTCATCTTAGAAACCCAACAACTTCCAATTGACTTACAGCCATCACCACTGACGCACCGCCGCCGTTATAAACAACCCTTCCAGCTGGAGGGTCAAGAATCTCAATGGTCACCAGCCTCGGAAACAGGCAACAGCAACACCCAGAGCAATACAAACAGTTTCAAGCCCCTCAATTCCAAATATGGTTTCAAGACTGAGTCCCACAATTTCGATAACGAACCGGAGATTGTGACGGCTGGACCCACGGATGAACCAGAAACATACGAGTTCAACGTAGCTGCTAATCTTGGTGGCTCTGCTGGACACCGAACGACACCCGCTCTAAAGGCGCCCAACTTAAAGTAAGTCTTAGCATAATTCAATATTCTTGAAATTCTATCACGGTTTAGTAAAATTTCAGACCTGAGAAGTCGTTTGCGGAGCTGCTGGAGGAGGTTATGGGAAAGGCTCCCGAAGAACTGGTCACTGAGTTACCCACCAGCAGCACCATTGGACGGCTTAGTAGGCGTGGAAAGTGGAAGAAGACTCGCGTCTCGGGCAGTTCAGATATTGGAGAGAACTTCGAGACAGCCGAATCACAGAATCTGGGCCCACAACTCTACAATTCGCTGTACTCTACAAACTCAGACTTGGAGGAGAAAGAAAACACAACAACACCATTGACACCAACTACCGAAACGCCAACAACCGGAGCAGCCGTTGAATTGGTAACCACCACAGCAGCCGCACCCACCACACCAGAGGAGTACGAGGTGACCACCGTCAAGACACCCGAACTGACAACTCTGACGACAACGCTTGCGATGAGCGGGGAGAGTGCCACACGTCGCATGGATACCGCAGCCGATGTGGATGATCTGGAGACGCAGCCGAGCATCTTCTCAGAGGTACGACAACAGCTGCACGATCTCTTCGCCATTGAAGAGAGCGAAGATGATGCAGTTGCTGGGGCTATAGCGACTGTCGGCAAACGTCGTCAGGAGTACACGAACATCAAGCGTCCGAAGCCAGTAACGCCCACTGAGAGTATCACGCTGGCGGCAACTGAGACGCCAGCAAGCAGTGCAGCTGCCAAACCACAGGACAACTTCCACAAGGATCTGATGGAGCACGTGGTGTATGCGACGTCCACTTCAACCAAAGTTACCTCCGAGACAGAAATCTGCTATCGCGGCCGCTGCATACGCTCTGAGGATCTGCCCGCCAATCACAAGCTGCACTGAGCGACACCGAAGCAAGCACAATGCTTCGCATGTAAATACATATAAGAACATCGAGATGTGGCCGGGATAACGAGACAAGAGACTACGACTGCATTTTGGTCCAAGACGCGTAGTCAGTACAGCACACAAAGCTCCGAAGTTTCGACTCTTTTCCCACAACTTCGCTTGTAATTACTTAGCTTTAACTACGAGTATGTTTAATAGAATAAGCCAATAGAGATTTATATACACACATACATATATATTTACTTTATTATCGTATTCTATATGTGTATTCGAAATTTGTAGTAAATGTCGTAGTTTAAAATATGTTGTAGCCTAGAATACTTGAACTTAATACATAATACCACATAGGCAGCGTAAGTTTTGTACAATAAAAAATTGTAAACTAACAAATAAACAAATAAAAAAATATATTGTATTGTATATTATGGGATTTATGTTTAAGGGATGCTTTAAAACCTTGGACTTTCTCAAACCAGGTCTCGCTGGTGAGTTATTTTCAGACTAAGGGTACGTTTTTCTTTTCTTAACTTTCAGTAGGCGGACGGCTTTGACCAGCATAGTGCTATAAATATCTCGCAAACACAGTCAGCAACCACAAATTAAACCAAACAATACTTATTGTACCTTATCATCTAAACAAGTAATCAACTTCAGCTTATAAGTGAAAATCTCTATTCGAGAAATCCCGACTAGACTATACACTGAACCCTATACTTTACGCGTACAGTTACTTGTACTGCCTAGGGATTAGGCGAGCTTATGTTCCAAATCTGGAGTCTCTAGTTCTTATAGTCTCTGAGATCGACGCGTTCATACATACAGACGGACGGACATGGCTATATCGACTCGGCTGTTGATGCTGATCAAAAATATATATACTTTATGGGGTCGGAGATGCTTCTCTCTGACTGTTACATACTTTTGCACATTATACCCTTTTTATTCCACCCGTGTGGTTGGCGGTCAGTTCAATATCCTCCACAGTATGTCACTGCTTGTCGTATGAGGCGACTAAAAGAGACACCTGGGTTTCCAGTCCCGTGCTTCTCGGTAAAACTGGTATCATCCGTGTGGTTGGCGGGCAGCAGAAAATCTGTCACTGCTTGTCGTATGAGGCGACTAAAAGAGACACCCCCTCTGGTGTAAAATAGGGAGGCCAACCGAGTCCTTTAGTCGGTACCACGGGTTGGGTTAGCCCTCCAAGGCTGCTCATTGAGGTAGGCCCCCTTGTGGCAGTATCGTGGTGGTTGTGTTTTCGCTGGTAGTTCCAACCCTCACCAATTGGGATAATGTACACCCGACAAGTGCAAATTAGAAAACTGGTACCGTAAAAGGGGCGCTAGTCTGGCGCTTAAACCAAACTTGCTGTGCTACATCCTTGTACATATGAGCACCGTGGCTGTAATCCTTCATATGGAAAACGTCAGGTTAAATAAGCCCTATAGAGATATAGTATGCATACCCTTTTTATCCATTTTCAATGGGCTCAGAGTATAAAAAGATAAGATATTAAGATTACACAATATGCTTCCCACAAAGTAAAATGTCGTTATACATATCTTGACAAGCACACAAAAACCGTTTTATATTTATTATAAATATAATTGTATAATAGGATTTCATGTATAATTAGTAAAATATTTACCCCATATATGTATATTAGTACTATAAGATAAAATAGCGACGATCAATTCCATTTAATACCCTACGTTAAGGTACACCAGTTTCATGCTCTCAGACGCAAAGTCACCAAATATGGTAAAAATTCGATTATTTAGGAATCAATTAAAGGCGCCCGCTCCGCTTCATCGTTCCCTGCACTATCCGCATTTCTATTTGAACGGTCCTCCTGTGAATCGGGACTGTTCCAGGACTGCACCGTGAAGCGTCCAAAGATGATAAACACCATGTTGCCAATGAAATAGATGAATGCTGTTAGGTAGAAAACAATGCGCCACTGTATGGGATTCGTCTGTAAAGCAGCATAAGGATTAGTTAAGACACTAAGTTATTAATATGAACAGCTTACCGCATCTGTGACAATCCTTCCCACAATCAACGGTGCCAAAATACTCATCACATTCGCAGCACAGTTCGTGATGCCCATCAGTGTGCCAGCAAAATTGGGCGACAGATCGATATGATTCACGTGGAAGCCCAAATAGGTGGCAGCGTTGGTGGCCACCGTCAAGGTGAGCAGTCCAATTGCCAACTTCGCATTCGCCTCTCCTTGCGTGATAAAACCCAATCCGAGCAGTGACAACATGGGTAGCCACATCCCCAAGGAGTTGAAGAGCTTGCGGGAGAAGGCAAGAGACATGCTGTTCTCGCGACCTTTCAGCACATCCGACAGCCAGATAAAGCCGCAGGTCAAGATGATCATGGCTAAGTAAGGCAGCGCTGAGAGCGGCCCATTGTGTCTGATGTCCATGCCGAGTACATTCTTGAGGAATGCGGGAATTTGAGTGAGCAGCGTCCAGAATCCCCAGTTGCTGGCACAGTGCGCCAGCAATAAAGCAAGGAATGCGGGCGATGTGAAAATGCGCAGCCAAGGAGTACGTAGATTTTGACTCGGCTCAAAAGCTTCCCTGCCCGCATCCGAGGCACGACGCAGCTGACCTGAGGTCTCAATATACCTCTTCTCATTGGGTGTGATTGTTGGATGCTGTGATGGTGTGCTGGCACAGAAATAAAACCATATCAGAGACCACAGTATGCCCGCACAGCCAGAAATGTAAAATATGCTTGGCCAGCCCAGCGATGACGACGCAATATAACCACTCACAGAGAGCATCACCACAGTGCCAAACTGTGAGCCCGAATAGCTATAGCCAACGAGACGTCCTCGCTCCTCGGCTGGAGCCCACTTCGAGAGGAATGTGTGTGTGGATGGAAATATGACGCCCTGGCAGAGTCCTTGAATTGCACGCAGCACAACGACCATTTTCCAGCCACCAGTCAAAGCACAGAAGGGCGTCAACAGCGCCAGGCACGAGCAGATGAGCACACCAAAGAAGAGCATATATTTTGCTCCAAATATAGCTGATAGATAGCCACCTGGCACCTGTGTCACCACGTAGCCCCAGAAAAAGCTGCTCAGCAAATAGGACTTGATGCTCTCGTCCCAATCAAATTCAGGAAAATCTGGATTCGTGGCATTCTTGTCGGTCATGGCGACAATGGCCACCGACAAATTGACACGCATGCCATAAGCGACGGCCAGACCACAAAATACTAAAATGCATTGCAGATGACGCACTCCGAATCGTGGTCCTACAATAAAAAGAGAAAATATAATTATTTACATTGCAGGTGAAGCGTCAGCTACAGGTATAAACGAGTATAAAATTCAACAGCCTGCAACTACATCGCGACAAGCAACAAAGTTTCCATAAGTGAAACACTACACTGAGACCGACAACCATCAAAACAAAATTGTTGCTCACCTGTGTTCCCAATGCTGTCGTAGCCTGTGCGACTGCAGCACTCAGAGCAGCCGAAAATCATTACTGCTGCTGCTGCTGCCACCTGTTTAGAATTATTTCCGTTGTTGTGTAGTGTGCACAATGGCGTCGTATGCGCTTCTAAACATTTCGCGTAGCTGATAAGGCGACGCTGCTGGCGAAATAAAATGAAATTCGAGGTCACTGCGCTGCTTACGTTGCGTTTAGTTTTGTGCTGCTTTGTGTTTACTTTGTTGTGGTCATCAAACACAGCTCAGCTGTTGCATCAGCTGTGCGGGGGCGATAGACGGCAAAAACTATCGGTCAGCAAACACAGCTGCGCAAATAGTCGGGCTGTGTTTGCTGCCCGATAGTTGTGTCAATCGATTGGTGCGTAATCAAATTGAAAAAGTGCTTCAAATAAAAAGACTAAAACAGTTGTGGTTTTGATTTCAAATCTATGCCAGTTGAATTGCTGGCTTTATATTGTATAAATATGTATGTATGTCTTCTTTTCTGCCTTTTTTAGTTCATTTTTTTTTCGTACATCACAAGTTGGTTGTTTGTTTATTACTAATTTAACTAATTAACTAATGCAAAATAACTAGGATAGTTAAGGTATAGTTTCACTTTAAAACATAACAATTAATAGAGCAGCGTTATTAGTTACTTATACTTATTTACATTGTCAACTACTTTTTAAAGTTTATTTTCTTGCGTTTTTTTACATTAGTTTATGTACATTATGAAAAATACTGGAAATAATAATTTATGCTGCCTACAAACTAAACAATTATCATATGTTGTTAATAATATCGCTAATGGAAGCACGCGATCGTCATTATGGCAATTTCAGCTCTTGTCCCTTTTTAACATCTAACTTTATAACTATTACTATCTCTTAAATATCTAGCACTTATTTCAAGAAAACAACAACTAGGACAATCTCGTGCTCAACTTAATTTTCATTGTTAGCTAGCACGAGAATGTCTTAAGTCTGGCGCCGGATTATGAGCTTATGGCTTGGCAGCAACAATTTGGCCATTCTGCTGATCCTTAGCCGCTCCCGCCAGTGGCACACCCGCTTCCACACTCTCCTGATCGACAAGCTCTGGCGAGTCCCACCATTGAATATCTGTGCGTCCAAATACCACAAACAGCAGATTGCCAATGAAATAGAAGAAGGCAGCAACGAAAAATACCACACGCCATTCATTGACATCTTTCTGAAAAGTTAGAAGAAAGAAAGGAGTTAGTTAGATATTACAGATGACATAATATTTATACAGGTTAACTAACAAACAAGGTTTAAACAGATTAAAAGTTAGTAGGTTTAACTTTCTAGTTGTAAACAAATCGGGAAACAGACTTGCCCATTAATTTCTTATTAAGTCTTTTAAAGCATAAACTATCCTTAAATCTGCATATACCCAGTTTTTAGGAAATTTGGTAGCCAACTTACAGGATTCTTAACGATCTGGCCCACAGCCAGTGGTGCCAAGCCACTCATTATATTTGCCGCTGCATTCGTGAGGCCCATCAGTGTGCCCGCATAGTTGGGTGATAGATCGATGTGATTGACCTGGAAGCCCAGATATGTAGCTGCACTAATGCCCACTGTTAGGGTAAGCAGGGCAATGGCCAGCTTCTCATTATCCGGGGGAACATAGCCCAAGCCAATCAAGGAAAGCATGGGAATCCAATGTCCAACTGTGTTGAAGAACTTGCGATTGAACGAGAGCGATAGAGACTTCTGTTTCTGCAGCACTTTTGATAGCCAGACAAAGAAGAAGCTGAGTATCATCATCACGGTGTAGGGCAGGGAGGAGAGCAGCGAACTCGACTTGATATCAATTTTATAGATGTGTTTCATGTAGCTGGGAATTTGGGTGAGCAGCGTCCAGAAGCCCCACATGTGTGTGCAGTGAACGATGAGCAGAGACAAGAATGGCATTGAGGTAAAAATGCTGCCCCAAGGAGTTGGTGCCATTTTCCGGGCATCCTGCATTTTTCCCACGGAGCGTGATTCCTCAATGAACTTCAGTTCCTCACGTGTAATGCTACGATGCTCCTCCGGAGTGCTCGATGCAAAGAGCCACCAGCAGAGCACCCAAACAAATCCACAAGCGCCGCCACAATAGAAGATAGCCGGCCAGCCGACAAAAGAGTCCGCAATGAATCCGCTCGTCGCCAGCATCAAAATGGTTCCAAACTGTGCTCCTGAATAGCAAATGGTAGCCAGCATGCCCCGCTCACTGGCTGGCGCCCATTTGGAGAGCAGTGAATGTGTTGCCGGATGCACTGCGCCCTGTGTCAGACCCTCAAGGAAACGCAGCACACACAGCGCCTGCCAGCCACCCAGCTTGAGGGAGAGTGGTGTCAGAAGGGTCAGAAGTGCACAGGCAGTTAGTCCCATCATCAGCAGCATCTTGGCGCCATAGCGTTGAGCAATATAACCACCAGGCACCTGAGTGACAACATAGCCCCAAAAGAAGCTGCTCAGCATGTAGGATTTCTCAGTTTCCGTAAAGGGATAGTACTGCACAAAAAAAAAGAAAACAAAAAGAGGATGTTAAGTACATCTTCCTGAACGAATTTCGTAACAAACCACTTACCTCCACATCTAGTACATCATCCAGACTGCCGGTCGTTGAGTTTTGCTCTAGCGTTACATTCGGCCGCTCGGTCATGGCCACCAGGGCGACGGTTAGATTGACGCGCCACGCATAGGCCAGGGAGAGGCAGAAGAAGCACAGGATGCACTGCACATGCCGCACGCCAATGATTTTATCTGCAACAAATTATGCAGATGATTAAATGAGGCTACTTTCAAACATGGAATGCAGACGTCATTTATTAAATGTAAATGATGCAAAATGACAAATGACTAATAAAAATACTTTCATCAAGTACAAATAGTCTAAGTATTAACTTTAAAAAGCTAGTAAACTAAGTGAATAGCTACTTGGAATAAGTAAAGCCATATCATTTTGACAAATCAAGTTAACATATTTCATAAGATTCGAAAAATATTATTTTCAAATCCATTGTAATGGAATTTAGCAACAAATATTTTAGAACAAAGAACTGCATTTTAGCAAAGTTTGCACATTTATTGCTCTGTTCTCCAGACCGCAACCTGAGAAACGTGTGGCGCTCTTATCAATGCCAACCTCAAGCATATTCGCTCTTTCTCTCTCTCTCTCTCTCTCTCTCTCGCTCTTGATCGATCTGTTTCACTCTCTTTCCCTCTTGGTTATGCTTCAGCACACAAAAACTCTTTCGCTCGCCTGTATGTGGGACGCGTTTATTTATAAAACACTGTGTCAAAATCTTGTTGTGCCCGCATACACACACACACTAATACTCGCACACCAATTTGCACCTATACATGCGCAACGCCCACTCGTGAATGTGAATTACTCGCGAGACCTGCGCCTCAATGAAGTGCAGCCAACACACATCAGCAGACGGTGCTGTACCAGCATAGCAGAAAATACAAAAAAAAAAAATAAAACCAGCTAAAAGCCACACGCGACATACCAAACATTGCCGTCGCCCCCTCCACAGCTCTTTGCCCAGCCGACCGTCTGTTCGTTCGGGTGCACGCCCGCCCTACCTGAAAGCGCGTTGTTTCGCTGAAACCGACCCAGAGCAGCCGCACGTGACGATGATCTCTCTCTTGCTGTCTCTTTCTAGATCTCGCTCGCCCTCTCTCTCTCTCTCTCTCGGATAGCCATGTGCAGATGTCAGTTTATTGGCCACCGTACACAGCTGTTGGCTTTTAATGAAACGGGGAATTTGTTGCATACTCTGTTCGTAATGTGGAATGCGAGAGTGTTGAGATTGCTGGACTTAGCACAAGCAATATCTATATATACATATATATATTACTCAGCTGAGATCAATAAAATAGCTAGCTCTAACAGTTTCGAAAGCTTGTTGATTTTTAAGACGACCTTTGAATATTAATTATGTATTATTGAAAAGTGTATAACTAAAAGTTATCTATTTTAATTCAATAAACTATTTTTAGTTTTGTTAACAAAACGCCAGATATTGTTTCGACAACCTTTGGAGAGATAGTTCATAAACTGAAAGTCTGTCCACATTTTAAAGTTTTAATACACAATATATACAGTGTATTGGGCAGTCGGTTATGTTCGATGACAAGATTGTTACTTGTTTTAATTTTAGTTTTGTGGCTCGAACTCGATCTGTCGTCTTTCGTTATTTTTAGACTCGGACTTGCCATAAATGGGTTTAGAGACTTAGTTCTTGTTGCAGCTGTTTTAAGCACATTTATTGCACAACACACACCACCAACAAGTTGCAACCTTGCAATGCGGCCTTACAAGGTAATTGCGTCTATTGAACTGCCCCAAAGCGTTTTCTCAAAAGCCCAACCAACCAACCAACCAACCGACAACAACAACATCAATGCCAGTTAAAGTGTCTATTATTAATAACTATTAAATACGAACGAAATAAATTAACAATTGTTGAGCCAAAAATGCGATGACGCGACACGAAGCCGCAGTTTGAACTTTGAGCCTTTGCCAATTTGCAGATGCTCTCTCTCTCTTTCTCTCTCTCTCTCTCTCTCACTCTGTCTCTTTTTCTTACTCTGACTCTGACTCTTTCTCTCCTTACTAATGTTCCTTTCTCTGTTTATTGAGCTCTGAATCATTTTGTGGAACTCTTTTTTCAAGTCATTTCTTTGACACGTTTCTTCGATTTATTTGCGCAATTATTGTATTTCTGCTCCCTTCGCTCTGTCTCACTCTCTATCTCCCTCCCCCTCTGTCTCTTTACACACTCTTTTGGGTGCAAGACGTAGGCGCCAACAAGTGATCCATATACTGTTGAAATTGTTCGTGGTTTTTGTGTATTTTTTCTTTTTAGTCGCCTATCTTGTGTCTATTTAAATGTTAATTAATACAGTCTTGTATAATAATGTGTGAAAGAGGGGGGCGGTGGAGTGAGAGAGAGTGGGAGAGACAATATGAGCAATTAAAGTTTGTGCGCCGTATTCCATAAATGGAATTGCATCAAATAACATCAATAAAACATTTATGAGAAACGGCTATATATGAAAGTTGATTTTTTTTTCTTTTTTTTTTTGTTGATGTGATGGATTGCCAATCTGAGGTACAGTACAACCCACGGAGGTACACAAGTACTATATGGATATATATAGCATTTCTGCTGCAATTCATGTTCACGCGATAATTGGATGGCGATCGAAGGACATCATATATATAGATATATATAGATTGTATTCATAGAACTAACAAATCACCTACACCAACTCAACCAACCCCTCAATGTGCTGATAACCGATAACGGCGCACTCACAAATAACTGTACCGCAATAACGACTCCGATAAATTGGAACAACAACAAAAAGAAATCTTTTTGCTATATACGAATAAACAAATATTCAGTCAACCTACATACTAAGGTTTTTTTTTTTTTTTGTTATAATGTCAGTCCATCAGATTAGATAATTAGTATTACGACAGTCGCATCGAAGCAACCACAGGTTTCATTTAAATGTAGCACCCTATGAGGAACATTAGGTATAGACACTCTGGGTCTACGTGGGACATAATAAAAATCGAGTTTCGTAATCATCGTAATGCTTTTAACTAAAGTTACAGCTGTCATATTTGTGTTTTATTGGGAGTGTTAAGGTCACTACAGCTCTCTCGTTTCCTCTCCCTTATTTAAGTTATTAGATAAGCTTTTTGCTGCACATCACGTCAGTAGATCAGAGTCCAAGTATATCAACTGATTTTACTGCAGTATCTTTCGATTTGCTAATTTGAATTTTCAGTTTCATTGGCACTCGCTTATTTTCACGAACCGCAAAATAAATAAAAATACAACAATAAAAAGAGCGTCTGAGATCACCCCTGCCCCTCCCCCTTCCGCTAGCTGCTGCCACATATTTCTTTTTTTTGTAACTTTTGTTTATTTTTATCACTTTCGTTGAGCGTGCTAAAATTTTAATTTGTCAGCCAAAACGTATAAAATTGAATACATTTATTTTCTCACTTTTTTCTTCTTTCTTTTTGCTGTTAACTTGAAGAGTTCTGCTGCGAGTTTTGCGAACTGCAGTTGAGCAATATTTTTGGATTGGATGAGCTGCAGTGGAGGTCGTCACATATAACTTGTACATACTATATGCCCCCATACATAGGGTATATTATATAGTACGTATGCGATGTGAACTGAATGCAGTCACGTATGTGCTTAACGTTCGTTAATCACAAATATATTGACGCTTTTGGCCACATGTTTTTTGCAATAACTTCGATTGCAATTAGCGTTCGCTTCATTTGCTTTATATGGCATTTTATAAATGCTTGAAAAATAACTGTAAATATATATATGGCTGATATATGTATGTAACTTTGTATATATATATATATATATATATATGTATATGCAAAAAGCCGCAGCTTTGAAGGCGCCACTTGGTTGCAACTCAACTAAAGTTGTTTCCGGCAACAAGCATAGTTCTGTTCTGTATTTTTTTTCTTTTTTCTTTTTGTTGAGAATTGCACTTATATAAACACACAATGAAACTGAAACTAACACGTGCACGTGGAGACATTCAAAAATATGTTAGCGATAAGAGAATGTTTTCGAGTTCCCATTACCATTTCGAATTTCGTTTTTGGTACATACCATTGGCGTATTTCCCAGTTTTCACCATATTCAAAGTGGTTGTCATGTGTGCGGCGCGGGTTTTATAAATGATTTTGAATGCACAATTTCGAGATCTCGTTCTCTCTCTCTCTCTTTCTCTCTCTGTCAGTCACTTTTGGAGTTTGCTGGCAGTGGAACTTTTTTTGTTTCCTTTTTATTTTTGAATTTTTTGTACAACGTGTTGCGACATTTAGCTGAAGCACATGTGCTGAACGCGACACGGAGACCAACAAAGAAATCTTAGACTTCAGTTCGAGTGTTGAACTGCTTTATTAGCGTATTGTGTTGAACGTTTTCCACGGATACGGATGTGTGTTTTCGACAAAGCACGCGTTTTTGCTGCAGAACTGCTCAGACTCAGCTACGGATACAGATACAGATAGTTTTTTTTTTTTTGGTCACTACTAGAGCGTATTACGCGTTTAGTAGTAGTAATTTTTGGGTATTGGTTTGTTCTAGCGAGCGACTGCGACTGCTTGAAATACTTGGTGCGGCGATTCTTTTATAAATATGATCGCCGCTCGCTCGGCCCGCTCGTGTGTCGTTTACGTCGCGACGTCGACGTCAACGTCGAGAGAGTTCGCTGCCGTCGCAGTCAAAGTATCTGTCACTTTGTTGTTGTTGTTGTCGTTGTCGTTGTCGTCGTCGTCGTCGTCGCACACACATGTGTATCGCGTGAATTCCATTTTCATTTAGTTGTTGCTGTTTTTGCTATCAGTAGAAACCGAACCGAATGAACATGCTGCCAGGCACTCAAGAGTGTAAGTGCATGTCTGTGTGTTTGTGTCTATGTGTGTGTGTGTTGACTTCCTTCTCTCTCTCTCTCTTTCTCTAGCTCTCTCTCTCTGATTTTCGCTCTCTCTGTATGTGACTCTGCTCTCGTATTTTGCCGGCCAATATGTAAACAACAGCCAACAACAAGTTATCAGCCTTGCACTCTTTTCTTCCTCTCCCTCTGCCACCGCCCTTCCCGCAGTCACCTACACACTCTTTTAGTTTGTAGCCTTTTGGGTTTCCTGCGTAATGGGTTTCTGTGTGTTCGAAATTAGTCACATCCAATTCCCTCTGTTGCGCCTCGCTTCTTGTTGGCCAGCTCCAGCTGGTATCCGTCAGATACTTTCCACTTGGCTCATTTGCATATTGATCATGTGCCTCTAAGTTTTCCAGTGTGCTGCGTTTGCCTTTGCTGCTGATAAGCTTCAAGCCGCCGCCGTCGAGGTCAAGTCTCAAGCGATGCTGATAAACTACGCAAAACGCTTGCCCCTCTCTCTCTCTATAGTTCTCTCTCTCTCTCTGTTCTTTGAAAGCTATTTGTTTGTGACATAACTCTGGCTTTGACAGCTGCTGTCATCGATTGTAACAATCGTTAAAAATTAATCGCAATCTACACCCTTAAACAATTACTCACAAACAAATAGAAAATTGTCAGCCTGTTGCCTTTTTATTTTTGGAACTGATGTATGTAATTTCATTTTCCAACTGACATCAATTGCAAAAATACCCTTAGGAGTACCGATATCGCTCATTAAGTAACTGAAACTCGAGTATCGGTTATCAATTATAAAAAGGTTTCAACCAATTATTTATGCTTATCAATTGGGTCGATTGATTTGCAACCGAAAACAAAACACAGCTCTTATCGCTGGTTCAAAATTAATTCTAATGCCATCAAAGATAGCTCTGAAAAGCCTAACGTTTTTCTATATCTTTTTTTATTAATCGCTGAACTTTCCATTTTCGGCACAAATCATTTTATGAGGATGCAGACATGCGGTAAGTTTATTTCTGCTGTTGATAAGCCATTTTTTCACGTTTTTTTGGCACGTTCGCACTGATTGCAGGCAGAGCGAGCTTTATCAGTTAATGTGCCAAACGGATTTTGCAGTGGATTTAGCGGCTCTTAATTGGCGTATCATTACAGCCAAAGAATAAAGGCAGCTAACTGACTGCATTAAAAAACACTTATCTTCTGTTCCAGTACGGTGTAAAATATTAACTGACAGTTAAAATTTGACATGTTAATAAAAAAGCGAAAAATAAAGACAAGTTTAGATTTATGATTAAGCTCAATATGATTTGAATTGATTAAGGTTCTGCAAGTGTTCAATTGAGAACCAATAGTTCCCGAAATAATTTAGAACAAAAAAATTTAAAGTAGGAGAAAATTGATTGAATTGGGTTCAAATAAATTTAAATATTTAAATTTAATACTCTGCCTCCAATGACAGTTACTTCGGCGCCTCCCACTAAGGGCAGAACAACAATACTGAGCAATGCCTTCATACAATAATTTTCAAAATAATAGCCTATGTGTTACTCTAATGTATAAGCTATATTACTATAAAGTTTCATTAAAATAAATCTGTTCAGTAGTTTTGCGAGTACAAGATTCATTTTCATATATATATAGATGACGTTGAATTTAAGTTCGATATGAATTCTTCGATTATGAATTTAATTTAATTTAGGTTTAACTGTCGGAGTAAAAATGCAATTAAATGAATCATCATGATTGAGCTTGTATTGAGTACGAATTGAGTTGAATCGAGTAAGGTACTTCAATCGAACTTCAAGTATCGCACGAAGAATTAACTGTCAATTAAATAAAAACGAATGTGATTGAGTTCGAATTGAGTTGGATTTGAGTTGAATTGAACACTAACAATAAAAGAAAAAATTAAATCACAATCAAAGAAATAACTATAAATAGTAAGAAATGTATCATTATGACTGAGTACAAATTGCGTACGAACTGAGTTGAATTGAGTAAGGACTGTAATCTGTCGTCTGCACTAAAAAGCCATTAAAAAATAAGTCACACGTCGATACAGTCTCTGGTAACGTGACTTACTGACTGACTGACTTATCAATCAATCTAATCGTTGCATCTTATCGCGTACTGGATGCGTCACGCCCACTGACCCGCCCTGCTTTGCCTTGCCTTGCCAACCAAAATGTGCCCCAAATTGCTAAGGGGCTGTTGTGGGGGGTTGTTGGTGTTGAATCAAACAAATATGAATCTGTGCACTATCAGAAGCTCTTATCAGCGCGACATTTGACAAATGGTAAACAGCATAAAGAACGACTCGTCTCTTGACGTCAGGAGCGGATGTGCTTTGCTCTGTTCTGCTGTGGATGGGGGCAGCCAACGCGGCTGTAACAACTTGTTGCACAAATTAGCTAAGGGGCAACACCTACCGTCCCATTGTCCCATACTTGCAGGGCAATTTATCAATTAAAATGCAGCTTGTTTTCGCCAATGTCAATGCAAATATGGTAATTTTGCTCTTTATTTAAATACTTAAGAATAGATGTAAGTCTCCAGATACAGATACAGATATAGAGATACTCAAATAACAAGTGGAATTTTACAGCAACTTGTTGCATGCGCTGCCAATTGAACTGCGATAATGATACAAACCAAATACTATACACACGAAAACAAGTCACTCACTTAGGGCTAAATTGCGCATACGACGTGTGTGTAACTAATTGTCTAACTAAACAAGGCCCAAAAAAAAAATAATTATAATAAAAAAAGCAATAACACTAGCACAACTTGACGATGCCCTCTGATTTTTATCAATAAATTGTGACTGATGTATTTTAAGTATGTAAAGTATTATTACTAATTTTTAGTTTCTGACATCTGATCTTAATATATATATATATTTTTATTTTATATTTTATGACAGGTTCCAAGTAAGCAAAACTAAGTATGTGTGAACGAAGCAAGTATCGATTTTTGTCGATTTATGTATCGACAAATCTCACAATTATTTTCCTTTTATCTCAAATCATTTCTGAGAATAATTCTTTCTGTAACAAATATTATTATTTGGACATCTTTTTAATACCCTAACTTTATCGATTAATTTGACATGGCACAATATCTCCAAAAATGAGTCAACGACATTTAATTCGTTCCGGGTGACTGGTAATTTTCCATGCCCTATCCTGCAAAAAGATATCAAATTGCAGGTGTTAATCGGAGCTCAAAGGGTGGCGAATAAAAATTCCAATTGCTGTGAACTGTGTCGCCTTAGATTAACATTTGATGACAAAAGACGGTCTTAAAGGTTTATGTCCACAGAGCGATAGAAATATTATATTATGTGAAATTGTTCATGTAAATTGCATTCGCATATATTTGCCAATCTAGTCGTTGTGTGTCTTATTTGTATATCTGTCAGGCCTAATTGAATTGTATGCAATCAATTGAGTCAGCTCAATTGACTCGAATTAGAAATGTACACGGCACAGTTCAAAAGTGCGCATGGAAAAGTTTTCTTTATACTCTTGTCTCCCAGAATATCCAAAGCATTCTAATATTTATTGCATATAAATGCAGGTGCTAACCCAATCACAGATGCCCAGACGCTTCCAATTAGTTAGCCAACCCATTGATGGACACTTTGTACATATTTGTTTGTTTTCGTCTCGACTGATTCATCTATCGTCTGCCCTCCACATTCACACACCCACACACAAACACACACACAGCTGGCAGATTGTCAAAGACGCGAATATTTGTTTTGATTTTCCGCAATTGCATTAGAAAAGCATTTTAATTGCCAAAGTACTCTTTTCACGCTACCAACCATTCTCTATCGCTTTCCATTGCTCGCGATCCCCCTTGCTTGGCGACATCTTATTCGGCAGCAGCAAAAGTAAGTATTAAGTGGGTGCCTAAGTGTTGTTGCACGTCCCACGCGGCACGTAGTTCCTTTAAATAGAACTTTTCATTTTCACCACTCGTGCATCTGATTTTTATAATCCATTGAAATTGGGTAAAAAGGGTATAATGGTTTTGTGCACAAGTATGTAACAGGCAGAAGGAAGCATACCTATATATATTCTTGATCTTTAATTGAAATCAGTTGAGAAACACCGGAGATATGGAACATTGAAGTTGAGTCAAAAATGCAGTATGCGCGTACAAAGGCTAACTATGGGATTCAGGGTATCTGCTAGTCGGTATTTCTCGACTAGAGCCTTCTTACTTGTTTCTATTACATTTATATACACTAACCAGGGGCATAAAACCTCGATATGCAATGAACGAAGAATATATAAATTTTCAAACATATTAGAAAAATATATTATGAGCTAAAAAATAATTTTTCTAAATTATTTATGCTGTTCAACTTTACAAAAATAATATTTAATATGTTTTTAAATTTTTATATTGGCATTTTCAAATCAGTACTTAAAATAGAAGTCGCTATCTATAATATATTAAATAATCATTAGTTAATATCAAAATGGGTAAAGCGAAAAACCGGATAATACAAAAGGAAAATAAAAAGACGTCGCAAATTGAAAATAGTTAATGAAGTGCTAGAATGAAGGTCATCCAAAAACTAATATGGGAAAGTCTATTAAGATATTATCGTTTAAAAAGTGTACTTTGTATTCGGCGCTTAAAAAAACCTCCGAACGTCACATCCAATTTTGTTTTTATTTAAAAAATGTGCCGAGATGTGATTCGAGCGTATAAACAATAAAACATGAGATTTGGGCAGACAAAAGTGCTAAAAGCAAACACAATGTAGTACACCTCAAAGCAAAAGATAATTAGTTGAGATCATGGCTAAGAACATTAACGATAGTTCGGCCAACCTTAACACAAATGGAATTTGCTGCACCACATCCATGGATAAGACTTAGTCACTCTGCAAATGCTGTGATTAACTTTTGTCGCTGCTGCAGTCTTATCTTCGGAGAACGTAGGTCTTATCATTTCTCATGTCTTGTGCGCTTTGTACCTGCAAATAAGAATGAGCAGTGCGTTTTTTTTTAGGTTCTTTGTTTTTGGTTAGGAGCACTGCGACACGCATCTTATTTATCACTGTGACATCATCCTAGGCGGCACCAACCGAAAGAGCTAATTATATGTGCAAACAGTTGTAAACCGTTATTTACAGAGTATATTTGGTTCTATTTGCACACGTTTCTAAACTTGGTTACGTCACAAGGGAACTTGATTCATAAAAATTCAATGCAGGCATCATGACAAGGCACAAAGTGATAAAAAAACACAAAAAAAACAAATCCCTTACTGTTGTTGTTGTTGTTACAATTTGTGGGCATTATCAAATGCATACAAATTCCACGAGAGAGATTTTCGATTATAAATATACTAAATATTAAATAATTTTTATAATTTTGTTTAAAACAACAAAACGAGAAATATAGCATTGAATTCTTGCGAATTTATTTGCGATAACCTTAAAGACAAAGTAAGAGATGCGGAGAGAGTGAGAGAGGGAGAGAGAGCTGACGCTGCACAGGATAGTGTGCGACAGCAAGTGATAGGGAGAGTCAAAGTCAAAAGCGCCAACGCTTTGCCGGCAACAACAACAGCCTTAGCGCCGCGTTGTGTTAATTTGTTGCCATTTTTATGCACACACAAACACATTTGTGTCGACATTCAATACACACCCACAGCTGCGGCGCACCCTACTCTCGCGCTCTCTTTTTAATTGCTGTCTGTGTGTGTGCGCTCTCTCTCTCTCGCTCTCTCGCATACACTCTCTCTGTGTGATCTTTGATCACGTTTCTCACACGTTCGGCTCGGCACACAGCCGACGACTTCCACGTTCACGTGATGCGCAAGTGTACAAAAAGCAATCGGCTCTCGGCCGACGCTCAACGCTGACAACGATATTAGCTGCTTTCCACTCTGCTCCCCCTTTGCGAACAGCACGTTGTGGCCCACACAGCACACGAGAGCTGTGTGTTGTAGTTGTTATTTGTTGCTCTTTGATCGGCAAGGCAAAATGATTTGCAAAATTCGATTTTGGAATGGAGTACAACGCCTTTGGAATGACGTAAACATAAAGCCTGGAATATATATATATATATATAGAAACTGAGAGAGAGAAAAAGAGAAACACAGGGAGGGGCGGAGAGAGAGAGGGCTTCCACTGTCGATTTAAGATTTCACCACTGACGTTAGTGCTCACATAAACCTTGGTTCATGCCGAGTTGGCAGACAACGCAGTTTGTACTTCAGATTCAGATAACGTTCGCTTCTTCACTGCCCCTCTCTCCAGCTGCGTACGAGAGAGCCGTGAAGAACTCAATTCTCTGCCAGCTACTCGATTTGAGGTAAGGTTTCTGGATCGGGAGGTGCTTTGTGACGCCCGGGGCGTCAACTGATATGTCAAGTGTCTTATTATTTGCACCGTAAAGTTGATAACTTTTTTGGCGCTACGTCGCGTCTTGCCTCGCCAGTCGTATAAATAACTGCTTTAAAATGCTTATTTAATGGATTTTCATTATCTTTTAATTTTGGGATTTTTGTTTTTGGCCGATCCAACAAAGGCGAGCCTCACCGCTATCTGCCCGTTCCACTTCCCGCCTGGCTTTTTTCTCTTTTTTTTGCCGTTTCAATTTTTGAACACGTGCCTACAAAACGGAATGGAAAGAGTCCAGAACTGCAAACCAGTTGTGAAATTCTTGAGAATCCTTTGCATCATCAATCCCCTAAGCCTTCTTTATTTATGTTGCCCACTATCTTTCGTGAGCTGAGTTTATTGCTGTTCTGAATTCCACTTCGAAATGTTCTCGCTTAGCTTATTTCCCAAAATATGTTTGCTTAACACAGAAGTATGTTTCGTAATCGCAATTATTTCGGCATATCATTTAATATATGCAAACGCACACTGCGACATTGGTTTGTGTGCTTATGTGAGCTTCTCTGTGTGTGGTGTTGCGGACCATATCGCGTGAATTCAAATTTAGCTTATCAACAACAGGTTCCAAGCACACGATCACAACCACAACTTACACTTCAGCCATGCGCCTCGAATGCGGGCAAATTAGCTGCCATAAAACTGTGCACAGACATTATTTCATTTGCATATTTTAAAAGGCATGCAGAGAGGGGAATAAATGCTCAAATGGCAACGAAGAGTCGCTGATAATTCTAATATATATTAAGCATTTAATTGATGTGGTTGTCTAGAATTATTTGGCACACTTAAATGTTATAAATATGTATTAAGCTTATGAATTAAAGTTATATTATACATTTGGGATTGGGTATGATAAAAATAATCTAAAATAACAGAATTTTACGAAAATTATATTTTGCGCCCTTAAGAGGATTTACTAATGATATATATATCTCTTTTGTCCCCGTTACCGTTGCATATTAAATATTTAGCTAAGACTTGAGACACGTAGCGGAATTAGGTGTCACTACGAATATGTATTTGGTTGTTGCATACTCTTAGGCATGCGCATGGCTTTGTTTGACTGCTCGCTCACACCTCTTTGGTGTGTGTCTTTGCTGCACGTGTTATAGCAGGCAGCAAGTGACAGTGGCTAAGATCATGAAATCTAAATGAAATGAAAAACCGATATTAACAAATTTGGCATTTTTTTCACTATCTTAAGCCAAAAGGGCGTAAAAATGAGTAACGGCTTTACGGATGTTTTAGCTGAGTCAGACCAATTCAATCAATGAGATGGTTGGTGTCTTAGCTGATACAATACAATACACGTATCTCTAACAAACCCAATTCCCGAACTCATCTAATTGCACTATTGTATATAATCGGTGCCAGCGGGTGTCCGGTTTAAGGATTGTATATAGCTTATAGAGTTTAACTATATAAAAAACCTTCTTGATTTTACATTTTTACATTAACATTTTAATATAAAAAACAGTACATTTTACTTGTAACTTATTATATTATTTGATTTGTGACTCCAATTGTTCTGTTGATTTTCTTGACTGCTTGGTTGCTGGATCGTTCCAAGGCTGGACACTAGTGCGCCCGAAGATCAGGAAAAGACTATTGCCCAGCAAATAGATGCCAGAAGCAAGAAAGAAGACCAGGCGCCACTGATAAACATCGTGCTATAAAATAAAAATAATATATAAATCTTGGGATTGGAAATACGTAAGATTGAACCCACCTGATCAGAGACAATGAGGCCCACGACAAGTGGAGCAGCGAGACTCATACAGTTGGCGAAGCAATTGCAAATGCCCATTAGAATGCCAGCAAAATTTGGCGTTAGATCGATGTGGTTAATCAGAAAGCCCACATGGGAAGCAGAACTGACGCCAACGGTAAGGGTGAGGAGGACTACAGCCAAAGTATCGTTATCCTTTGGCACATAGCCCAAGGCAATTAGTAGACACATTGGGCCAAAAGTTCCCACTGAATTAAAGAACTTGCGATTGAAAGAGAGTGGAATAGAATGCTTATTTTGCATATGTTTTGAGATCCAGGCAAAAACAAAGGACATCACTAACATTGCAGTGTAAGGAAGTGCTGAGAGCAGTGCATTGGCCTTTATATCCTTGTCCAGGACATACTTCATGTAGCTGGGAATCTGGGTCAGCAGAGTATAGAAACCATAGGCATATGCAGACTGAGCGGTAATCAGTGCCAGGACCGCTGGTGACGTTAGAAAACTCAACCAAGGCACGGCGTGATGATGACTGGGCTGCTCCGAGCTAACACTTCTTTCACTAGCCTTTGCCATTTCTATCATCTCTCGCTCCTCCGACGAAATGCTCTTCGAGTCCGCTGGCGAACTGGCGCCCAAAAAGTAATAGACGATGGACCAAATGCAGCCAAGTGCACCAGAGCCATAGAAGATACCTGGCCAGCCACCAATGGAGGCAAGCAATCCACTTGTGGCCAGCATAAGAACAGTCCCAAACTGATTACCCGCATACGTAAAGTTGCCCATGGAGGCTAGCTCTTTGGGTGGCGCCCATGCCGAGAGCATCGTGTGACATGAAGGAAAAAGTATTCCTTGACCGACACCCTCAAGCAAACGCACCGCGCAGAGCAGCTGCCAACTTCCCAACTTGACGCAGAGTGGTGTTAACACAGTCAGCACGGAGCAGATGGATACACCCGTTAGTATCGTTACCTTAGCGCCAAACCGACGAGCCAAAGTACCTGCAGGCACCTGAGTAATCACATAGCCCCAAAAGAAGCTGCTTAAGACCAGGGACTTTACCTTCTCCGACCACTTGTACTCCTAATATGGGTGAACACAATATAAGTTGATCTACTTGGGACTAAAGTAAAGTTTTGTCTTACGGGAAACTCAGCCATTGCCACAATAGCTACGGAAAGGTTGACCCGCATGGCAAATCCTACGGTAAGAGCCCAAAAGAGCAGAAATATTTGTAAGTGTCGAATGCCATATCCAGACTCTGTTAAAAAGAAAACGAAATATTATTTGCAAAGCAACTTTATCACGAAATCTAAAATAAGAATAGTTATATTTACTCTAGCAATGCTGCGGTTAAATAAGTCTTATTTAAGTGAACTGCATTCATTTACATTGACCCACTTTTTGGTACTTGCAACTTATCTTTTGTAAGATTACTGTTACTATACTGTTCAAGATCTATAAACGGACTTCACACTTTGATTTATGTACGAACTACGAATAACAATTGAAACAAGTGCAAAGAGAGAAAAAGTTCTTGTTAATATTTACTTGACTTTTGTGAAATCAACAATATTAGTTCCAGTAAGATATTAAGTTTGAAATTATGGGTTTTAAGAAACGTAATACTTGATTCTTGTATACCTCACTAGTGTTCACTAGAGATACCTAGTTCTTAAGCTCAAAACCCTCTCAGTAATTCTCTTATCCAAATATCTCAACCTCTGAAGATCCTTTTTTGAGTTGTGTAAATCACCTTCAAAACGACGATTTTTCACCATTTTAATTCTGCTTGTCTTTATCTCTTGTTAACAGTTCAAACTTCTGTGCTGTGCATTACCGTACACAACAAGATCTTTTCACTAACTAGTTGGTGTCTATCCGAAAAAGTTATTTGGTAATGGCAGACAGCTTCTGTATTTGCACTTCTTGACAGCTTCAGTATTTATTATTATATAAATCGCGTGCCGCCGCCACTACTAATGTAAATATGCCTATGTAATTTGTTATTTGATAAGATAACACTGAGTGGAAGGAGTTTCAAAATTTTCAAAGCTCTATTTACCCAAAATTATAATAATGCGATAACTAAACGAATATGGTTTAAGAGGCTGGTTTTATTTAAGGGAAAGCATTTTCATTGGCTTGTGAAATATTTATGAATAAATCAAGTAAATGAAGGTAAACTTTTAATTAAAAATACAACTATTATTTAATATTTGTTTATTGTTACTGTAATTTCTATAATATATTTTCAATCATATGTACAAGATGAAATTAATGATATGAATCAAGGTGCAGTATATATTTGGCTTGGCTTCTCCTAAATATAACTTCTGATGGTCCAAGCACATAAGAGCAGTTGGGCTACTTGTTATCCAACACTACTCGGGCAGCATCATCAATGACACTTGACAGCCAATTAACTTCTGTCTAACACCTTCACTTATGACAGAAGTCGGATTTTTGAGATTCCATTTGAGTTATGGCTGCGTGTCGTTCCTTCAGTGGTGGATCGTTCCACTCCTGGACTTCGGCACGCCCAAAAACTATAAAGGCTCCATTGCCCACCAGATAAATGGCAGCGGCGACAAAAAACACAATACGCCACTGTCCCTCATCGTGCTGAAAGAAAGAGATAGAGATATACAACTACACTTGAGTTGTTCATTTGTTAAAAAGCACCCACCTTATCGGTAACAATGACACCCACAAAAAGCGCTGAACTTAGACTCATTATGCTGGCCAACCCATTACTGATGCCCATCAATGTACCCGCATAGTTGGGCGACAGATCAATGTGGTTGACTTGAAAGCCAAGGTGGACAGCAGCATTCAATCCAACTGTAAGGGTTAGCACCACCACAGCTAGAGTGTCATGATCCTTGGGCACATACCCTAGGATGACAAGCAGAACCATGGGAATATATTGGCCAATTGTATTGAAGAACTTGCGGTTAAAAGCAAGCGATAGCGACTTCATCTTTTCCATCATATGAGACATCCAGATGAAGACAAAACTTAGCGCAAGATTTGCGATGTAAGGTAGTGAGGAAAGCAGTGCATTTGACTTGATGTCCTTGCCAAGGACATTGTTTATGTAGCTGGGTATTTGATTAAGTAGTGTCCAGTAACCCCATGCGGAGGCACAATGCACTACCATGAGTGCCAGATAGGGTCCCGATGTAAAGAAACTCAACCAAGGGGTAGGTCGTCGATTTTGAGGTGTCTCGGACTTCACAGTTCTTGCACTTTCCTTGGACAACTCAATAAACTTCATCTCCTCCGGTGAAATGCTTTTGGAGACCTGTGGTGAGCTACTGCCCCAAATGTAGTAGGCCACCACCCAAAGAAGACCACAGGCACCAGGTACATAAAAGATGCTTGGCCAACCAGCAGCTGAGGAGGCCAGTAATCCACTTCCAGCCAGCATTATGATCGTACCAAATTGAGATCCTGTATAGGCACAAGTGCCCATACTACCAATTTCTCTGGGTGGTATCCAAGCTGAGATAATCGTGTGGCACGATGGGTAAAATACTCCCTGACATAGTCCTTCAATCAAACGCAGTCCACAGAGCAGAGTCCAACCACCTAAGCTGGCACACAGCGGTGTCAAAATATTCAGCAAGGAACAGATAGAGACTCCTGTCAGAAGCGTGACCTTGCCACCAAAACGACGAGCCAAAGTGCCAGCGGGTACCTGAGTAGCCACATAACCCCAAAAGAAACTGCTTAGCACATACGATTTTGTCTTCTCAGACAATGGATATTCCTATAGGCAGTTTGTATCGGTTATAGAGCTAATGCGTACGGTTTTTACACGTATTCACTTACGGGAAAGTTGGGATTTATGGTGGCGGCATCGGTCATTGCCACAACAGCCACAGATAGGTTAACTCTCATGGCAAAGCCAACTGTTAAGCCGCAGAAGAGTAGAAACATTTGCAAGTGACGTACTCCAAGTCCAGTTCCTTGAAATATACCAAAAATTCATTTAATATATGTTCAAAGTAACGAAGATAATAAGCAAAGATAAATTTTTATTGCCAAACTATTTGTACCTATGGAAATTTTTCCAAGATTTCGTAATCCAAAAATTGAATTGTAAATAAAGATTATTATCTCGGTAGTCAAGTACTATTTTTAACTATGAGGAATAATAACAACTACAATTTGTCAAAAAAGACAACTAGTAGCTTGTTTTTATTGCCTAATCCTAGTTATCAAATATAAATACCTTATAAAACAAAATACCGACCTTCATCTTCAAAACGGCGATTCTTCACCATGCTGATGCTGCCCGACAAAGACATTGCCTACGCCGAAATCTTTTCGCTAACTGAATGATTTAACTGTAGCGCATTGTCTTATATGTGCATCATCTACAAATTCTGATCGCCTACATTACATTAGATTGTCCGAATGCGGAGGCTGCACGAATCGCCATAAAGATAACCATTTTTACAACTTGATAAGATGGCAACGAAGTGTGCGTAAAACTAGTAGTAGTATAATTACTGAAAAATTCATATACTGAAAATTCAGAATGAGTTGACAAATAGCTGAAATGAAAAGACGAAAGTAGGGGTCTATATAATTATGTCGTCATTTCATATCTGTGTCTAAGTACTATCAGTAATTTATGGTTATAATGACTTAAGATTGTTTCAAACTGATTGACGAAATCGAGTCAAGTTAAGGTCCACTTTCTGTTGAAGAGCTTTGATTTAATATAAATAGACAATATTATATATATATATAATGCTGCCTTTCCTTCTTGTCGAGTCCAATAAATCCCAAAATAAACTCTTTTCAGATAAATATTTAAGCTAATTTGTTATTTATATCTAAATTGTTTTTTTTTTATTAAATAATAAACACAAACGTAAGATAAAAACAATGTCTAAAGCTACGCGACTAGCAGTCTTCTGTGACTTTCTTTTGTGACTCCAAGTGTGGTGTAGAATGGCGACGCATCTTGGCCGGAAGATCATTCCACTCCTGGATATCAGCACGACCAAATATTAGGAAGAGACCATTGCCCACCAGGTAGATGCTAGCCGCAACAAAGAAAACCAATCGCCACTGATAAACATTGCGCTGTCATCCAAACGAAAGAAATATTAATATCTCAGATCAAGGATTACAAGGACCGCGATTTACAAACCTGATCGGTTACGATAACGCCCACTAACAGTGGACCGATAATGCTCATAACATTGGAAAATGCATTGCTTATACCCATCATAATGCCAGCAAAGTTTGGCGAGAGATCGATGTGATTCATGACAAAGCCCAGATTAACGGCAGCACTAACTCCCACAGTTAGTGAGAGGATCACAACAGCGAGGGTGTCACTGCCTTGTGGCACATATCCCAATGCAACAAGCAACAACATGGGAATAAACTGACCAAGGGTGTTGAAGAACTTGCGACTGAAGGTCAGCGATATGGATTTCTTTTTCTGTATTATCTTGGAAAGCCAAACAAAGAATAGGCCAAGCACAAGCATCACAGTGTATGGGAGTGAGGAGAGAAGTGCATTTGCCTTGATATCCTTTCCCAGCACGTTCTTCATGTAACTGGGAATTTGAGTTAGTAGAGTCCAGAAGCCCCACGTGGAAGCACAATGTGTAGCAGTCAGCGCCAGGAATGCTGGCGATGTAAAGAAACTCATCCATGGTGTTGGGATGTTCTCCTTGGGCTCCCCTGATTTGTTTGCAACCTCTCCCGCCTGTGCCGTCTCAATAAGTTGCTTCTCGTCATCGGAGATATTCTTGGAAACACTCGGTGAACTTGCACCTCTTAGGTAATAACCCACCACCCAAACACAACCCACTCCTCCAGAGGTGTAAAAGATACTGGGCCAGCCAGCGACGGAAGCGAGCATGCCACTTGTGGCCAACATTACAATAGTTCCGAACTGTGCCCCCATATACGCATAGGTGCCCAACGAGGCACGCTCACTGGGTTGTACCCACGAGGAGATCAATGTGTGATAGGATGGGTAAAGAACACCCTGGCATAATCCCTCCACCAAACGGACAGCGCACAGAAGCTGCCAACCTCCCAGCTTAGCGCAGAGTGGCGTCAAAACGTTCAGCCCGGAGCAGATTGATAAGCCGGTTACAATTGTTACCTTGGCACCAAACTTTCGTGCCAAGACACCAGCGGGAACCTGAGTAATCACATAGCCCCAGAAGAAGCTGCTCAACACCAAAGACTTTGTCCGTTCCGACCAATTGTATTCCTAATGGGATAAATTGAAATAAAGTAGTGTGCCTACAAGGCTCAAGTTTCTTGTAGCTTACAGGCAGCTCTGTCATTGCCACAATTGCCACTGAGAGATTAACACGCATGGCAAAACCAACCATAAGACCGCAAAATAGCAGAAACATTTGCATGTGACGCTCTCCAAAACCGGAGACTAGAAAAGGAAAAGAAAAAAAATATACGTATTGGGGTATGAGAAAAAAAGACTGCAGTAGAACATTTCATAATGAGGATATGCTTAAATAGCTTACTATACAGAAAGCTTCCTTCAAAACTGACGAGCCCCCCGAAACAGAAAGAAATCTTCTTAAGACATTTGTTTCAGTCAGTTATTATTTTTCTTGCTATGCAAATTCTGGTATGCTAAATCACCTAAGATAAGTCAACAGTGTCACGTAGGTATAGAGTCGTTCCTTTCTTCTATCTAGCTTGATAACGTTTGAAAAATTAAGTTAAAGATTTATGTTTGAAATGATTTACTTATTTTAGCTACTTCTAGTTGAAGGCTAGTGACTTTCAATTAACCCTCACGCATTTTTTAACTAAATTTACAGGAACAAATTTTACGTATTTATAACATTAACTAGTCTTAATTTGTTCACCACATCCATATACATATTTCACATGCTTCTTGTATTATATTTCTTCTATTATTTTTCTGGTAGTTCATCTTTTCAAAAAGTCTCCGAGTATCAGTCATCTTACCTTCATCTTCAAAACGACGATTCTTAATCATTTTAATGTTATCACTTCACATTGACTCTAAGAACTAGTTAAGATGACTCTCTGGAGTGCATTACCGACCGCTACGAATTCGTTTAACTCACTAGACCAGATATATCTGGGATGCAGCCTTTTGGTAGTCTTTCAAGTTTGTAAATTTTGACTGTCGCATTTAATGTGTCAGCTGCGTTGAGTACCGACACCAGCTTGACATATGTAAATACATATTATGATTAGATTGCAAAAAAGGTGCGACAGAGGTTAACAAAAATGCACACGACTTTGTTTAAGAGCTGGCGAAATTTAATGCACTCACAAATCTTTTAATGCTGATACTTTGTTTGTAAATATGTTCATTTCATATGTTCCTCATCAATTGGCAATAACATTTGAAATAATTTATTTTGTATCTTAATATTTATTAATATACAAAGTTATAATGTTTTTCTCTTTTGTCAACAAGGTCTTATCTATAAACTACCTACTAAACTTAACACAAAAAATTCATATCAAATATATTAATTATAGTATAACAATATACAAATACAAAACAAACTCTAAATTCGAACAATGTGAGAATACATTGTCACGAATAATTGTTAGATTTTTAGTTTCAGTTTCAGATCGGAAATAAACGATCTCACTTCTCGAAAATGTGAACTAGATGACTAGCGATTATCTACATCTCTTTTACATTCTGGAGCTAATGCTGAGACTCCACCTGTGGCGTTGAGTCACGTCTTGCCTTTGATGGTGGATCATTCCACGGCTGCACATTAGCTTTACCGAAAATGATAAAAAGACCATTACCAACCAGATAAATGGCAGCAGCAATAAAGAAGACAACGCGCCACTGTTCCACATCGTGCTGCAAAGAGGAAGAACGGGGATTAGGAGAGATGACTAAGAAGGCGATTTAAATAACTCACCTCATTGGTAACAATGAATCCAACCAGGAGTGGCGCAATGATGCTCATCACATTGGCAACACCATTGGTGATACCCATCAGGATGCCAGCAAAGTTGGGCGACAGATCGATGTGATTGATCTGGAAGCCCAGATAGCAGGAGCCATTGAAGCCAACCGTGATTGTAAGCAGAATAACAGCCAGATTGCTTTGATCTGCTTTCACGTAGGCGAGACCAATCAAGGCCAACATGGGCACCCACAAGCCGAGGGTGTTGAAAAGCTTTCGGCTAGTCAACGTTGAGATACAGTTGCGTTTGTTCAGTTGCATGCCGATGGCAGAGAAGATGAACGACATGATGAACATGGCAAAGTAGGGTAGAGCCGAGAGCAACGCATTCGATTTGATATCCTTTCCCAGGACATTCTTCATATAGCTGGGTATCTCGGTGAGCAGCGTCCAGAAGCCCCAATTGTTTGCACTATGTGCAGCAATGAGTGCCAAAAACGCTGGAGAGGTGAAGAAACTGAGCCAGGGTGTGTGCAGCGTTTCCTTGGGCTGCGCAGAGACAGCTTCACTGGCTTGGGCCATCTCGATCATGTTGCGCTCCTCGGGCGAGATCTTCTTGTAATCAGCTGGCGAACTGGCACCCCAAAAGAAATAAATAATGGCCCACACGCACCCAAATCCACCGGAAGTATAAAAGATGCTGGGCCAGCCAGCCGCGGAAGCGGCAAGCAATCCACTCGTGGCCAGCATTACAATGGTACCAAACTGATTGCCTGCATAGGCACAGGTGCCCAAAAAAGGTCGTTCATTGGGCGGCACCCAGGCGGAGATTAGCGTGTGAACCGATGGGAAAACTACACCCTGGCACAAACCCTCCATGACGCGCAGCGCACAGACCAATTGCCAACCACCCCACTTGGCAAACAGAGGCGTCAGTAAGTTCAGCACGGAGCAGATGGATAGACCGGTGAGTAACGTGATCTTTCCACCAAATTTACGAGCCAGCTGACCCGATGGCACCTGCGTCAACACATAGCCCCAAAAGAAGCTGCTTAGCAGCAAGGATTTGGCCTTTTCGGGCCAATGGTATTCCTGCAAAAGATAATGGAAGCGTTAGTTATGCCAACTCTTAATTCATCACTTGATAAACTTTATCGTAAAGCTGATTAAGGTTTATCCTCCTTTGTATATGATATTAAGACAGCAACTTGCTTATAACTATTTTGTTAACTTATTCCTATTATTATTCGCTTAGTAAGCTTACAGGAAAGTTGGGATTAGCAGCTGCTGAATCTGTCATTGCCACAACGGCCACGGACAAGTTAACACGTTCTCCATAGGCCACAGTTAAAGCGAAGAAGAGGAGAATGGTTTGCAAGTGTCGCACACCGAGTCCATATTCTGAAAATAGGTTTTGTGATTAGAAGGTAAATTCGCATAATCAAAATATTGAACTGCAACTTGAGTACAAATAAATAGAATGTATGTATTTTGATGTGTTTAGTTTATGCCTAGTATTAATCAATGAGTGATTGACGAGACGCTGTCGATGGCTGCTATCAGTAATCAGCCTGTAGGTCGCCTGTAGGTCATTAGCCTGATGACAGTCTTGAAGCTTAATTGTTTTGCTTAGTATTTCGAATGGAATTACCCCAAACATGCCGCCGATTCACGCATTAGCATGTGGCTTTGCAAGTATAATCACTGAATTGTATATCAACGGAAGGTTCTTACCACCTCACAGATTTATTATCTCTTATCTAAGCAGGTGTCTGGCCAGATAAAACTCAGTGCGATTGCTACCAGTGTTTAATGAGCGAGCTCCGAAAAGCAAAGTATGAAAACAATTCTATTCACGCTGATTGTTTAGCTGATTCTCGGCGTCACACTATCGTCATAGACTATCCCCTTATCCCATTTTCGCTTACCTTAACTCGCTAGACCTGATTAAGATCTAACCGCTTTGTGCCACTTTTTAACAGTTTTTGCACTTGAGGCTATAAAGTTATAAAGTTTGGGGGCTCGTCCATTACAATAGTTTCTTATCAATTGGGTTAAGAGTTGTTAGTCTTGGTAAAGCTTCATTAAGCGAACGTCACTAAAAACTCGTTGGGTTGCCATTTGAGTTGACAAGCTCTAATGAAGCGGAACAAATAAATATGTTGGAAGACACACAAGTGAACGAGCTGTGTAAATATTCTATGCTATTTATTAATTAATTAATATTTGCAGAAAACCAATTCTTTTCAGTCAAATAATATTGGCTTATTGACACAATAGTTAGGCAACAAACAAACCTTCTTGCTCATAGCGACGATTCTTCACCATATTTGACTTGAGATATTTTGTGAATACTTTATTCAAAACTGCTCTGTATTTCACTACCGCACAGCACGGAGCCTATTCAAAAACTAATTGATTGAGCATCTAACGTCTAGGCGTAAGAATATGGCATAATAATACCAACACTTGCTTAGCGAGATGTATGTATATATTTCTATTTAAGTGTGTCTAGTGGTAAATATTATATTTTTAATATACATATATGGCTGTAGACAAGCCTTAATAAATCTAATATAAGTCTAGTTCAGTGTAGCTCAAACTTATCTATTGTTCCCATCTCTAAGTGCACTTAAAAACATGTTCATTATAACTTATAGTTTGCACCAGAACAATTATTTTAAATTACCCTAATATATATTCATATTTTATCACAAATCTACCCTAACCTTAACCTTAAACTTGACACAGTTAACAACTATCAAAAGTAATCTTAAAAGCTTGAAGACATTTTTCAAGATTTCAAATTAGCCGGTTACTTCAGTTTACAAGCATTTGCAGTTGGCAATGCTGCAAGCTATTATCAAAAGCTTGCCAGCAAAGTTTATAACAGCACTAAGCTCTGGCAACAGCCAAAAGCTCGTTTGTTATTGTTTACAACAGTAAATATGTCATAATATGCATAACCATGACTAAGCTTGAAATTTTATATTGAACAAGAAAAGCTCATTTAGCGGTCATACTCGTTAAAGTTGACTGATCTCGGATAGACTGAATGCATTTGTAATTGTAATTGTAATTGTAATATAAATTATTTAGCTTAATTTTCTCACACAGTCTGGAAGCGTGGCATGAACAAAGACTCGTGCGAATGAATGTTAAATTGGGTGAAGTCTTTGACTAACCACCTGTTAATAATTTATACACATTCGAATCAAGGGCTCTTAAGTGTAAACAATTTAGGTCTTTGCTGATAGCTCGTTCGTGCAAATATTGCGTATACGCCGCGAGGAGGAGGAATATCCTCAAGTGGTAATGATAAGCATGGGCCACTTCTGACTTAATACATTGTTTTTGTTTAGTTTTGAGTTAACTGCAACGACTTTGAAATGTCCATCAGATAAAGCTAATGATAATGAATGGCCGGGGAAATCAGAACAGATAATGACTGCAAGCTCCACCTGACATAAGTTGTCAATGGAGTGAAAGAATCTAATTTGATAGCATGTACTAGTTTTGAAAATGAATGACACCAAAAATCCAAGACCACGAGCTTGTTTTCATACGTATATGTGTATCTGTTTATCAAGCTAGACAGCATTGAACTTGTTATGTGCGTGTGGTGTTAACATAAACATTAACCAAACGCCTTGTGTGCCGCCGCCTGTTGGGGCGCCAGGCGCCTACCTTGACAGCTATGTATAATTTTTAATTTATATATGCACTTTTTGAAGTTCATTACATGATCAAAAGTCGGCATTCGTTAAATAATGTAATTTATGTCTTTACGGAAGGAATTTCGAGTTCTGTTATTTTTGTATCAAATGCTTATATTATTCAATATAATCAATAAATTTGCATATTTCCATTAAGCTACGCTGAAACTAACTGACTCAGTTGGAGGCTTGAGCCTTGTGAAACACCTTCCTGTAATTAGCACTTGGATCCCTTTTAATTGTCATTGAATCTTACGTTTGCAGCTGCTTGCGCTACAGTTAAGTCAAAGCAGGAATTGATACATTGAGCTAAGCAAATATGCTAGATTTATGTTTTAGCCATAAACGTTTAGCTAATTGTTCCAAAGAAAGTATCTCTCTAGTTGGCAGCAGCAGTTCGTATCTCATAGCTCAAATCAGCTGTCAAGTGTTGATCGCTCATTAAGCAATGCGTACTAAACTGGAATCCGGCTAGAGAGTCTCTCGAGAGTCTAGACAAGCTGTCTGTGCTTCAGTTCGGCGTGTTTCATTGTTCACATTCTCACACACACACATATGTATATGAATGCCAGTAAGATAGCTAGACAGACAGCCAGACAGCTAGACAGTCAAAATTGTTTGCTCCATACAAATTTGCATACAAACATAAGCGATTTATGGCCAGAAGCAGTGCAACTGTGTTTGTTGTCACTGTTGGCTGTCAGCTTCCTGTCTCTGACCATGTTTTAGGCGCCTTTCCAGGTCAACTGACAACGGTTTATGCCCATGCAAATTTATTTACTAACAAACAGAGTATATAAAACAACTTGCGAAATTGGAAAGCATAACAATTAACGCATCTAAACACTTTTTAAGTTTTTGTATGTTTTTGTGTGTAAATTATCCACCTTACATACAATTTCACTTTCAATCTCAATGACAAGTTCAAATCGGCTTGGCCGAATAAACAAAAATTTCACTTCATTTGCCGAACAACAAACAAATCATAAAACATAAATAAACAAATAGAAGAGCACTCAAAAAACCATTTACACGTCTTTGAATACCTCATTAAGTAGAAGACAAAAGTAGATTGTGAAGAACATTTATTTTGTCTAAAATGCGTGTTTTGAACACGAAAAAGAAAATCTCGCGAGCATGTTTTAAATGTAATGCAAATTTAGAATGACTTTAAAACCTTAATCGTAAATTAAAAATAGTATATTTGTGAACCTAATTAGTTATTCTCTATTGAATTTTCATGATTTTCAAATGAAAATACTGATTTATTATTATTATAATTCATTTATTTATTGTTATTTGCTGATTCCATCATAATATTTTATAAACGGGGAGATAATCCGTTTTTTGTTTTAATATTGGCAAATTTTTATTTATTTTAACATTTACAAGACATCATCAGTTCCCCTAACTTTAAACTTACTTAATCCTTCCGCTTCCGCTTCCTTTTTATTTTCCATTTGGTTGGCGTTTTCATTCACAGCCATAGATCCGATTTTGCCACAACATATAAGCTTCATGTTTATTTTTTCCTTTTTTTAAGGAATACTAATTTTTTTTATCTATACAAAAAAGCGCACCTAGTGTGAATTGCTTTATTATTATTTTTGCGACGGCACCGTACTGATTTTCAATTATTTATTTTTTAAACACTTTTGTTCTTAATTTATGACCGTTCCTCGTTACAGGTGTACTTTATTTAATGTGCCGTAATAATTGAGGCAATGAATCAATCGCCGGTAATATATATGTTTGCATTTTAACTGATTCGAATGCAAAACAAACCGATTGTTTTATTATTATTAACTTTATTTTCTATGGTGAATTTTAATGCGATTGATGAAAGAGTAGAATACACTGTGTTTTATAAGATGGACGCGTCCCGCTTGAAATTTAGAGACAGACTGAACGCTGAGCCGACGCTGGCCGCTCCATTTATATATTGGCAATGGCAGTCATTGCTTTCTACGCTCGGCCACTCGAACATGCTCCCTGCGTTCCGTTAGTTAGTAAGCGTTAACGTTAACGCCGACGTCAACGCCCGCGTCAGCGGTGAGCGGCACTTGAGCGTCGCACTCTTATGGCCCGTGAGCAGCCCGTGGAGAACTGAACTGGGAATTTTTTTTGGCACAACCCATCGAAACGTAAGCGTTAAGGCTAACGTTAACGTCGACGTCAACGTCGGCACCGACGCCGGCGTCAGTGGTGAGCGGCACTTGAGCGTCGCACTCTTATGGCCCGTGGACAGCCCGTGGAGAACGGAACTGTGCATTTTTGGGACAACCCATCGAAACGAATCTTATCGTAAAATCTTCTTTAGATTAGGTGCACACCACCAGCTTGTATTACGCCGAGGACAATGTCTGGTCTGGCCCAGATATCAAGTGCTGACGCCTCAGTCTATGTATTTACAACTGCGGATACTACTTATAAACATAGTGGCTTAATTAAAAGCCAATTTGTTACGCATTGATAATAGATAATACATGCATTTATTCAAGAAACAACTAATGGAACGACACAATGGAAAATTTTAAAAATTCTAATTCTCTTTGAGCTTATTTTTTGTGTGTATAAAAATGGCTAGACATGATCTGAGCAAGTTAAGTTCCACAACTTTAAGTCGCTTAAACCAAAACGCAATAAAAAAGTAAGTGGTCTAAACTGGTTAGCCCGAAAGCACTTGACGCACATTCCTGAGTTGTTGCCCTTTCAGAACTTGACATTCGAAGCAATTGTTTGACTTTTACTTTCTTTTTACAGTTAGAACGGCGTCGCTTGGGTTTCAGTTCAGTTTAGACTGGACTTTTCACAGCTGATAATACTATATGTGCCGTTAAAATAGTTGGCTTAATAACGATTGGAAATTCTTAGCCATGCTTAGGTTATGCCTAGCTGACCCAGAGGAATTCGCATTGTTTTGTTTTGCACCGAGAGTGTGAGCAATTGTTTTTGTTATTTTAATAAGAATTTATATATATTTTTGTTGTTGTTAGTGTCACCAGTTTGATGGCGCTGTTTGGTATTTTATTAAGACAATTATTGAATTTTGTGTGACAATTAAATGACTTTTTTGTGAGTTTCAACAACATTTTCATGTCATTCAACAACGACAATGACAGTAACGCAAATATTTTTATTGCACTTCAATTCGAGTTATTATTTAAATTACAGGCTTTCGGTTGTTTGTCGATTTGTTAGTTACAAATGTAGAATATAAAATATCTGTAAAGTCACAAAACAAATAGATTATAGATAAACATACTGTAAACATGATCAAATAAATATAAGTAAAGCTTTTTATTTAAATCTTCCAACTCATATTTATTTATTAATTTTATCGAATCTAGCTGCAGGAAATTAACTGCACTTAAATAGATGATTCAAATCTAAGTCAACAATAAACTGATTTGCTTTAGGCTCTTCAATCGCACTTGAACACATATGGTTTTGAAAACAGCTGCTTATCTCTTTTTCTATTTTCCGGTACCACAGTTAGAAAACAGACAAAAGATTTATGTATCTTGTGCCAGGCAGACATGCCCGTGATAGAAAAACCATAAATCTTAGACCAATTGAATAAATACTGAAAGTTACATTCACTCACGATTTCAATTTACATTGATTATGTGCTCGTTATCAAATGATGCGGCAGGTTTGCGGTACTTAAAAACATAGCTACGCTACGCTTTAGTACTTGTATCTGTAACTGTTAATATGCATCTCGATAAGTTGAAGTACATAATAATGATAATGAAACAAAAAACGACATGTACGCACCGCTTTATTTTAGATTCTTTTTGTTTAGTCAGTCAGCAATGTTTAGGAGCGATTTAGTTTGAATATAATTACCGGGCACAATGACATTTTAAATTGCCTCTGTTCATGTTTGGATTTATATATACGGGTATACGGGGGCAATTACACCATCTGACATATTTTATACAGCAACTAAATGAACAGTTGCAATGCATTACATTTATATTTAGTCGTGTGTCTCTAAACCGCATCGCATTGTGCAATAAACCCAACTGGCTTGTCGCCTTTTTTCAATAATTGTTTTATACCCTGTATCTGTACCTTTTTTCCAAGAGATTTTACTCAAGACTTCCAAAAAATGAAACAGTTTGTTAATAAAACAAATCAATTAAGTATTTAAAGACGACTTCTAGAATTTGGCTTACGAAATTCCGCGAAATTATATTGCCCCAAATGAATATTTTGAAAAATGTGTAGTATGATAATAATATTGAGAAGGAATATCAAAAGTATGGGGTATTTGCTAGTTGAGCTCTTATTGTTTTATGCGAAACGTGCCGGTGCCAAAGTCGTCCAACATGAATTGAGTTCCTTAATTTATCATTACATGCACTTGCACGTCGGTCACATGCGGAATTCAAGTTCAAGTCTCTAGTTGATACACCCGCTCAATGGCAGAATTGACAAGTATCGGTTTAGATATGAATTATTCGGTACCGTGAACACAACAACGTTGCGCATGTTAATTACCTGGTGATAGCCGATTTTGGCCAACTAAAAGCTGAACGCCAAAACACTACACAGTCGAGTGACACACTCAATGACTTTGATTACGCCCAGCCCTTACCGCACAGACCCCCTCCTAAACGAGCCTAGGCCAAATGGTTGCTTAACTATTCAAACAGCGATTACATTTTGCGAATTTGGTCAGTTGATTTTAACGTTTATGTACATTAAATGGGAAAATTGTATGGAGTATTTATTCAACAAAATGTAAATTTAATATATTCTTTGGGTTTTCTATTGCAGTTAAACTGTTTTAAATTGCTAAATGGGCAGTTTGTGGTCAGAATACAGATTTTTAAATTTAGTAAATCCCAACTAATATTAGTTGGGATTTTACTGTAAAATCTTGTTACGTATTCCTTAATGTCTAAAAACATTAATATACTGCTTCACTGTTCTAAAATTCTCGGAAATAGAACAATTCATCTTATACATTTCACATCAACAGGTTTGCCTTAAGACACGCACAATAATAAGTATTATCAAGTACATGTTAAAATATCTCAACAGATATAAAAAAAGTTAACGTATTGAAGCGCGAATTGCGTCAATTGACTTGCAACATTTTCATTGATAAGATTCCGCTAAAGTTTTTTTTTAGGCAATGCAAGTGCCAAACCCAAGAAATCACACTTAATCACTCAGTTAAGGTGCTACAATCAAACCAAAATGTTTGCACTCAAGACGAATTTATTTTTCAAAACAAAGATAAATGTTAACAACAAAACAATCAAGGATTCGTAAACCAAACTTTCCTCACACTTTAAAACCAATGTCTTCTAATCTAATCGGTTCAAATGGTATTTAATTATAAGCTCATCATCGAACGATTTATTAGTAAAGTCATAAAAGACGTATTGCTATCAGTAATGCCATTGTCCTATCCGTAAACAGAGCACAGCAACTTTGTAAAAAAATAGTAAACAAAAAGAAGTCGCGATAAGCGACAATCAAAACGAGAACGAGGCGAGTTTCATGCATTTTCAGGGATTGGAAAATAATATATAATTCGTGACCCATTAAAATGCCTTTGTACACAAGCGCATTCGAAATATGTGAGTGGTAATTAAATTTAATTTGTAATAGTTTGCTTAGTATTCGCATGAGAAAATTAACAACGATAGAATTTGAGGTATGCGAACTGACTTCTATCAGGTAGGAAAGGTGTTAATTCAGTTAACATAACAGGTGTACAAAGCTTTTGCAGCATACTTTAGGGCTGAGATTAAACAATGGTTATAAAAAGTGTTGAAAACGTATGTAAGTTAGATATTAACTGAAGCTTAAGAGATTTTAGAATATTTGATGTATGAATACAATAAACAAGTTTTATTCGTATTTATATTCAACTCATTTAAAAATTAAGTGATAACAAAATCCCAATGGTCAGGATATAAGGAGTTTACAAATTTTCATCCGATTCCTTCGTTTGCGAAGAAACTACATGCCTGACTTTTTTGATCAAACGAAAGACTTAGGAAACGAACTGTTGAATGTTAATGTAATGCGAAATTAAGATTAAAAATAACCAGAAGACCAATTGCGATTTCTTAACGAAAATAATATTATAATAATATTAAATATTTTCAATTATTATATTTATTCAATTAATTTAAAAATGTATTTATCTAAAGAAAATTAGAAAAATATTGTATTGAAAGACTAATCAAAATAAACATTCAAAAGAATCGAATAAGCCTCTATGACATTCTTGCAATCGAATTCTACCGCACACTAAGTATTCTGTTAACTTATCTAGCCAATCAAATAGCACCCCACAAGTGATTGCCACGCGAATATGCATTAATTTGTAGCATACCTCTTGGCTGCAAAAAATACTATAATGCAAACAGAATCTTCAATAACTTGATGAATAATTTTTAAATGTAAATATTTTGTAAGATATGTGTCAACGTGTGAAAATCTGCAACAGTATAGATAACAAACAATTAGCAGCAAAACTAATGAGTTGTTGCGCTCTGTAAATAAATATTCTAAACCACATAATAGACAGTCAAACAGTTGTAAGTTCGATTGCTACTCAATGACACAAAAGAAAATAAAAAAAGGTAAATAACAGTTGATAATGGTGTTTGCAGTAATACACTTTGATACTTCGAAATAACAAAGCATTGAGAATTACTTAATAATAGTTGTAGGAAGCTCTTTCTATTGCACCATTGTCTAGCAATGATAATTCTTATCAAAGACCACACCAGTGCATTATCTCAATTGCTAAGGACAATTACACTATGATTAAAGTTTATCAGATGGCAAAGCGATTGTTAAACGTTTGCACTAATTGAACTTGGGTTAGTGACTGATTAGATAGCAAAAGAGATATCGATAGTTAGGGAGAGCTAAGAGCGAGATAGACATGAGAGCGAGTTACGATCGAGCCATATCTATCTCTATCTCACAACTTTCAAGTTCATTAGTATTTCGAAAAACAAATAAAAACCGATACGGAGAATAGAAATAGCGCAAACAGAAGGTGGCATATATAAATATATCACACTATTTTTATATTATCAGTCCGTATGCGATTCAAACAGCTGTAACAAATGTTTCAGCAACTGCTGCTACATGAAAAGCCCACGTAGTTTGTCTCTTTATCTCTATTTTAATCGCTGACTAGCACCAGGTAGAAGCTTAAGGCAGAGTGCTTTTTATATTAATAAACATATGAATGTCCAATATATTTAAAGAAAATTGACAGATTAGATAGCAGAACCTTAAGTGCAAATTTTGTGTTGAGTGTCGAAACCCGTCCCGTGGAAACAAAACAAAAAACAAATGAATAACAGGGCATTTGCCTTTAAATCTATTAATATTAATTACCTTAGCTCACATTGTATATTTTCCCTATAAATAAAATAAATTACAACCCGCTTATTTGTTAATACTGATTAATATAACTAATTGTTCTGCACTGCATTTAATCAATCGCTTTCACCGTATATCTTTCCGGCCAACTAATTTGCTGCTCCAGCACAGCATCAATGGGTGGTGCAACTGCCGCTGATGGTGCACGCTTCTCCACACTACTCGTTTCTGTATCCTTCGTCTTGAGATAATCATCGGCATCCCAAGGTTGCGCCTTAGCCGTGCCCCAAATGAGAAACACGCAGTTGCCCACAAAGAAAATGACGGCGGCAATGCCAAATACTATTTGCCACTGTCCCCGATCGTGCTGTACAAGCAAAAGAAATCCAAATGAATACTCTGATCTGTGAGTTTTTAGGTCTCACAACTCACCTTATCCACAACAATAACGCCAGCAATTAGAGGTGTCAGAATCGGTATCACATTTGCTACTGTATTACTGAGACCAATCAGGATTCCTGCATGATTTGGCGACAGATCGATGGTGTTGAGGGAACTGCCAATGGTTGCACCACTATTGACACCCACACTGATTGTCATCAGAGCAATGGCCATATTCGCATGATCCTTGCCCAGGAATCCGATAACAATCAGTGCCGCCGCTGGTATCCAAAACGAAATCGTATTGAAGAGCTTCCTTACCGAGGTAAGGGACAACCACTTTCTCTTGAGCAGCACATCCGCTAAGATCAGATAGACATATGAGAGCAACCACATGGCCAGGAAGGGTAGTGAGGAGAACACAGCATTGCTCTGTATATCCATTTGGAGTACACCATTCATGTACGATGGAATCTCCGCCTGCAGCGTACTCAACCCATAAGTCTCCGAGCAACGGGCCACCAAAAGCGCCATGAAGGGCACAGAGCAACAGATGGCACGCCATGGAATTGGTATGCTGCGATCATGGAAGTCCTCATTGTGCTCCAGCGATGATTCAATATACTTGCATTCCACCTCGCTGATGAAACGCGACTCGGGCGCATTGTTCGCACCAAAGACGAGCCACAGGATGCACCAGACAGCGCACAGAGCGCCCGACACATACGAGATGCCAGGCCAGCCCATTGCACTATTTGCTATCATGCCACTGATAAACATGGCCAGCACAGTGCCACAATCGGTGCCCGTGTAGCTGAAGGCACCCAAGCGGTTACGCTCCTCTGGTGGCGACCACATTGCCAGATGCTCGGTGACGCACGGGAAGATGACGCCCTGGAAGAGTCCTTGGAGTATGCGTATGGCACAGAAGACCTGCCAGCCGCCCCAGGAGATGCTCCAGGGTGTTATGAAACTAAACGCAGCTGTGCCGAAGCTGGCTATAAACAGCACAATCTTGGAGCCAAAGCGACGACACAGAAAGCTACCCGGACACAATGTTAATATATAGCCCCAGTAAAAGCTCGACAATATATACGACTTGTGACGCTCCGTCCAATTATATTCCTGTAGAAGAATCAGTTAAGTTAGAAATCAACCTAGATCCTTGTGAACTCTGGACTTACCGGAAAGTTGGGATTTGTTGTCGCTGCATTGGTCATAGCAACAATTGCAACGCTGACATTCAGCCGAGCAATGTGCATGACTGTGAGCCCGAGGAAGAGCAGAAAAGATTGCAGGTGCCGCAACCCAATCCGTGGCCCTTTGGATGTCTTTAGGCTGCTCATTTTCGTACTTTTCTTCAGCAGCTGCCTCTTCGTCGGTTTTTTGCGCTTTTTCTGTGAGCGCACTAGTTGTTGTGCGGATTGGTTCTGGGGCCAGTCGCAGCTGTAACGGCTACTTTTATAGACTGCACAAGGGAGCTGACAACAATTAGCGAGGTGCACAATGCAAATCATTCACAATTTACCTTATCAACCTACAACCTAGACAAATCAAGCAACTATGAAAGACAATTTCAGAATTTCTTTTATGTTTCTCTCATTTCTAACAATTCAAATCTAATTGTAAAAATCATTCAAAAACAAACATCGTTCTCAAAAATAATGTGGAATAAACTCTAATTAAATATGAACAAAATCGCTCTTGACGCAAATACCACACAATCTACCATCAGGTTTCATGACGCTCGTGGACAACTGTATTTCTTTTGTCTATTGTTTGGGATTATTTATATTTATCTTTAGTTAATACAACTCCGTTCGACTGAGCGCAAATTGAAAATGAGTAAAAAGGGTATAATGGTTTTGTGCAAAAGTATGTAACAGGCAGAAGGAAGAATCTTCGACCCCATAAAGTATATATATTCTTGATCAGCATCAGTAGCCGATGCGATATAGCCATCCGTGTATGTATGAACGCGTCGGTCTCAGAGACTATAAGAGATAGAGACTCCAGAATTGGAACATAAGCTCGCCTAATCCCCAGGCAGTTCAAGTTTGTTTAAAATTTTCGACAACTCTTCCCGTTTCCGATATACACATGTGATTGATAACAACAAAATCTTTAATTTGCAAAACTTTGAGATGATTTGAAACATTAGACGAAATAATGACAATCTGTGAAATTTTTATTGAAATCGGTTGAAAAACACCGGAAATATGGAGCATTGAATTTAAGAAAGTATGCACTATACGCATACACAAACACACACCCACACAAATACTTGCAAGCACTGACTGTAGGCGTAAAGTACAGGGTACAGATGCGTCTAGTCGGGATTTCTCTTTATTTATTTATTTGACTGACAGCACGCTTTGCAAACTGCTGTTTACAATAAGCTGGAGTTAACTGAGGATACTTTATTTTTGCCGATGCGTGAATGAATCCTTTAGAATATTCTTTATGATTTTAATCAAAATTGTCCAGCAAACCAAATTGCGATGATAAGCCATGCTTTTAACTAAAGCTAAATAAATAACAAAAATATATATATATTAATATGCGATAAGCTTCAATATATTACTAAAAATCAATTGGTTTGGTTGGAGAGGCATACACTGTAAAAAAGCTCCAAGCTATCTATTAAAAAATAGTAAAAATTGCATTCTATAGCTGTAATTATAATTTTAACGTTTATTTTTATGATTATGATAAGGTATAGTTTTTTTTTATTTTATCAACTACATGAACATGTTTTTTGTTAAGTGTATAACTGAACATTTTAATAGCCATAAGGAATTCCGTTTAACTGGGGAAAAACAAAATTATTTATAACATTTTATTGACTCGTTTTATATATATAGGGCGAAGTCAAAATAAGTTATCACCAGATTGTTTACAATAGAAGTTAGTTAAATCAAACACATACACATAATTCGTACTTCAATATGTGAGGGTTCAGACTCTACATATCTTTAGCCGCTTTGACTTTGGTCCCCGCAATTCCCGCACTGTCTACGACTTTTATTTTTGTGAAGCGTGTCTAAATGAATGGCTATTTCGAAGACCCCACCCTAATTTCCCTGAGCACGGCCGGTGGAATAGTAGACAGCGAATAGCCTAGACAACACTGTCGTGCACGTTACAAATAGAGAAAAAAGGAAAAGAATTAACAAATGAGTCATAGCTCAAAAAAATTCTCAACTACAAAGAGTTATTTATTAAGTTGAAGTGTTTATTTAATGCAGTGTGTTCCGCCATATGCAAAGAATAAGTCAACTAATTCCAATTCAATTAAAATGCTAAGCTTGCTTGAACGTTCAATGCCAGGACATGAATCTTTTATAAAAAGGACACGTGTTTGAAAAACTTTTGTTTGGAAAAAAACTTTTAAGAAACCAGTACGGTTGAACTTTATTGCACTACAGTTCTTATCTAAGAGAAAAATATTTATTAATTTATTTCTTGACTGTTTTGCTTATCGTTCTTAACAGTTGCCATATAAATACTCCTTAAGGTGAATTGCTTGCAGATTGCAGTCTACCACTTCCGTTTGGCTTTTAATTTACGATTTCGATTCAATCTTTTCTGCTATAGCTGATTACGGTCGGCGGCGGCTGCATTGCCCATTGGGCTTGTGGACGCACCAGATAATCTTCAGCATCCCAAGGTTGAGAGACGGCAGTGCCAAAAATCAAGTAAATGCAGTTGCCCACAAAGAATATCAGGGAAGAGATAATGAACACGATTTGCCACTGGCTGCGATCACCCTGGGAAAAGAAAAGAGTATAATTGTTACTCAAAATCTTAAATAAAAAATGTAGATGCATGGAAATTTCAGGGAAACTCTCAAAATCAGATTGAGGAAAAGCGTAAAAGGGAGATCAACTCTTACATTATCAGTGGCAATCCAACCCACAACAAGTGGTGTAACAATAGGCACCACATTTGCCACTGTGTTGATAATGCCCATGGTGATACTGGCATGATTAGGCGACAGATCTATGGAGTTAAGGGAGGAGCCAATGGTGGCACCACTATTCACACCCACACTGATCGTCATCAGCACAATTGCTGTGGTCTTCTGGTCCACATCGAGAAAGCCGATGCCAATAAGCGTTGCAGCTGGTATCCAAAAGGCAATGGAGTTGAAGGTCTTGCGTAGTGCTGACAGTGAAAGCCATTTGTGTAAAAGAATGACGTCCGCAGAGATCAGATACACATACGACATTATCCACATGGCAAGGAAAGGCAATGCAGAGTACAGAGCATTGTCTTTAATATCCATTTGCAGCACACCATTCATGTAGGCAGGTATCTCAGCCTGAAGCGTACTCAGGCCCCAGGTCTCGGAGCAACGAGCCACGACGAGTGCAAAGAACGGCACCGAAAAGAAAATAGCTTTCCAGGGTATAGGAATGTTGGCCTTATGATAATTAGCGCCATGCTGTAGAGATGACTCAATGTAGTTTTTCTCGGCTTCTCCAATGAATCGAGACTCGGTTGCATTATTTGCAGCCAGGATGAACCACAAGGCGCAGCAGGTAAATGCCACTCCAGCGGATACGTAGGAAATTCCAGGCCAGCCCATAGTACCTTTGGCAATCATGCCACTCACAAACATGGACAACACAGTGCCACACTCGATGCCCGTGTGACTTAATGCGCCCAAACGATTACGTTCCTCTGGCGGTGACCAGCGTGCCAAATGCTGATGAATGCAGGGAAAGATTAGCCCCTGGGCACAGCCCATAATCACTCGGATGGCGCAATAGGCGCCCCAACCTCCCCAGCCGATGCACAGCGGTGTGAGGGCACTGCAGATGCCCGAAACAAAGATGGCCAAGAACATGACAATCTTTGTTCCAAATAGCTTGCACATAAATCCACCCAAAAATTGTGTAAATATATAGCCCCAGAAGAAGCTAGACAAAACATAAGATATCTCTGCCGCAGTCCAATCGTATTCCTGTGAAAAGCAAAAGATTGAAATTAGCATGACAACAGTTAAGTTAATACTTGTTAGCTCCTACCGGGAAGTCGGGATTTGTTGTCTCCGCATTGGTCATGGCGACCAGAGAAACACCAACATTGTGGCGTCCAATGTAAATAGAAGTTATGGTAATAAATATAAGTATCGCCTGCACATGTCGCATGCCCAAAAAGGGACCTGGAAATAAGTAAAAATAAATATTCCTATTAAAAACGTTTTTGAACTTTGCGCTTCCATAGAAAAACCCATAAAAAATTAAGATTACACTCCATGCATTTAGCTCAAAACCTAGTACTCTCTGCATTTTAATGGAGGGTTACAATATCTTTCCCATTTGAAAATAATTGACAAAGCCCAAGGACTTTCCTTCGCAATAGATAGAGCATCAGACGAAGAGTAGCGGGGCTCGATATGAAATTCCCCATTGATACGAGTGCATCTAACAATTTCATTTTCAAGAAATTCAGAATATGCTCAAGAAAGGTATAATTCAAAAGTCAGTCTTCCCTTGCAACTATCCCATATGTGTTGTAGATAAGTCGCAGAGCACGAAGGTGATAGCACTGCCTTTTCGATAAATGGGGGGAAGTATGAATTTCGAAGACTCCCATTTGGTCTGAAAAATCCGGCTAGCAGCTAGGTTGGTCTTGCGTTCTCTCAGACACAACAGCGGGCCTTTCAAGAGCTGCGTAATATTTTGGCATTTGAATACATCATGCTCCAATAGCCCGATTATAACAAGCCTTTTGATTTTGGTTAAATCTAACTAGCATTTGGTTTGTTAATATATAAAACTGTATAATGAATAAGGTGTCAAATCCTCATTGCTTACCTCTATTCACTGTAGGAGCAGTCATTTCAGCCACGCGAATCCTTGATCTAATTGTATTTCTCAAAAATATTGAGGTACCGCAATTGCGATCAGTTAAAGGCCACGTTCTAATTGCACTACTAACCAAACCCGAATAAACACAATTAGTGGTAATACAACATTGGTTTTTTGGCCAATCGTAAATGAACTGATTAGCTGGCGTTTTATGGTTAACTTATCAACACTGATTATCCAGCGATAGGGCTGGGCACGTGCCACAAAAGCCAAAGAAACACTTCGAACCACAGTACAATACAAACAATCAATTTGCATATTCGGCATATAAACCCAATTACCCAAGTTATACTCTTCACTTGTTTCCTTGACCTATGTCAACAGGCAAACAATAAAGCAAGTATTGTAAATCGAAACTAATCGAAGACAGCTTTATTATTAACCGAACACAAATATATAAATAACTTATCACATCAATTGTATTGACATTGTATCACATTGTTATCTATTTTAACGGCAAGATAACAGCGATTCTTAACATTTATTAAACCTTAGAAGTATGCCTTGGATATTTTATTGGTATACCAATTCAACTGTGTGCTTGATTACCATGCCTAAAAGTAGATCCTTTAAACAGTAAGACATAGTTAAGGTGTTCAGTGTCTAAAGAGCTGAAACTGAGGTGTCTTAGGTGTTCAATATAGTATATTTATAACTATATATAAATATGAAAAAATTAAAGCTATAGGAAAGCTAAAAGTCTAAAAAAAAAAAAGTAAGAAAGCTCTAGTCGAGAAATCCCGACTAGGCTATACTCTGAACCCTATACTTTACGCGTACAGTCAATGCTTGCAAATATGTATGTGTGTACGCGTATGTACTGTACTTTCTTTACTTCAATGCTCCATATCTCCGGTGTTTCTCAACCGATTTCAATAAATAATAATAATAATCAATAATTTCACAGATTGTCATTATTTCGTCTAATGTTTCAAACTGCATCTAAAAGTTTTCCAAATTCAAGATTTTATTGTTATCGATCACATGTGTATATCGGAAAAGGGAAGAGTTATCGAACTTTTAAAACAAACTTCAACTGCCTGGGGATTAGGCGAGCTTATGTTCCAATTCTGGAGTCTCTAGCTCTTATAGTCTCTGAGATCAACGAGTTCATACATACGGACGGACAGACGGACATGGCTATATCGACTCGGCTGTTGATGCTGATCAAGCAGTTTATTACTTTTTAATTCACTGATTTTCAATTAAGGTGACCAGTTGTGGACTGCTGCCTCACAACAGTTGTAAGGGTCTGCTCTACTTCTATCTGCTGTAGTGAATTTTACTTTTGCGCTTTGTTCGATGGTAAAGGCAAAAAAAAATATCAAAAGTGAAATTATTTAAATCACAATTGCTGCCTGATCAAAAACATTGCAAGTTGCATTCGCACAACTGATAGAAAACTGAGTCATATAATGGCAACTGTGAATTTCCGTATCACCGTATTCCGTATTCACAAATAACCGATAAGACTAAACACATGTCCCAAAACAATTTAAATTGAAAATCCAACAAAAACAACTGTCAGATAGTTCACCTGCATTCCACTCGCAGATATGAAAGTAGCCTACAAGCCGATCGCAACTGAAACATTCTTAAACATTTGTTAAACAGTTTTAAGCAAAATAATATATAACTAAAATCAAATGTCAACATGTAATAATAAAAAGATTAGTGCCACTAATTAAATACCAAACATTCGCTTCGTTAAGATTATTTACTACTATTGCTGCCTCAGATTAGTTCCGCTGAGTTGCGACTGTTCGTATTGCATATTGTATTAGTTTACAACAATATTATGTTTAGTGCCCGGTTCCTTCGGCTTCTTTCTCCTTCCCTCTCTGTCCTGTTTGTCCCTCCTCCTGATTCTGCTCGAGAAAGTCAGTAGCATTCCAGGGCTGATTTACCATTCGACCAAACAAAATGTAGACCGGATTACCCAGAAAGAATATAATGGCGGATATGATGAAAACAACTTGCCATTCCGCACGATCATGCTGTGAAAGTTCAAGAAAAATTCAACTTTTAGATATAGTATAAGGTTCACAGTTCTGTTAAATATAACCCACCTCATTCTTGACTATAACGCCAACTAGGAGCGGCGTCAATATGGGCACAATATTTGCAGCTGTATTGACAATGCCCATAAGGATGCCCGCATGGTTGGGCGATAGATCGATGGTGTTTAAGGCGCTGCCAATAGTAGCGCCCGAATTTACGCCCACACTGGCAGTCATTAGGATAACAGCCCACATCTTATTATTGTTGTCCAGAAAGCTGAGGCCAACCAAAAAGATGGCTGGCAGCCAGGAGGCTATTGAACTGTAAGTTTTCCTAATACCAGTGATTGTTAAAGCACCCTTTGTAAGCAGAATATCTGCCACAATCAAATAGACAAAGGCCATGATCCATGATGCCAAATAGGGTAGGGCCGAGTACAAAGCATTTTTCTTTATGTCCATCTGCAGCACACCATTCATGTAGGAAGGAATCTCAGCCTGAAGCGTTGTGTAGCCCCAAGATTGAGTGCAACGTACCATCAACAATGCCCATAAGGGACAGGAGTTGAGAATGGCTTTCCAAGAAACAGGAATCTTACGTGGTTCCTTTGTCTCCTCTGCTTTGGAATTGCCCTTGATTGAAGACTCAATATACTCAAGCTCCTCCTTGCTGATGAATCTGGACTGTCCGGGTGAATCGGCTCCAAAGATCATACAACCAACGCACCAACACACTCCGACAGCGCAGGAGATGTAGAAGATGCCCGGCCAGCCTATGCTGGAAGCAGCCACTTGCCCACTTACAAACATGGCCAACAAAGTGCCGCAACCCATGCCCGTATTGGCCAAGGCACTTAACCTGTTGCGCTCGGAGACCGGACACCAGTTGGCCAAATGTGCATGGACACAGGGGAACATCAGACCCTGAAAGAGTCCCATGCCGACACGGATAGCGCAGTAGATCTGCCAGCCACCCCAAGGCACACAAAAGGGCACCAATAACACCAGCAATGATGATCCTATGGTGGACACAAACATGGTTATTCTGGCACCATAACGACGACAAAGCCAACCGCCAAGAAACTGTATTATATCATGGCCCCAAAAGAAACTGGACAAGATATAAGATCGATGCATTTCATTCTAGTTGTATTCCTAACAAAACAAAATTTGAGTAGGTAAAAAAAACAAGTAAGAAGACTCTAGTCGAGAAATCCCGACTAGACTATACCCTTAACCCCATAATTTACGCATACAGTCAGTGATTGCAAGTATGTGTGAGTGTGTGTATGTATACGCGTATAATGCATAGTTTCTTAATTTCAGTGTTCCATATCTCGGGTGATTCTCAACCGATTTCAATAAAATTTTACAGATTGTCATTATTTAGTCTAATCTTTCATACTGCATCAAAAGTTTTTCAAATTGAAGATTTTGTTGTTATCGATCACATGTGTATATCGGAACAAAAACAAACTTGTACTGCCTAGGGATTAGGCGAGCTTATGTACCAAATCTGGAGTCTCTAGCTCTTATAGTCTCTGAGATCGACGCGTTCATACATACAGTCATTTCAGCCACGCGAATCCTTGATCTAATTGTATTTCTCAAAAATATTGAGGTACCGAATTGCGATCAGTTAAAGACCACGTTCTAATTGCACTACTAACCAAACCCGAATAAACACAATTAGTGGTAATACAACATTGGTACATTACAATCGTAACCACCGAACTGATTAGCGCGTTTTATAGTTAACTTATCAACACTGATAATACTGATTATAGGGCTGGGCACGTGCCACAAAAGCCAAAGAAACACTTCGAACCACAGTACAATACAAACAATCAATTTGCATATTCGGCATATAAACCCAATTACCCAAGTTATACTCTTTACTTGTTTCCTTGACCTATGTCAACAGGCAAACAATAAAGCAAGTATTGTAAATCGAAACTAATCGAAGACAGTTTTATTATTAACCGAATACAAATATATAAATAACTTATCACATCAATTGTATTGACATTGTATCACATTGTTATCAATTTTAACGGCAAGATAACAGCGATTCTTAACATTAATTAAACTATTAGACTCTACCTGAAAGTAGTAGTTAAGGTGTTCAGTGTCTAAAGAGCTGAAACTGAGGTGTCTTAGGTGTTCAATATAGTATATTTATAACTATATATAAATATGAAAAAATTAAAGCTATAGGAAAGCTAAAAGTCTAAAAAAAAAGAAGTAAGAAAGCTCTAGTCGAGAAATTCCGACTAGGCTATACTCTGAACCCTATACTTTACGCGTACAGTCAATGCTTGCAAATATGTATGTGTGTACGCGTATGTACTGTACTTTCTTTACTTCAATGCTCCATATCTCCGGTGTTTCTCAACCGATTTCAATAAATAATAATAATAATCAATATTTTCACAGATTGTCATTATTTCGTCTAATGTTTCAAACTGCATCTAAAAGTTTTCAAATTCAAGATTTTATTGTTATCGATCACATGTGTATATCGGAAAAGGGAAGAGTTATCGAACTTTTAAAACAAACTTCAACTGCCTGGGGATTAGGCGAGCTTATGTTCCAATTCTGGAGTCTCTAGCTCTCATAGTCTCTGAGATCGACGAGTTCATACATACGGACGGACAGACGGACATGGCTATATCGACTCGGCTGTTGATGCTGATCAAGAATATATATATATATATATATATATAAACTTTACGGAGTGTTTCATTCTGTATGTTACATACTTTTTCACTACAGTTCTGCACTGCTTAGCACAAAATCAAGCAGTTTATTACTTTGTAATTCACTGATTTTCAATTAAGGTGACCAGTTGTGGACTGCTGCCTCACAACAGTTGTAAGGGTCTGCTCTACTTCTATCTGCTGTAGTGAATTTTACTTTTGCGCTTTGTTCGATGGTAAAGGCAAAAAAAAATATCAAAAATGAAATTATTTAAATCACAATTGCTGCCTGATCAAAAACATTGCAAGTTGCATTCGCACAACTGATAGAAAAATGAGTCATATAATGGCAACTGTGAATTTCCGTATCACCGTATTCCGTATTCACAAATAACCGATAAGACTAAGCACATGTCCCAAAACAATTTAAATTGAAAATCCAACAAAAACAACTGTCAGATAGTTCACCTGCATTCCACTCGCAGATATGAAAGTAGCCTACAAGCCGATCGCAACTGAAACATTCTTAAACATTTGTTAAACAGTTTTAAGCTATTGGGAACGTCAGCGCTGATAAAAATAATATATAATTAAAATCAAATGTCAACATGTAATAATAAAAAGATTAGTGCCAAAAGCCTCCACACAAATTGCGACAAAATTCAATTTCGACTAATTAAATACCAAACATTCGCTTTGTTAAGATTATTTACTACTATAGCTTTTCCATGATGATTATTAACGATCCAGCCGTCAGTAAAAATCTTAATTGTTATTACTTAGTTTGATAAGCACTGCTTACACTTTATAGTTATTGTTATCACTTCAATTTCACGCTTCCATAGTTGCCTCAGATTAGTTCCGCTGAGTTGCGACTGTTCGTATTGCATATTGAATTAGATTACAACAATATAATGTTTAGTTCCCGGTTCCTTCGGCTTCTTTCTCCTTCCCACTCTGTCCTGTTTGTCCCTCCTCCTTATTCTGCTCGAGAAAGTCAGTAGCATTCCAGGGCTGATTTACCATTCGACCAAACAAAATGTAGAACACATTACCCAAAGAGAATATAATGGCGGATATGATGAAAACAACTTGCCATTCCGCACGATCATGCTGTGAAAGTTCAAGAAAAATTCAACTTTTAGATATAGTATAAGGTTCACAGTTCTGTTAAATATAACCCACCTCATTCTTGACTATAACGCCAACTAGGAGCGGCGTCAATATGGGCACAATATTTGCAGCTGTATTGACAATGCCCATAAGGATGCCCGCATGGTTGGGCGATAGATCGATGGTGTTTAAGGCGCTGCCAATAGTAGCGCCCGAATTAATGCCCACACTGGCAGTCATTAGGATAACAGCCCACACCTTATTATTGTTGTCCAGAAAGCTGAGGCCAACCAAAAAGATGGCTGGCAGCCAGGAGGCTATTGAACTGTAAGTTTTCCTAATACCAGTGATGGTTAAAGCACCCTTTGTAAGCAGAATATCTGCCACAATCAAATAGACAAAGGCCATGATCCATGATGCCAAATAGGGTAGGGCTGAGTACAAAGCATTTTTCTTCATGTCCATCTGCAGCACACCATTCATGTAGGCGGGAATCTCAGCCTGAAGCGTTGAGTAGCCCCAAGATTGAGTGCAACGTACCATCAACAATGCCCAGAAGGGAAAGGAGTTGAGAATGGCTTTCCAAGGCACAGGAATCTTACGTGGCTCCTTTGTCTCCTCTGCTTTGGAATTGTCCTTGATTGAAGACTCAATATACTCAAGCTCCTCCTTGCTGATGAATCTGGACTGTCCGGGTGAATCGGCTCCAAAGATCATCCAACCAACGCACCAACACACTCCGACAGCGCAGGAGATGTAGAAGATGCCCGGCCAGCCTATGCTGGAAGCAGCCACCTGGCCACTTACAAACATGGCCAACAAAGTGCCGCAATCCAACCCCGTATTTGCCAAGGCACCCAACCTGTTGCGCTCGGAGACCGGACACCAGTTGGCCAAATGTGCATGGACACAGGGGAACATCAGACCCTGAAAGAGTCCCATGCCGACACGGATAGCGCAGTAGATCTGCCAGCCACCCCAAGGCACACAAAAGGGCACCAATAACACCAGCAATGATGATCCTATGGTGGACACAAACATGGTTATTCTGGCACCATAACGACGACAAAGCCAACCGCCAAGAAACTGTGTCATGATATAGCCCCAAAAGAAACTGGACAAGATATAAGATCGATGCATTTCATTCCAGTTGTATTCCTAACAAAACAAAATTTGAGTAGGTAAAACAAAAAATTAAACTTTAATCAAACAATTAATACTCACTGGAAAATTTGGATTTGTGGTTTCGGCATTCGTCATAGCAACAACAGCAACGCCAGCATTGAACTTGGCAATATAGTTGACAACAATCGAGAGGAAGAGTAGAAACGTTTGCACATGACGCTGTCCCAGGAATGAGCCTACGATCAGCCAAAATATAGTATTATCAAATTAGGCAGAATAATATCGGCATCGACTATTCATAAGTCATTTGTTATACTATTCTTTAGTCATTCTAGGGAATTTGTAAACTCTAGCACCAGCGAGTTTAAAGAATATATTAATTAAATTATTTTTTTATTATTTATTTTTTCCTGCTGTATTTAAAAATTAATTTTTTTATCATCATCAAATGTTTATCACAACAATTATACACTCAACTTAACACAAATTATTTTTTATTTACCCGCTTTTTTTTCCGCTTCCATTTGAAGCTTAATTATTTTTATTCGAACCAGCCACACTGCACTCTTGCAAGCAACTCAAACAATAATTTGTTTTCAGCTGGCTTTACACCTATCCACCTGCTTGGCGTTAGTCTCAAAATTAGTTCACTTCACTAATAGCACACACACACTTACACAGAAAACAAAGAATTTTAGATAGTTAGTATCAGCGACATCGATAGAGCATTGACATCAAATCAACAACCAGAAACAGCTACACAGAACATATTCACAAATGTGTTCACACACCCACGCAGTCTGGCATTGTGTGAGATAACATTTTGAATGTTGAATACTCATTTGCGTAGATAATGCTCATACTAGACAGAGGGCAGACCTTATCCACATGGGCATTGGGTTCTACAGATGCTATCTGAAAAAAAATATATGTATACAATTCTAATAAATTGTTTTTCTTTTTTTTTTCAAACAATAACTAATATCACTTTCGAAATAATTATTTTCCGGCAAATTTAATTTTAAAAAAATACAGTAAATTATTTTGCTTACTAACAATATTTTGTGTTATTAATATTTATAGCCAAAAAATTAAAAACCAATATATATTCAGTTGTTTTTAAAATATAGAAACATAATATGGTAAGGTACTCAGAAAGGTACTAAATAATAAACTATTTTGGTTACTGTATTCCGTAAATTCGCACACATTACAAAAACCTTCATTTTAATTTAAACTTTATTAACAGCTGTTTCTAAATGTGAATTTATTTTTTGCTACAATTAGAACAAGGCATATACCACATGCAAGTTTCACTGAATGTATTTAAATGTTTATCTTTTGATTAGATTATGACTAAGCGCGTGCCGTAATCACAGTATTTGAATTTAAGTGGCATGCATTTGATTTATAAGCTATCTTATCTGTGAACATATCAGTTCTCGAACATATTACCACTCGAAACACTTCACATAAATGATTATGGAGCCGCACTGCAAGACAGTTTGGGCGAATCATGCATGGATGCATATTTGCTTATCTCAAAGTCCTCTTCAAGCGATGACTAACAACATGCATTAGTGTGAAATATTCTTTAAACAAAGATAGGCAAACAAATTTGCTTTGATGCAAGCACTTTGAGTATTATTTTCAAATAATTTATTTATTTAACTAGAACAACTTAAAGATAGATGATTTTTGTTTATACACATAAAGGTTTCTCAACGACTTTCCTCCTCCTCTTCCTGCAAACGCAATATGTCTGCCTTATTGATGAAGTAATAACTGGGCTGTCTACCCTTGAGATCCTTTGCCGTACGCTTAGCACCATTTTGTATTAGAATCCGGCTGACGCTCTCACAGAAATTGGTGCCCAGAGCATAGTGCAGCACAGTGCGTTCCAGCTGGGTAGATGATGAAAGAAAAGCAGGAAAGTAAGTAAGTTAAATAGTTAATAGTTTAACATTCAACTTACATTATCCGTCACCTTAAGTACTTCGGGACAAATCTCGACCAGATGCTGTACCATTTCCTCGGATTCCTTAAGCACAGCTATGTGAAGTGAAGTGCGACCTAAACCATCCGTAAGTTAAACTATTAAGAATTCCCTACACCGAATTCTAACTCAATTCTACAAACCATAATAGTTTTTGGTGCGTATAAGCCACTTGGCATTGGGCACAGCGGTCAGCTCTTTGAGTCTATCCATATTCTTATCGCGTATCACTTGATGTAGATCTTCGCGTGCCTCCTCCAGTGTGCGCAAGTTATTCAAAAACTCAAGGAGTGCCGCATGCTGACGTTCTGTGGCCACATCCATAACGCTCTTGCCATTATCATCTTCCACATCCAAGATGTGATCGTAACCCTGCAGCGCCAACTGCTCAAAGGGCTCCACGGCACCTGAAAGGAAAAAAAATGGATGTCAAACAAGCCATTGCCAATTGTATGTATTGACTTACCCAACACTGCCTGAGCGAGCACATAGCGATCGATTTCGCCAGCATTATTGGGCTGATTAGCTTGGAGAGCCACATCCCTTGCTGATCGATATAGCTCATCCCTGTAGGTGATATCGATGCGTGACTCCTCGATGAGATTGTAGAGGGCACCACGACGATGGGAGCGAGCAGACGCAAAGTGCAACATACTCTGGCCATGCTCATCGCGTTCCTCCAAATGTTGCACTGCCAATGCGTTTTCCTCGTCATCATCGTTATACTCCTCGGCCAGCGAACGTGCGTCCAGTTCGATGATGTCCGCATGGTTCTCGGCAAGGCGATTATTTGTCGGCTTCGAATTGGTGCTGGCCAGAGCCGTAGAGTTGGTGCTGCTCTTGCTGCTGCTGCCCGAGTGGACAACAACTTCGGTGATGGGTTTGCGTTCGCCCATAAACTGTTGTAGGTAGCCAGTTAGATAGGCAACTGGATCCTTGGGACGCTTATTGGCGATCTCTGTCAAAGCCTTAATCAAAGGATCAGCTAGAGCTGGATATATTTTTTAAAATATTTATAAAACTGTTTATCATAGTTGAGTTTTGCACTCACAATCAGCCAGATATTTGCCCTGTTCCGTTTTAAAGATGGCATTGGCCTGCAAGCTAACGGACTGCGATTGTCCTGTGAATACAGAAAAACTTAATTAGTTCCAAACGTTATATATAAGTAGAAACACTTAAAAAGATTCGTCTAGATTATGTACACGAAGCGAGAGTCAAGTTTTGAAATCAAAAAAGTTAATTATCAAAAATAAAATACTTTGCAAATTATATCAAATATTGGTACGAGACACATTGCTTATTAGGACTGGGCACAAAAGGAGGTTGGAATGTAAGGATAGGGATAGTAATAGGTACGTACGTGTATCTCATGAAAACTTTTGCGTGCGACGTTTACGGCCGAAGCTGAAAATGTGGTAATTTATTTTTTTGTTGGTGGTGGCTTATTTTGATTTTTTTTTTTTTGGCTCTGTGTTGAAGCTTAATAAATGCTAAATAGTATATCATTCGTTCGAATAGCTGTAGGAGTATATATATAACATTATAAAAGTTTTGGAGTGATGTTCTTGTTGTATTTACAAATACAGTTGCATATTGGAGAATGTATGTGATGTGCTTGAATCTTATAGCTTGTATCTTATTTCAGTTGCGATCAATAATGCTGTTCTTCTTGCGCTTGAAGATCTTAACTAGCATGTTGGCAATATGCTTGGAGTTTGTCAGCGACATATCCTTCTCCAGCGACAGAATATTCGTGACAGCCGTACAATAGTCCTGGAACAGGACATGCTCTACAACGCCCATGCTCTGCATATTAATCAGACGCACTGTCAACTTGGACAGACGATTGGTGACCATGCTCAGACCGCGCACAGAGCACAGATGTCGAAGGTTATCCATCTCCTTCATAAGATTGGGCAACTTGACAATGGTCGTCAGCTTAAGACCGGTGCCCAGGTAAGCTGGACGTGATTGCAAATAGCCAAGCAGGTAGCTCTCCTTGAAGTGCAGCTGTGTCTCCAGATAGGCGACGGCACGACCCACTCGTGTATAGGCGGCACCCATATCTGCCGACTCCCTGCCACTGCTGGATGACATGATGCGCAGATGTTCCTGACAGTTTAACCATAAGGCCGTATTCTGTGCAGAATTTACATAAACTCCTCTACCATAGGGCCACAGGGCGCCATTGAAAGCAGTCGACTCGGCAGATTGTACCAGATCTTTGGTATCGAGCAAAGGTATCATTAGACCAAGATTGCTAAGCATCAAAGTCACCTCTGATTCTGGCTCCAAGAGCTCTGTCAGGGTATAATAACTGCCCGATTCCGTTTCGCCAATCGCCTCCGCAAAGTTAGACGTGAAAATTTTACCCATCATAACCCGTTCCGCCTGTTCAATCTGGCCAATGGTTAGGTTCAGTGGCAGCTCCAACTGATCCAGGTTCCTTGACGCCTCGACAATGCAGCCAGTAACCAGCAGCGATTCATCATCAAAGACAAATGCAGCGGTATTCAGACGCTCTCCATTGCTAATGGGAAAGTAGGCGAGTCGAGGCTGCGGCTTAAATTCCGCATCGATACTCAGGCAATGCAAGTCCTTAAGGAACGGCACCAGAAACTCCTGGAACACCACAAACACATCAAAGTCGGGCGATATTATACCGCAATTAATATCCTCCTCTAAATGGCGCAACTTTGATGTTTTGCGCATTGCTGGCCATAGCACATCGAAGAGACTGTGATCGAGTCGTGTTTGTCTCCTTTTAATCCTGTCAAACACGGAACGCTTGAGAAAACGGCTCAAATAGCTAGTCACAGCAACTTGCAACGCTGAGGCACTCAAAGGCTTTCGATGCGACAGCGCTGAAGCTGTGTTACCACTGAGCAGTTTCCCGGATTCCGCAATGACGCTAAAACAACGCTCCAGAGTTCTCGAGATTTCGCCATCCTTCAGCTCGCGCCGTGCACTGTGCAGATCATCGGGAACTGATCGTTGTAGTCGTTGTTGTGTTGGGCAGCGTTGGGTGTAATTGTTGATGATTATCATTACAGCACACAGCGGGCTTGATTGTACACCAACACACACACACACACACACATGGACAACACATGGTTACGAACATAGAGTGATATTATAAGACTTGTTGTGTGATTGTGACTTTGCTTTGAATAGGCGCGTGTGCTTAACCAGGTGCAAGAGTAGTTATAAATAATATATATTATACGAATGATACTGTAATTACACTCGAAAAACAGTATCACTAAAACACTACAAATATATCTCTATCTTATCCCTTTCTATTTTCTTTACCTAGTACAAACACTTTAATTATAATTTGACATTTAGAACTAGGTACAAACATACTCAATTTAATTTACCATCTGGAAATAATTATAAATTCTTCGTTGATTAGCATGAATGACAAGTTAAACAGCCAGCTATCTTAATAATATATGTTTGTGGCGAGTTTCCGCAATAAGAGTTTCAACACAAATCAACTTTCGCACAGGTAAATCCCCCTATTGTACTTTTATACTCAACTTTGTTAATCATTAAGTGAACGCCAAACATTTGGTAGTGTATCTTTTACTACTTTATCTCTTTACTATATGCTATTTATAGTTTGGAACATCTTTAGAAAATACTTAAAAGCCTTAGACATGATAAATCAAGTAATAAAAGGTACTTCATAATCAAAGCCTACATCTACAAAACTAAATTATCAGTTAATGTTTGCTCTTCACGCACTTGAACTTAAACTAAGTCTTTCAATTACATACCAAATATATCATCAATATTATTTATAATCTCATTGAAGAATTCACGATTTGCCGCCATTTTGTCAGGACTATAAATATTTTGACTGTCCGCCGCTAAATGTGAGACCAACTGCGCGTATTAGCCACCAAATGTTGACTAACAATTCGATATATTGAGGTATGAACATGTGAGCTTTCGACCACTGAAGGACGCGTGCTGTGTATGTGAATGTGTGTGTTTATGTGTGTGTAGCATGTGCAACTACTGAAAATCGATGTTTGGCGGCATGGAAGGTGGACGGAAGGCAAAGTCAACGAGCCAACCAATCATGTCCGGAAGTTTGGGTTAGCAAACAAAAAATACGTATTTAATTATTTTCACTGCGGGTGCTTCAATGAGTGGTTGAGTGTGGCTATATATGAGTGTGCGTGGGTGTGTGTGTGCATGTGTAATAAGTTGCGTGTAACAACAGAACGACGCTAAAGCCAAACAGCAAAGAAAATAACTAAAAATAACAAAATAAAATTCCGAACTGGACAAATTGAGAACTAACCTTGATCGCTGAGCAACTGATTCTCCAACTCCTCGGCTCCAAAAAGGCTCAACAGTTCGGTGTAGGTGAGCACATCCTTCGATGACTCTGTATCCAAATAGAATTCGGGCGTATGTCCCAGCTGCGTGTGAATTTTAAATAAATAATTTTCCACTTTATAAATTATATATGATATCGATTTAGATTCGACGACAAATTCGAAGTTCGACCTATAAGTTAGTGACTCTTCAAAGTCAACGCAACACGTCTTGACCTATTTGAGCCCTTAGCTTTTTATGTTATACAGCTGCTGATGTTCCCACATTTAAAACTAATATCTCTATTCCGGGTACATTTAAAATTCTAAAAACTTTGCACAAACTATTTTAAACAAAACAAGTTAAGCTATCAAATGTTAAAAAGTATAAAAGATCTTTTATAATTTAAATACCAATAACACAAAGTTTTAAAAGAATTCATATGTTTGAAAGAATTTAACTTTAAACTTTTAGTGAAGTATTATTTATTAATATTTTTACATTTACTTCAAGCTTTACTGGACTTTAAGCTAAATATTTCTATGTAGGTAAAAAATATATTAAATTCTGGACTGCAAGAATTAAAAATCTGTGTTTTAATGGTATTAGTTCCAGATTGTTTTAGATATTATATTATGTTTTCTATACCATTAAGAGTATATTCTACAATTTTGTGGAATTTGTTGAGCTTTAAGCTTGTAATTTTAAGGTATTCTGAACTAATTGCCCAAATAAAAAAGGAAAACGATTTAAATATTGAAAAATATTTAAACATATAACCATTTTAAACCATTTAAAACTTATTTTAAGTAAAATAAACACTAATATTTAAGACTGCTCTTTAAAGACTATTATTTATATTCTTCGAACCTTACACCACAAAATATGCGTGTACAAGTGTCGGAGACTTCCAATTGTGCTATAAATTATGCGAAAGCTGAGCGCTTTATTTATTAAACACACATTTACCTTATCCAGTGCCTTTGGGTTGGCGCCCAACTGCGAAAGGACATTGTAGAAGTGGCCGTTGTCCTTAATTGTGGCCGCATAGTGTAGAGCCGTGCGTCCGTCATTATCCGTAATTTCCATGGTCTCCGGAAAGCGTGAGGCAAAGTAGCGTACAATATCTACGAGGCAGAAGGGAAGGGAGCAACGCAACATGTACAAAACTGTTACACAACCCATACCTAAGCCCATTCCGCTTCTTGAACTTACCGCTGTGGCCAAAGAGTATGGCAACGTGCAACGGCGTGGCGCCATTGGGTGATATGTCGTCCTTAGCAATGGCAAACTTCCGGCGATCCAGCGCCTGCTGCAACGCCAACAAACTGCCGTCACGTGCCGCGTCATGCACGCGATGAATTTTCTCCTGCAAAGCGAGCCAGCAAGTGCAGCAATTTGAGGACACAATGGAGTGAAGAGGATGATATAAAGACTGTGTGATAAGAGGTGGAAGGAAAGAAAGCTGTTACAGACCATATAGCTGGGTACATTGTTGAGAAAAGCTTGTATTTCGGACTCCTTGGACTTCAGACCCAACAGTTTGCCTCCCTCGCCATTGAGCACAATCTCGGCCAGCTGCTCCATGTCGCCCGACTCAATGATCTGCTGCAGGCGTGCATCCTGTGAAAAGGCAGAATATAAACTTTGTTTTGCTATGAACACAGGAAAGAAACGACAACAAAATGTGTGCGGATGGAGTGAAAGCGGGATAAGAAAGGTGCAAAAATTAAACAGGGAAATGCAATGAAAATCAAGCGATATGAGTGAAAAGAAAAAGTTCGTGAGAGAGATAGATATAGATGGAGATAGAGATAGAGAAAAGGGTTAGCCGCTTATACTTCATCAACTTCATAAGCTGCAGTTTGAGACTGAACTGTATAATCCTCGGCGGCGCCCTGCACAAAGCCCTCAATAGCCAGAGCGGAAGTTAGAGAATCTCCACCATCATTATCCTGCACCAGATCCATTTCCGTTTGCTCTGGCTGCTCCTTTTGTGTTTGTTTGGTCGGCGTTAACGCTATCACATCCTGCAGAGAATTGCGCATTTATTTGAATGCCCAAAATAGCTAAAGCTAAAGGGTGCAAAACAAGTATACGAACACACAGACACACAACGGGATACTCTAAATACTACGACAAAGTGTTGACTAAAAGTATTTGGTGCATTTTGCAAGCCGAATAGAGTGTTACTTCTAAAATTTCAATAATAAATTACTTTTTTTGCCGCATCGTATCGTATCGTATACGTAACATTGCGCATACAAACTATTTAAAATTGGTTTACCTTGTGGGAATTGAGATATGATCAGGGTTGTGTAGCCATTAAAAATGTTTGTTTTCCAACGCCCACTCAATGCTCTTAACTAAAGTAAAACGCAATAATTGCGAATTTTGAGCCAAATACAATATATAGTACATGCAGCTCACCATATATATATATATATGTCATATAATATCTAGAGTTTACAACTGTTCCTGACGTTTGCATGCTCAGTTGCCATTTGGATGGCTGCCTGACAGCTGAGTCAAGTCGGGCAAAACGTCAGCCCCAGAAGGACATGGCAAATGAAAGTAAAATGGCAGGACTCACACATGTAATCGAATGTGCATTCAACATATATATATATTTTTTTTTATATGCATGTCATACAGAGAGCACTTTTGTTTTATTATACAAATTTTGTATCTGCAGCAAAACAGCTGCTGATTTTAGCCAATCGATATGCGCAAAAAACAATTTCAATTTTAGACATTGAACACAGAGATAGAGAGCGAAAGACATAAACGAATAGAAAATAGAAATAGAAAGTAACATACGAGAAAATACTTTGTGCGATACGTAAACAAAACACACGAGTTGTGGTTATTTTATTGCTGGTTTTTCGTTATTCTTTTTAATTTGATATTGATTTAATTAAATTATTAGGTATATAAGTTGTAGTATAGTATGGTATGGTATAGGTTGTTTATAGTAAGTAGTATCAAATATACAATCATATATAGTAGGTCTGAAATCAGTTAAGGTTGTAGTAGCTGTATTTAAGCAGTTGTAGTGTTTGTTATTATTATTGTTGTAGTTGCGAATTTGTTGTGGCGGCTACGTTGTTGTACAGTATTTGAGGATTAAGGATATAAGTGCCAACAGCTGAATTAAATTTTTTTTTTTTTTTTGGATTTTTACAGTTCACATTTTTCTAAAACGCTTGAGCAACGGTCACAATACATCAATCAATCAATCAATCAATCAATGAAACGGTCAATCAAACAATCTACGACAACTGCACATGAATTGGCATTTAAAGCAAGCCAATCTGTACCTCATCGTCGTCTTCTTCCACATCCACATCCTCTGCCTCAGCAGCGGCAGCAGCAGCAGCAGCGGTAGCGTCAACAGCTGTAGTTGGCTTCTCTTCTTCTTCGTTGTCTTCAGTTAGCTCTACTTCGTCTTCTTTTGCAGCTTCCGCTATTTCCACTGTCTCTTCGTGCTCTATTGTTTCTTCATTTGCTCCATTCGGTATTTCATTCTCCTCGGCCACATCGATCCCATTCTCAATTGCTTCAGTCTTTTCAGTTGCATTTTGCTCACTCTCACTCTCAACATCTAAATCGCCATTCTCTACCGGTTGCTCAACATTTGTCTCCTCCGTTTCATCCTCTGCTTGTTGTTCAACTACTTCTTCTTCTTGTTCACCTTCACCTTCTCCTTCTCCTTTGCCTTCGCCTTCTCCTTCTTCTCCTGGTTCAACCTTATTAGCATCCGCATCATCATCGCTTACAGCTCTTGCAATATTCTGTAAAAGTAAACAATTGTCGACTGATTGCTTTCCTTGTGAACTTAAAAAAACAAATAAATTAATGGTTTCTACATTAATCAGTAGAACTGACAAAAGCGTTCTTGCTTGAATGTTTGTAAGTGTGTGTGATTGTGTGTTATTTACAGCCCTGCAAACATTTTTCTTCACAATTGATTTTTCACTACTCCTTCAGGATAAGAAAATTCTTCCTTTCGGTCATTGTACTGCGGAATAGAAAACTTTTACTTAGCAGTTGAATAAAATGTGTCGTGAGAAGATAAACACAAGGTTCCTTCTACGAAATGCTTGCAGGCAATGTTGTGATGTTGGATAAATGTTGTAGTTGTCTATAGTGTTATATGGCTGGGGCAATAAAGAAAGCCGCATCATGGCCGACAATAGCTTACTTTAACAAACATACAAACTGCAGATCATCATTCAGCTAATTGTCCCAATTGTAATTTTACAGCAAAAGCGCAGGGTGCAAAGCGGCTAACAGCAAAAATCAAACTAAAACGTAACTCAATCCACACTGGACTGAGTATCTTTCGAAGTACTTACCTCAGCCTCGCTTTCGGTATCGCCGTTTGTATCGTTAATATCGCCAACTAGAAATGCTGCCGGCGTTTCTGGTCGACGCTGTTGCGGCAAAGTTTCCACTTCCGGGTCTGGTTCTGGCTCCACTACTGCATCCACTTCCGGTTCTGGTTCTGTCTCGACTACTGCCTCCACTTCCGCATCTGCCTTGGACAAATCATCCTCCCCATTGACGCTGACACTACGTGTGTTTGGTATGTGTGTGTGTGTGTGTTTGTTTGATTGGTTTTCAAAATGCAAAGAACACTCAAAGCCATGCCACAAAAATTTTTTTGGTAAAAACGCAAGCACCGCCCACGCCCCCGCACAGCAAACCCTCAGCCATTAAAAGCTGACCATGCACAAAGGCCAAGTCAATGTCAAGCAAGGCCAGTAAACACTTACCCATCATTCGTGTCGAACTCGGAGGTGTTCTCAGCACTGTCGTCCAACGATTTACGACCATTTACAGCCACCGCTGGTTTAATATCCAACTTCTAACCCAAAACAAACCCAACAACAATACTTAACAAGCTTTTCAATTAGCAAAACTAAAACTATCGCCACTTACCTTGCTTAGCTTGCTGCTGCTGTTGCTGGCGTCACCGCCAGCGTTGCTGTCGTTATCATCGCTTAGTGCCTCCCAGTCGGTAACGCTGGCCGGGGAGATGCGCGGTGCTTCCGGCACATAGACCAAAAAAGCCCGTTCGATTTCGTGCGGCTTATGACGGTAATATGAGGGTGTTCTCATTTTCTGCAAGGTATTTTAGATAATTAAAGCAATTTTAATTGGCAAAGAGAACTTTTAGCATTTAGCAAATGTCAAAGATCAGGGTTGCATCTCGCGATACAAAATATCAATGTTAAAAGACTGAAATAATGATGAAACTATTAGAGAAACTGACTACTCCAACTTACATAATCCTCTGCGGCCTCATCACAACCAGCCTGGGTTAGCAGCGTATAGCAGCGCATGTTGTTCTTGGCGCTGGCGGCCCAATGCAACGGCGTCTTGCCTGTTATATCGATCTCGTGTATGCCCTCTGGCCACAGGCCAATGAGATACTCAAGTATCTTGGTGTGACCCAAGCCGGCGGCCTTGTGTATGATATTAAGACCATTGGTATCCTTGGCGGTGACCATTGCCGTCGGCACCGGTGGCTCCAACTGCATTTGCAGCGTCTCCAAATTGTTATCGATAACCGCCTGATGCAGATCCTTGGTGGCATTCTATTAAATAACCAAAAACTTGTACAGATTAAGTTTTTCACTTCGGTTTTTTGTGGATTTACCATCACATGCGGCACGGCTGCCAAGAAACGCTTGACACGCCCATTGTTGCTGGCCTGTTGGCACAGGCGCTGTCCCTGCCCCGCCCACAATATGCGTGTCAGCTTGCCAATGTCTTTTTCGTGCATCCAGATCCGTATGGTCGATAGCTTCACGGAGAAATCTATTAAGAGCCATCAAAATAGCAATTGAAAGTGCAGAAAAAATTAATTTAGCTCAGCAATTTCGTAAGCATCCGCACACCCCCTTGCCCTATCACGTTTCGATTTTATTTACATTCTTTTCATGTTTTTTTGGCTTTGGGTGGGAAGTACTTTCAATGTTCGTGTTTGCATGCAATTTGCAAGTAAAATCGAAATTAAAAAGCTAAAATTCGCGAGCAAATGCTTAGCTTAAAGTCTCAACAACTTTTATGACTTTTAACGTGGCAAGTTTTCAAAAGTTTTTCGTTCTCCTTTTTTTCTTATTTTTGGCAAACTTGGATAACGCCTTGAAGGTCGTGACGTTGCCAGGCGCTGTTGCAATTGCAAATGCAAGTTCTATTGAAATATTTATCAGTATTTGAGAAAACGACAGCTGGCATCGACGCCACATCGCCGCACCTCTAATCTCTAAGCCCTCAAGTTCAAGTTTCAAAGTTAAACACATTACTCATACGCACCTTCGTTCTCACGCCGCTTGCGTCCATTCTGGCCGTTTGCCTGTCCATTCATTGGCATGACTGCAATTGTATCAGACATATTGTATATGAAAATTAATGTTTACTTAATATATATAAATTTGTATATTTTTTTCTGTACGTTTCGAATGTGACATGTACATATGTGACTGTACGGTGCTGTATTAATTATACAATAAGAAAAACATATCCAAACAAAACGCCTACTCTGTGTGTGTTACGAACTTGCAAGGACTCCTTAGCTGTGCTCTTGCTCGTTCGTCGTGGTATTGCGTGTGGCAAGTTTGAGCCACGTTGGCCAACTAAAGTAACTGACCAAAGCAAGGTGTTGAATTTAGGACAACTCAGTGTGTTCTTTTTTTCTTCCTAGTTTTTCTTCCTCATTCTCTTTTCTTGTTTGTTGTGCCCTTTGCCATGGCTTTTTTTTAATATCGTCCTTTACGCGCTCTTGTTGTTGTCTACTCAGTTCTGTTTCTTTTTTATGTGCTCTAAGTAAATAGTAAAGTTATGTGTTTGTACAGTGCACATTTTTTTTTTTAGATATTACTCGAAGTATTTATTTTTTTATCGTTTTTTTTATTTTTATCTTTCATCAGCTACGTAATTGAAAAGCGGTTGCCTTTTGATTTCGATGAGTTTTTTTTTCACAACTTCCTTTCATTTTCTTTACACATCTGGGGACAGGAAAGGTGTTTTGACTAAGGCAATAATAAGAAAATAAGCACAGAAAAGAATCTAAGATGTTTAAGAATTAACATTGTGTGGGAAATGTTGAATATATTTAGTTGTATTCCATAATTTTGGTTTAGGAGTTGAAATAATATTTTCATTAAACGGATATTTTATTTTTGTGTATACCATTTTTCATACTTTTTACGTATTTATTTTATTAAAGTAAATTTAGAATTTGTAACCATTGACGCTTTAAAAAGATAAATAATCTTAACTGATACCAATACAAAGGATTGCCATGCTTTTTTTAAACCTTTTTAAGTAAACGTTGGCATAGCGTCTTTTAACTCTCCTTTCAGTCACAATCTTAAAATAAGTTTACAGGGTTCTGTAAGTTCTCTTGTAGACTACACATTAATTAGTGGCACTTGTGTGTAAATATATTTAGCTACAACTCATTTGAATTGCCTACTCTACGATTTATTTGTGTACAGGTATGTATGTAGAGTATGTATATATTTAGCACACACACACACACACATATGTAAATGAAGTTTGAGTGTGGCAACAAAGTTGTAGGCAATAAAAAAGGTAACTATCGCCACGGAAATGGCGTATTAGCGACTGCCACTTAATGTCGTCGTCAGCTGTTAGAGACAGGGAGGGGGGAGGTTACTTGTTGAGCCCATGTTCCATATTGTGGCACACGCAATATGCAAATTTTGGGCATGTCTGCGCTTTGTCACGCATGCTCTTCACTCCCCTCGCCTTTTCTCCGAACAATTTGGCCAGCGGGCTCTTTTTTAATTGGTTGCCACACATAAAATGTAATTGACTTAATTAGGCGCAGCTAATGAATATGAACATGGCACTCAATGGATATATGTATGGGTATTCATCATTCTGTGCACTCAACTCACCCTTTGGCGGCGATGAATGGTAATAGAGTCCATGGAATCGGCGTCTTCGCTTTGGTGGCATGCCTCCTGTGCGTTGCTGATAATATATATATAGTGCCACCAAAAATAATCCTCTTAGAGTCCGCGACTTTCCGAATCACACCAATCGCGATTTAATCTGCACATTTTATTGAGTTTATTTCTTTTCTGATTTACTTGTATTTCACAATGTTTGCGATCCGTTTTGAAGTCCGTCTGTCGCCCTTGCAAGTTCAACGACGTCTGACAGACAGTTGACGGTATTAATGCATTTTATGGTCACTCGAAAGTTGTAAGCTTATACAGCGTTTAGTTGTTGTTGTTGTGAACCAAATTGCTGCGGGTGGCTCGCGTGCATGTCCATTTCAAATGAGCGAACTGCATATAGAAATACTATATGTAAACATCTTAATTGAAACAACGACAACAATCACCAAAAAAAGTATAAGCCAGATTGGAACAGGGTGTCTAACTTAGTATAGACAAGGGGTATAGTTTCATTCATGTATTGTTACTTTTTGTTTTTTGTTTTTGTTTTTACAATAAATAACCCACTTTAATCTGATTTCATAAGCTTTACTCAAAATTTGTAATGGAATCGAGACAGTAACGAGATGCTTGTGAAAAAATGCAAACCGACAAAGATTCTAAAACCGTCTTATTGGCTTCTGTTTTCCATATTTTTAACGTTTTTTTATCTATATCCATGCTAAAGTCAGCCAGATTACCTTTTTTTATTTATTTTTTTATTTTATAATGAACTTTGTCGATTAAAGTTTTAATTTTAAATTATTTAAAAAAATGTTTTCGTTTTATTTCACTAGAGCACTAGAAATAGCACACACTAAACTTCACATATATACGACAATAATCACCCTTAGCACGTGGCACATTTTGTCACCGGCAATCAACTAACGTGCATTGCATGTGATGGCTAATAGTAAAACTATAGCATACACAATTGGGCTAGCGATTGCAGTTGTCTGACACATGGAAAAACCATTGCATACTTTTGTGCGGCCACGATATCTAATGAAATAAGCAAGCAATTCAATTGCTCAGGGAGTAGCCGACCACAACGAAAACACCAATTAACACAAATCGATATTTCGATTTCGAATTTGATCAAAGTAGCACAACAACAACAACAATAGCTACAATTTATGAAAGGAACTCAAGGTCCTGCGTACATGGCAATTATAGCACGTGTTGGGAAAACACAACAACTGCAGTGCGAAGACAAAACGCAACTGGATGTTCAAATATTCATGATGTATTTCGCGAATTGAGCAATCGAATATTAAGAATGACTAATTGGAACCCGAACAACTGGGCATTGCGTGTTGAGTGGCTCAAAACGAATTTAGTAGGTTTTGAAGGCAATTATTAAAAAGTAAAAAGCAATTGACACACTTTTCGACTGCGTGATGCACACGACGCAGCTGGAACTTAAAGGAATTTTTTTGTTTTGTGACCTAATTTAATGAGTCCACGGGGACTTAAGGGTCAGAGAGTGTCCACATTAAAATGTCAATGCCAAATGAACAGCAATTAAAATACCAATTTAAGGCTAATTCCAGCACTTTGCTATAAACAACCGGAGGGAAGGAAGCTTTTAATTCGATTTACGCACATTTTTTGTGGCACCATTAATAAAAGCCACAAGGCAAGTGCATTGAACTTGCAACGTTCACGACCCAACTGTTGGTCAAGTTTACCAATGCAAAAGCCACAAATCACTAGACACCGAGCACACACAAAACACTTGAAGTTGTTTCCATCAATTTTGTCCGATGGGTTTTTCTTTCTTTATGCTTTTGGTTTGAATGGTGCGCGCTTTACTTGCCGACTGCGGCATATTCAGCATTTCGAAGGTGTTTTTATCTAATTTCTAGCGCACGCACACACAAGCAACCAAGTTTGTCTGTGTTTGTGTGTGTTCTGTTTGTGTTGTTGTTGTTATCCTTTTGGTATCGAATATTGGTAATGGCTGGTACTGTTTGCATGCAAACGCCAAAAATGGTAACACACAACTGATGAGCACGGCGAGTCCGGAGGCGTTCCTACTGCACATGTGTGGGTGCCTGAGTGTGTGTGGGCGTGGCAGTAAATTGTCTCAGTGTGTGTGTGTGTGTTACTTGTCTTAGTTGTCATTGGAATGCGTGCATACTTTTGAGCACTGTTTTTAGCTGGCAAAAAATGAAAAGTTTTGCCTTATTGGGGTCACCTTAATAATTTGTGTGTGGGAAATGTTAAAGGTCAAAACAGCACTGAGATTTGTGTTTAACGTTGATTTTTTAAAAGCTAAAATCAATTTAAATTAAATAAATTTACTTTCAGTCACATTCATACGTATATTTTTGGCTAATATTCGTATAGTTTGCAGCTTAAGATCTAAAACTAGTCTTACAACAATATAATTGAGAATGCACGGATCGGTTGGGCAGTCTGAGCAGAGGGGCACAAAAGCTAAATATAAACTACACACAAAATAGATTGAAATACATTTATGTAAAATCCTATAAACTAATATTCAGTTATTGCTCAGTTCATCCGCAGAGACGTGTATAGGATTGGAAAATTCGATGTTTTCAGCAGCGACATCTGCAAACAAATAAAAATAAATAAGAGGATGGAAAGAAAAGTGCAAGGAATATACTGGTTTTAAATGCTTCTGTGTAGTTTCACATATATTCTGGTAATGACTTACCCAAATGTTGCCGCTCATAGTCAATAATGCTGCTCACAATGCCGTTGAGAAAGTCCTGTGTAATAGTTTCCGTAATATTAACTGGATCATAGTAGAGGAAACTGCGCTTTTGACGCTGCTGCATTGTTGCATCTCGTTTACTGCGGAACAGGGCCAGACTGATGTGCGACTGCTGGAGCGGAAGATTATCCGCACCGAACTCCAAACACTTGCCCTGCACACAGTAGCGTCTGCCCACCTGAGAGCAGCGCGTGCCAATGGGAAAGTGTCCATTGTTGCCGTTCACGAGATAATATCGATACTTGATTAACTCGTCCTGACAGCCAACGCGACAGCTGCGATCCGGTTCACCAATGCTTGCCGAGATTTGGGCTCCATGACCGGACAGACCACGCACCTTTAACTTATACCGGGCGCACGTTTGTTCCGCATACTCAGCTGGAGTCAGAAGTCGCTCGCACGGTTTCACTTTGTGCGTGCATAACTGAATATTTGGTTCGCGAGTGTGACGTGAACGAACCACTTGCACGCCCTTTGACTCCGTCATGCAGTTGGAGTGACAGCCAGACTTGACCTCCCACTCCGATGACGATGACGATGACGAAGACGAGGACGGCGACTCGACAACTAGCGAGGCAGAGGCGGGTGGTGGCACCGGTTTGATATATGACTCCTGCACCACGTTGTTGTTATTGTACTTGTATTCATTTGATGGGGTCTTGCGCTTATACGACTGTTGTGGTGGCGCTATGTGATTCTCCTGTCCGTGAAAAGTGCGCACAGCAACTTCTAAAAGAATAAATGATATAATAAATATGAAGTACTTTTGCGTAATGTTTATATCCCTACCATTTTCATAGCGATTCCTGTGATTATGATAGCTGGGTTGCTGTTTACTCTCCTGCTCCGTGGAATCACCCTGTGCTGGTCGTGGGTTCCGATACGCACAGAAGGTGTTGTCCATTTTAAAGAAGTTGCTGGTAGCATTATCGCAGGAGAACTGTTCACAGCGACCGGCAATGCAGTAGGCAATGTCATCGGCACTCTGATGCTTGGAGCGACAAGTGGTGCCATCCGGAAAAGTCCAGCGACGGGATTTGGTGCCATTCGTTCGAGTCCGACAGAACACTTTGCACGAATCCTCTAAAACAGCGAAATACAGAACATAACTAAAAGGTTGTCCAATTTTTGTTAATCGATTTCTTACCAATTGAGGCACTTATCTGTTGACCCTCTCCAGTCAGCTCACTGTCGGATTTCCGTGCCTGTTTGCACACCTGTGTGGCAAAGTCCTCGATTGTCTGGAGGCGCACACTGTAGCACTGTTTGGCAATACACGTCTCAAACCTGCGATCTCGACCCATGCAACGCTGGCGATAGTTCTGACAGCTGCGACTATAGATGCGAAGTCCTGTGCTTCCCTCACGCAACCGATTTGAGGGACCGTAGAGGCAACCGGAGTCACAGTCACTGGCCTCACCCCAGTCGCCCCAATCGCTCCAGGTGCTGCTAACTGCAGCGGGAAGTTCATTGCCACTTGTCTTGTACTCGTGCAACAGTTGACCCATCATCTTGCTAGAGTCGGAGGCAATGTTGGCACTGCTGCTCTTCTCATAGCTGGGCTTTGAGTATCCACTTAGCTGCTTCAGCGAACTCATCGACGTCTCCTGGGTGGGTCGCAACTTGCAGTAGCCACCGCGACACCACTGCAAAAGGTTTTCTATGTCAAAATGCTCAAGTTGTCATTTTGTCAGACCTACCATGCCATCGCCACACTCGGTGCCCTCCAATGCTGGATGGGAGGTCCATGTAAGTCGCTCTTGCCGGCAGTGCAAATCGTGACAGATCTCCGACTTGCTCTGACTATTCGCACGGACTGCATTGCGTCCGTACTTGAGCATACACTGCTGATTGGCATCGAAGCGTTCGCCAGGCAGCATTCCCTCCGCAGAGTGATCGAGATTCGCCTTAAACTGGCCCCGATCGAAGAGACATTCGGCTTGCGATTGACTGCAAATTTGGGGAATGTGATTAAAAAGTGCAAGGAGGAAAACTTATGTTGTTGACGTACGCCAAAAACTCATCCAAGTAAGTGCGAGAGCATTTGGACCAGGTGATTTTGCCACTTCCCAAAGTGGGTGACATAATATGCAGACTGGGATCACAGCTGTTATCCTTGGTATCATGACGCATGCCCAAACTACAAAAGAGGAGAAGTTAAAGTTTAAAATATTAGCAATAGTAAGTCAACTCTATGGAACATGGAAATGTGTTCTCACTCACTTGTGTCCGATTTCATGTGCCACAACAAAAACGCTCTCGAAGTGCTTGCCCTCGTTGATGGTGCAGGAGGATGTGGCCGTGCACATGCCGCCAACTGGAGCCAGACCTACCACTTGGCTTATAACCTTTCCGTTCTTGGCCAACACATACAGATCCAAGCCCGTCAAAATGACAGCGTGATCATAATGGAGAGTATCTGCGTCCGAGGCGGGATTCAAGCCCTTCTGCCACTGGCAAAAGTTGCTCAAATAGTTGTCAATATCACTGGAACGCCGCAAGTCGGGCGGATCCTTTCGAAAGATCTCCAAACGCTTGAGCACGAAATTGATGCGTCTGCCCAGCGTGGGATGATGATACAGCAACTGCACACCATTGATCATGGCCAGAACGAAGCGTATTAGTTGGCTTTCCGTATCCTTGGGATAGTTCTTCTCCATGTGCCGATACAGATCGCTGTCCACAAATATCGCCGTCTCAATGTGCAGCTCATGCGGCGCTGGCCAGCGTCGTGGTGCTCCTCCTCCTCCCCCACCACCCCCCAGAATGTGCCGCCTACGACGCAGAGTGTCGCCGCTGGCATTCCCAGTGTCATGATGATGATGATGATGTGGATGATGATTATGATGATGACGCGGCTGATAGCGCAGTCGTAGCTGTGATTGCAATTTGCGACGCAGCTGCTGGCGTTGATGCGGTTGTTGTTGCTGCTGCTCTTGTTGTCGTTGTTGTTGGTGTTGCGGTTCGTTGAATTCAGCTGCATCGGGCTCGAACTGCAGCTGACTATCTAACGGTGTCGTCTGACTGTTGCTACTATGCTCCAAGCTCTTATCTAAGCGCGCCTGATAGAGCACATGGGTGGCAGCACCAAAGCGAGCCGGCAGCGGTTGGATGACAAAATTGCTGGCATTTTGCTGGAAAACGCCGCGCTGCAAAAATGCGTTGCGGTTAAATAATATGTTGGGGAGAAAAAAGCTCCAAATTGGGTGATCTCAATTTGTTGTACAACGATTGAAATGGAATATAGGAGCAATAATATATATGTACACTTGAAGGGTTTGTTAAAATGAAAGCATAATACTCAAATTTCAGCATAAATCATTGGAAATGACACACTTAACCGTGAAAATGAAACTGAAAAACAACTCGAATAACGATATGTTTCGAAATCCTGGCTTTGAATTAGGGTGGATTAATAGTTGAACTTAAAACAGTGGAAAGGAACGTGAAATGGCAGATGTAAAATAAACATATAGTCTGAATAATGTATAAAATAGTTTGATTGAACTTTAAATATAAGACTCAAACAGTTAATTTTGGTAATGGAACACTTCGAATGTAAGAGTGAAAGGCCGCGTATAACACTAATTGGGGTGTAAGGTTAAACTTTAAGGGAATACCACTCCTGAATAACGATATATTTCGAAATCCGGGTATTCAATTAGAGCGGATACATAGTTGAACTTAAAACAGTGGAAAGGAACGTGAAATGGCAGATGTAAAAAAAACATATAATCTGAATAATGTATAAAATAGTTTGATTGAACTTTAAATATAAGGCTCAAACAGTTATATTTGGTAATGGAAAACTTTGAATGTAAGAGTGAAAGGCCGCGTATAACACTAATTGGGGTTTAAGGTTAAACTTTAAGGGAATACCACTCCTGATTAACGATATATTTCGAAATCCTGGTATTCAATTAGAGTGGATACATAGTTGAACTTAAAACAGTGGAAAGAAACTTGAAATGGCAGATGTAAAAAAACATATAATCTGAATAATGTATAAAATAGTTTGATTGAACTCTAAAAATAAGACTCAAACAGTTAATTTTGATAATGGAACACTTCGAATGTAAGAGTGAGTATAAGAGTATAACACTAGGGTTAAACTTTAAGGGAATACCACTCCTGAGGCCCAAGCAGCTGTCCCGAATGATGGGAATGAAGCCTGCATACGTTACGAATAGAATATGTTAGAAGGAATAGAATGCTTTACGGTTTCAAAACTAATGAAAAGACAATGAACAAAATCTCATCTCTATTCATAAGGACGACTAACTTTCATAAGGAAACGAATAACTGTCTGCAACACACTTTTGTGTGAGTTATTGAATATTGTCTATTACTCACCACACTTTGTTCATCGCACAAATCGAGGGCGGCCCATGGACTGCGATAGATGCAGCGCTCCAAACGCTGCAACAGCTGCGGCGAATGCTCCACAAACTGCGTGCTATTTGCATTGCGACGTATAAAGATGAAGGCATCGTCGATTAGCTGCGGCGTTTGCAGCAGCTTTAGCTTCAGTTCAGCCTCCACGGGGCCGGCTGCCAAATGCATTTGAATTCAATTAACACTATTCGCATAATGACCGCCAGCAGACGCAACTGGAGCAGCACGACATATATGTATGTGTGTGTGTGCTGTTTTGTTGCATGCATTTACACTTACCTTGTGGCGCACTGCGACGCTGACGTTGATGATGCTCCTGCTGCGCTGCACTGCGTCGCTCCAGCTGCACCAATTTGAATTCGGGCGCTGCAAGGTAAACAACAAATGCGCAATGTGCATTCCATGAATCGATAATAATAATGTTAAGGCCAAATAATAACAATTGCGCACATTTATACGCCCCTCCTCCAGTTGCGAACCGGTTTCTGACCATCTTTCTGTTCTTGGTAATGACATGTTCTATGCCACTCATCATTGGGCATTGATTTTGCAACTGATACAAGTGAATACTAGATTGCAACAAGGAGGATCTTAAGGAAAGAGTTCCTTAGGGCAAAAATTTGCTTCAGTAGAAAATTGTTCGTGTTCTCAAAATTGTTATTTATTTTTCGTGCCAATGTTTTTTATACCCTCAACCCATTGAAAATGGTTAAAAAGTATGCAACAGGCAGAAGGAAGCATCTCCGACCCCATAAAGTATATATATTCTTGATCAGCCGAGTCGATATAGCCATGTCCGTATGTATGAACGCGTCGATCTCAGAGACTATATAAGCTAGAGACTCCACAGTTGGAACATAAGCTTGCCGAATTCCTAGGCATTACAAGTTTGTTTCAAATTTTCGATTACTTTCGCCGTTTCCGATATACACATGTGATCGATAACAACAAAATCTTGAATTTGGGTAACTTTGAGACGGCGTTTGAAACATTAAACAAAATAATGGCAATCTGTGAAATTTTAATTTAAATCGGTTGAGAAACACCGGATAAGTGGAACATTGAAGTTAAGTCAAGTCACACAAGCACTAACTGTACGCGTAAAGTATGAGTTCAGAGCCTTCTTACTTGTTTTATATGACAAGCTGTCATTAAATGGTAACAAGAGTACTTTAAACCGTCGACAATTTTCAAGTATTGTAAATTTAACTGGAGTATGAGCTAAGTTTTTAAACATCAATTATAATAATTATTATTTAACATTGACATAGTTTGGAGCATGAAAAACTAATTGAAAAAAATTCAGAGGCAAAGCACATAAAACAATGACAAGCTTTAGAAACTTCTCCGTTTGTAAAGGGTTTTAATATTTGAAGATAGAGAAGTTTACTCCATAAGTTTTCTTTTTATACCGTTGCTTTTTATACCCTTAACCCATTGAAAATGGGTAAAAAGGGTATAATGGTTTTGTGCAAAAGTATGTAACAGGGAGAAGGACCCCATAAAGTATATATATTCTTGATCAGCATCAACAGCCGAGTCGATATAGCCATGTCCGTCTGTCCGTCCGTCCGTCTGTCCGTCCGTATGTATGAACGCGTCGATCTCAGAGACTATAAGAGCTAGAGAGTCCATATTTGGTACATAAGCTCGCCTAATCCCTAGGCAGTACAAGTTTGTTTTAAATTTTCGATAACTCTTCCCGTTTCCGATATACACATGTAATAGATAACAACAAAATCTTCAATTCAGAAAACTTTTTGATGCAGTTTGAAATATTAGACTAAATATTGACAATCTGTGAAAATTGTATTGAAATCGGTTGAGAAACACTGGAGATATATAGTATTGAAGTTTAGAAAGTATGCACTATACGCGTATACATACATACACTCACACATACTTGCAAGCACTGACTGTATGCGTAAAGTATGGGGTTCAGGGTATAGTCTAGTCGGGCTTTCTCGACTAGAGCATTCTTACTTGTTATGCTAGAATTTTTGCCATCAGCTTTTGGGAAACTTTCACTACATATAGACCTCTGTGGATTGGCTAATAATCTTTCCGATCCGTTGCGCCCCAAGAACTTACCTGCAGCTGCTGCTCCAAAGATTAAAGATCGCTCGTGACCCGCCAGCTGCTCCAGTAGAGCGTTCTCGTCCAGCTGAATGAGAAGAAAGGGGGAAACATGAGAGATTTGCTGTTTAAATGCTAAATGCAAACTTCAAAATCGTATAACAAGTAAAGCAGTTCAACAAAGCGTAAAAAGGGCAACAACAACAAGAGTGGCATGGTCCAAAAGGGCTGTCTTGAAACAGCCAGAAACCAAATACCAAAATGAAAAACACTTTCACTGCACGCAACAATAGAAAATTAGTTTAGGAAAATCCCCATTAAGTATTGTTGGTTACAGTCTTGCCTCTCTGCAACGAAGTCAACCGACGCAGTTCAGGGCAATGGGAAGTGGGTAAGTAACCGCAAGCTGCACATACCGCATATCGTATATCGGTTATCGTAATCGTATATCGGTCAGCAGCCACATATATACGTTTCTTCCCCCTTTGAGGCTGTGCGTGCGCCGGTTTGTGCTTTTATTTAACTTAATTTGTTGTTACATTTTGAAAAAGCGCGTCGATGGGCAGCGATGCGTGAAGAGCGCTTCACTGAGCTCCAAATGGGCGGCTAATCCCCACCCCCTACTTCGCTCAACTGCTACTTACAGAGCCAAAAGGTGTTGCACAAATTGCTGTGGGCGTTTTGGTATGGTAAGCAAAACAATGTTGCTGAAAATGGGCGTGGCAATGAGCTTTTTGATTTTGTTAAATAAAAAGAAAGGTGAGTGATGGATAACATTAGGAGACCTGGGAGTAAGATTCGTTAGAGAAAGGGAAATTAAGATAACAGCTACTCATAAAGTAATTGCATATTCGATCAATATTCGATAGGGAACTCGATAGCTCGATATTTATTAAATAAGACTGGGGTAAGTATGAATTAACAGAAACGCTGACTTAAAAAAAGGCCAGCCGATAATAGTCGGATAACTAATCGATATCATACCGATAAGTAATCGATAAATAATCGATAACTTTTGATAACCGACAGCAGAATTCACATTCACAACACTTTAAACAGCTCGCATATACTACCGTTAAGGTATCCCAAAAAAAAAATCGGTAACCTATCGATAAACACTGGTTTGCCCTTTTCTCCCAAACTCTATACTCCATTTATTCAGTCACTCTTCCACATTCAATTTGGCTTTTAGCTTTGTTTGAGTGCATCCAAACAATGTTCGATAAAAACGACACTAATTGACGGCAAGGGCAACGGCATAAAAGGCCGGGTCGAAACATCAACGCACATCGAGAGCCGGAAAAGCTTGGCAACAACAAACAACAAAACCAACATGTGTGGAAGTGGTTGTGGAAAATGGCTGCAACAACATTCGCACTCGCTCCGGTAACCGATTATGTGATGAAATTTTGCGTGACCCGTGGCAAAAAAAAAAAGATATAAAATAGCAAAACAAAGAAAGAAATAAGCGACAAAAGGCTGAAATTAAGTCACAGAAAAAAGCGTTCGGTAAAGCGTAAGACCAATTTAGAGTCCAAGAAGTAATGTAAACGACTCTCACATAACACAAATGGCGGAACCAACAATCTTCTCCTCCAAACAACCAAAGGTTCTCAACTGCGACCAAGTACTATAGCTTTATGTATGTAGGGAGTATGTAAGTATTCTCGACTAATTGCGAGTTGGGTCAATAACTTGGCGAATGTGCGCTCAGCTGTAAGTTTCACAGCTGCCCAAAAACTGGAGCCACACTTATTTTTTTTTGCCAGCTGCTGACTCGGTTGTTTCTTTGGCCCGACAAATCGTGCGATGCATTCGGGCAGTACTAGGAAAGCAGACAGACGAGGGTGCACTTAAAAGTACTTTAAATTTCGTGACTTAACTTTATATATAAGAAATCATTTTGAACAGCTTTAGCTACTTATTTATATATTAGAAAATCATTCAAAGTTTTTTTTTAGACAAACAAGAGAAACTAGCCGTTTACTTTTATTGGCAGGCATGTACCATATATACTATATATAGTAGGAATTTTAGCTACTTACAGCTCAAAAATATATTTTGAATATTTGTGTTTCTCCAGTCGAGCCTGAAACACATTATACGCAAGACTTCGTTTACAAATAAAATAATATTTGGAATTTTTGATTCGATTTATATACTTGTAAGCTTATGATAAAAATCTTTTCTTTCATTTCCATCGAAGTTTGACTGGTTTATATTATTTTTCCTGCCACCCTCGCTAAGTATATATTTACAGCTCAAAAAATATATTTTGAATATTTGTGTTTCTCCAGTCGAGCCTAAAACACATTATACGCAAGACTGCGTTTACAAATAAAATAATATTTGGAATTTTTGATTCGATTCATATACTTGTAAGCTTATGCTAACGATAAAAATCTTTTCTTTCATTTCAATAGAAGTTTGACTGGTTAATATTATTTTTCCTGCCACCCTCGCTAAGTGCAGCGCTTGATTTTTTTGGAGACGCTTGGACGCCTTTCTTAATGCAAAATATTTGCCATACACTAGCTGGACTTTCTCAGAACGTGAAGTCAATCTATAAGAATCATGGCATTTGACAAGTTTTCGACATGTTCGAGCCAGGATTTGTATTTATATGTAGCAAAAAATGTTTAGCGCTCATTTTGAACGGACGACTTTGGCATTCAATTACGAAAATGTTCAAAAACGAGTGAGGAACGAGGGGTCATTAAACGCCGCACGTTTCGTGTTGCAGCGAAATATGTATGTTGCCACGCCTCATTTGCTGACAATTGTTCTTAATGAATCACGCGTTTAGCATAATTTGTGTCTAGCTTGCAGATTTTCGTTTGGGCTAAGAAGCACCTGAATCATGTTTGGCTTTTTTAGTGGGTTAAACACGATCCAATACATGATATCATATACGAGAATGGAATAATGATGTTAGTGATTTAGGATTTGGCCAAGTGAGAAATGCCATTAATAAATGAAACGTTCAGATTGCAATCAAATATCTTCAATTACCTCAATGCCATTCCAGCTGACGCTTCTCCTGCGCCGCAGCTCAATGTGCACGGCGGCGTCGACGTCGGCAGCGACATTCAGTGTGGCCAGCAGCAAGCCAGCTAAAACAATTAGGCACAAACGAGGACGATGACGATAACGATGACGATAATGGTGTGGCTGAGGCTGAAGCTGAGGCTGATTAGCTGCAATCGCAGACATAACGACCACTTTGAAGTTGACAACAATTAAGCGATTTGTGCCTTGTAATAATACTATTTACATTTGTTGGTTGCTCAAACGATGCTTTGTTGTTGTTGTTGTTATTGTTGCTGTTACCACGCGAACAAATTGCATTTGTTGCAAAATATATTGTATTATTTGTGTTGTGTTGTTGTTGTTTTTTTTTTCGTTTCGATTCTGCTGCACAAGCTAAATTAACTTGCGTATTTGCGTCATAATTTTTACTTGTGCTACATTTTCTGCAAAAACAAAAATAATACAAAATACATGTACATATGTACTATTTCACTTAAGTTTTTCTTCTGTTTTTTTTTGTTGTTTTTTGTTCGATTGCAGCAAAAGCAGAAGCAACCGGGCAGAGAGAAAAGTGAATGCACGCAGCGATGTCGAAGCCGACGCTGACTGCGAAGCTGACTGCGACGCTGACGTTGACGTTTAGAGTTAGCAACTTCAGCTGCTGCAGTTAATTTAACTGTTTATGCACTAATTAATTGCTGTTGCTGCAGCTTTTGCGTTGCTTTACTTTTTCCACCGTGCCACTTTTATATATTTGATTTGAATTTTAACACCTTTAGCAATTTGTTGTGCGCAAGTTTGTTGCTTAAGTTCTTTGTGGTATCGATTACACAGCAAAGTGCACTACATCGATAAGCCAGTCAATGGGTCACACTTGATAGAAGTGGCGCCAATTGTTTGCACTTCCTTATTGCTGATAATGATAACAAGAGGAGGGCCAATTAAAAATTGACTCCAACTTTTGTTTCACTATTTATACGCATTTAGATTTTATTTAAACACTGCGCACACATAAATCAACAGCCGCTCTCAAGCATAACACATTTTTGGTTTGGAGTACACAATTTATGACTTTTTTATTACACTTTAACCGAAAAATAGTACGAACTATATAAATCATTTCGTGTGCACACCGTTTTGTTTGTTTTTCGAGGTCAACTCAATCGATTTTCCAAATGCTCTGGCAATAATTTCAACAACATCCAAGAACCAGATATATAGAATATTATTAAATTTGATTCGACCGCGCGCGTGGCTTGTGCCAAAAAGCGAGAGAGAGAGAGGGAGATCGTTCCTCGGCAGCGTCACATTCGCGAATGACGAAAAAATCACGACAGCGGAATACTTTATTCAAGCCGCAAGCCACACGATCGTCGCTTCCTCTCTCGCTCTCTCTGCTCGGACTCGTGAGCGCCGTCGGTTTGGAGTTTGGAGTTGAAGATGGAGCTAGTAGCTGCAAAATATACTATATGCTAATTAGGCAGCGTCGTCGTCGTCGGACGGAAAAGGAACAATAGAATGGCACCGTTAAGTAAAGCAGCCGAAAAATTAGCAAAAAGTGCAGATGGCAATTGTCTTTGTTTTGTTTTTTGTGTTGGTGTTATTCTTGTGTTTTTGTGGTCAAGTGCCTGCAAAATGATGGGGGTAGATGCTGGCCAGACGAAAACTTGACACTGATCATCACAGTTGAGTAAAAAAAGACAACGAACTAAGAATTATGCTGCATTTCCGTTTGCCGTTTGATGGAAAACAACGCTAAGTGCATTGTGAAGGAAATCTTAAATCAGCAATGCAAATGCAAATGCAAAAAACGGGCGTTGAATTGTTAAAGTACATTTTCCATCAAGCTGCAAAACGTTGTCAGCCAATTGAAGTGATCAGCTTTTAATTGATGCAATCAGTGAATGATACAATGATAAATCAACAAACATTGTAACCCACATTAAACACATACAGTGCTGTATATTCAAAATAATAACAACTCAAGAAACATTTATTCCCAATTTCATTAGCGAACAATAATTTAAAAGTCAACGTTTTTTGCATTTATATTCTACTTATGGGTAGCACTTTTTGTTCTCTGACAAAAGCTCACAGCATTAACAGCATTGCAGCGCCATGCAGAGTTGCTTACGTCTGAGAACTCAGCTGGTCACACTCTTCGGCGCTAATTTCACTTAACCCCATTTGGTCACATTATTTTCATCACTTGGCGTGCTTTTCAAATCTAAACGGCAGCGGCTTGCGTTCGCATCGTGCGCAGAGCTCGAATGAGTTACATAAAATTTGTATTAAAGTAGCAATCGTTGATTTTAAACATTCAAAACTTTATTTTGTGCAATCTAAAACAAGCTACAACAAGTTAAACAACAAAAATTTCTAAATATATATGCGTTTTAAAGTCAAACGACGAATTCAAGTCAAAAAATAACTAAAGCCAAACTGGTTCATTATATATTTGTGTTAAAAATTAAAGTAAAACTATTAAAATGGTGGGAACAACATTAAAAATGATCTTGGACGAGGTAAGAAATCAAAAAATGCTTATAAAATAAGGTTTTTATTAAACAGCAGCAGTAGAAAAGGCAATGCATTAGTAGCGACGCTCGCCGCCATTGCGGCGTCAGCGTCGGCGCAGCAGCTAGCTTCATGTCAAAGAGAGGGGTAAAAAAAATGAAGGTGTGTCGAAAACATTGTTGTTGCTTCTGATGCGATTGCAGCAGCGGTAATTGTACTTAGCGCCCTTTTTCTGCATTCCTTTTGCTTTTTTTTTCTTTTTTTTTTTGTGAGCTTGCGGTACCTTTACCGCTAATTACTTTCCTCTTTTGCTCTGTGCATTCAAAATGGCCGTTTTGCATTTGATCATTTGCAGAATGCACAGGAGAACTACAAGCAAGTCCAATTAAAGAAATTGACAGTGCCTTCAAATGAGGGAGCCACAAAACGCGCTGCACTCGGCGACTTGCAGAATCGTGGACTAGGTCGTGACGTAGCCGCCAAAGATGTGGCCCAAAAAGAGTAAGTGAAAAAAAAAATAAAAGAAATAAAATTAGTTTGTGCAAGTCCAAGCAATGCAGAATTTTTAAGAAAGAAGTTATTGAAGTAAAAAAAAATTCTACGCAGACTGAAAGATGTGAAACTTACCAAGGCACGTGTGGATACACACTGGAAGAAACAGCCATTGGGCGCTAATGGAGCAACCAAAGCTGGTCCGCTGCTGCGATCCAATTCGATACGTACTGGCGCCATTGTTGGCTCCACAGCTGCTTCGGTCATGACACGTCAGATTGCAGCGAGCGCTCTGCATGCTGGCCGAACCGCAGCGGCTGCTGCTGCTGCTTCTTCACAGGCAACGACAATGGCCAATGCAAAAGTGGTCGCCGCCGATGCGAACAGCAAGCGTAAGTTGAAAACCTTAACCACCCAACAGCCCTCCAATCCTCCTATCACAACCCAATCCCAACGTACAGTTGCAGCAGCCGCAGCCGTCAAACAAAAGTCCACATCCGATGAGAAAGTGAACACGCTGCGCCGCGAAGACAGCAACTTGTCTCGCAAATCTCTAACCAAACTGCGCGCTGCTTTGGCCAAACCCAATGTGGTTGCAGCTGGCGTCAAGAAGGAGGTGTTGGTGCCGCGTCTGCAGCTTAAGAAGGACACTGTTTCTGCAGCTGCAGCAACTGCGCCAGTGCAGTTGAAGAAGGATACTGTTGAGCTAACCAGGCTGCCCAAGCCCCGCATTGTGCCCACAGTGAACACCACACAGGTAGCACCACCACCACCAAGCACTACAACGACAGTGGCTCTGTCCAGTCAGCGTCTGTCTGAAGTGGAGGACATCGATGCCGATGATCACAAAAATCTGATTTTGGTCTCTGAATATGTAAATGATATTTACGATTATCTCTATGAAGTGGAGGAGCAACAGCCCATCTCTCCCGATCATTTGGCCAGTCAATTGGAGGTTTCCCATAAGATGCGCGCTGTGCTCATCGATTGGATTAACGAGGTGCATTTGCAGTTCCATTTGATGGCCGAAACATTCCATCTGGCCGTTGCCATTATCGATCGCTATCTGCAGGTGGTAAAGAACACCAAACGCAAGTTTCTCCAGCTGGTTGGTGTCACGGCTCTGTTTATAGCCACCAAATACGAGGAGCTCTTCCCACCCGCAATGGGTGACTTTGTATTCATTACGGATGACACCTATACGGCCCGCGAGATTCGTCAAATGGAGCTGCAGATACTCAAGGCGATCGATAACAATCTATCGCGTCCGTTGCCCATACATTTCTTGAGACGCTACTCGAAGGCAGCCAGTGCTGAGGATCATCATCATGCCATGTCCAAATACTTTTTGGAATTGGCCAGCATGGATTACACTTTGGCTAGCTTTAAGCCCTCCGAGGTTTGTTCTTTAGTTTTCGCCTGTCATTTCAGTTCGTTCTGATTTTTTAACTCGTATTCTTTTGCTTAGATTGCGGCTGCTTCGCTCTTTCTATCGCTGCACTTGCTCAACGGCAATGCACGTGCTGCCACCGGCTTCAATGATCGCCACTGGACACCTACGCTGGTGCACTACTCTCGATATACGGCCACCCATTTGCGTCCCATAACGCGACAGATTGCCAAACTGGCACGCGATGCTCCCACTGTCAAATTGCGGGCCATTTACAACAAATACCAGGCGAATAAGTTCCACAAAATAGCATTGCGATGCGAATTGAGTGGTCCGCTAATGGATTCTATTGTGGGCAAGAAATAGAACTAAACCTTTGACTGAAAGATGGGGCTCCCCAACCACAACACGACTTTTAGCGCATGCCAGTTATCGGTTTTTGCTCTTACTGCCAATTTTAAGTTTAGTTCAATTTGTTTATCTATTTAAATTTTTATTATTTGTCGTTTAATTTCTTTTGGTTGACTTTGTGTGTGTGTGTAATAATCGTCTTATATATATGATGTCCATATAATTGTCACATAAAAGCACGTGTCTCCCTTTTTTGTGTTGTCGCCATTTTATAGAGGCGATCATCAGTAAAAGGCATTGACCCCGTCCCCATAATGTAAAGGACCTGGATCAGGCATCAAATTCATGTTTCCCGCCTTCCAATTTATTAAGTACTGCATCTATATATGCATATGTATATACATGTTTGTATGTATTAACTTTTATAATTATTTGAGATTTGATTTGAGGTAGGACACAGAGAGCACCGAGGAGCTAAACGGATGAGCAACGAGCGCATTTGCTGGCTGAACATATCGGCGTTGCCTCTTTAAGTTAAATATATTTCCATAATACACACAAAAACAAAATTTACTCAAAAATTTGCCCAACTTATATGCATATTTTTATATAATATTGTAATTAGCTTAAGCAATTTGGTTATAAAAAAAATTGTGCACTACATTAAATACATATTTAAAATAAAAATTTGCACTTGATTTCAATTTGCGGCCATATTTTAACTTTGTTTCCCCCTCATCAATAAAATTTGCAAACGAATTGCTCGTATTTTGCTTTATATATATTTTTTTTTGCTTGACCGCTTCGTTGCGAAATATGTGAAAAGAGTGCGCAGCTGATGGAAGTCTGTGAAAACCGGGAACGTAACAAAAGAAAGGCAAAAGGGATTAGAAACAAGCGAACCCTGCGCGCGTTCCCTTATCCACAAGCAAACAAAAGGAACAAAGTGGGCATTGAAACTTGGCGCGTTGCTTTTGCTTGTTTGATCGCAGGTCAGTTTTTCTTTTGTCGTTTCCTCCCTTATGCGTTTATGTTTCAACTTCATTGGCTGAATGCGCATTAGTGTGTGTGTTGCTTTCTGTTCTTGTTTCTTTCTCGTCAGCAGCGGCAGCAACAGCAAAAGCATTTGGCCCGACGTCGCTGCTTGCTCGCGCACGTGTCTGCGTAACTGTATATGTGTTACGTGTGCGTATGTGTGGGTGTCTTGTGTGAGTGCGAGCTCGACTGACGGCAAACTGTTGTTGGCGACTGTTTCGCATCAGCTTGCTTCGGCCGCTGTGTGCCTGTTCGAAATTTAAGTTTGACGGTTTTATGGCTCTCATTAATTTCGACACATTTACGAGCAAACAAAAGCAATAAAAAGAAAGCAGCCAACTCAGCCATCAGGGAGCTCACACACACACACACACACACACATGCTAACGGCTCCAAATTGGTGAGAGGTCTGTTGGGAAAATCGCAGTTATTTATTCTTCCTCTTGCCTGGAGCCATGTTCGTTGTCTATCTACATTTGCCCTTTTTAGTGTGTCCTGCACACACAGAAACACACACACACACGAGTCTTTGGATATGGGCTCGTCATCGTCTCTTGTGCCTTTTTCTGTGAGACTGTTAACGAAATATGCAGAGCGTGACAAGCATTGAACTGTGTGGCGCCGAAGAGCGAATTATCCTGAGAGTTGTCAGGTAGTCGTCAGCTATATATGTAGATCCGTCTCGCAACCCGCTGAGTGGCTGCAAGGTCATAGCGAAAGGTTGTGAGAAGGACAACGGAGGATGGCAGCAGCTGCGGGATCAGCTGAGTGAGAAGATTACTTCAAAAGGACATTGTGTCTGGCTCGTCTGTTTAGGTGTTGTCTGCCTGTGACAGGATTTTAATTAGTAATTTACCATAGCGATTCTATGAACCATGTTTACTTAGGGAATCCCAAACTGAATACCCACAGAAAATGCTACTTTTGTGATCCTTAAGTTGTTATAAGCTGATAATACAGGCAACAAATAACTAACTAATAGTTCAAGGCATCAAATTTCTAAACTGGGCAGGTTTTAAAAGGACTCTTTTAAGATCGGGCTTAGGAAAAAGTACGCCACTTTTATATTTATTTGATACACTGGGGATAATTGGAAATTTAACTGCATTTAATAAGTCTTGATCGCGAAGAATTCTCGCGATTTCTGAAACATTGATCCTTTTTTCAAATCTCAGTAGTTTTAGTCATTTGTTTTGAGATCAGCAATCAGTTTTGTGTTGAAAAAATCACACATAATCATCATCACCATAGCATCCACATTTGAGACGATTAGACTTAGCCCAAAATGGAAGAACACCATCCAAATCTTAAGGTTCACCTACATATTCATTCACTTTATATTCAAGAGTATAATTTAGTATCGTTTTTTTATTTTTCATCGTGTTCACAATCATCCACATACGGTATTTTCGACTATTATGCTCGATTACAATATTTCAAATATTGATTAATATGTATTTTAGTTTTAAGCTAGAACAACAGAAGGTAATGCTGGAAGAATTCGAAGTTTGCTCCCGGCTGCGTCTTGAACCTCGTGCGTCCCGCTCTCTCTCTCTCTCTCTTTTCTCTCTCCCAATATGTGTGGCAAAAGGACGACACAAGGTATCACGCAGCAAAGGAAAACATGAATGCGCAAAGGTTGGTTTTTATATTTTTTTTGTGTGTATTTTCTTACGGTGTAGGTTGTTTTTTTTCTTGTTTTGTTTCTCATTTAGATGATATTCTTGCTGGTGTTGTTGTTGTTTATCATCTACGCGCAGTCTGGCAGCATTATTGAGTTGAATAACGTGAATATATCGGCTTAGACATTAAATTATTTATTTTTGCTTGTGTAAGTTCTGCCTCGTTATCTACGATAAAACTGCACGCAACTTTGCTGTTTTAACCCTGGAAGGTTGACATGAACTTGGTGACAATGTCCTTCAGCTTGGCATCGGCAGCGGGCGAGATTTGTCCATCCTTGGCAATGGAGTCGAGCAGACCCTGCTCGGAGGTCTTGATGTGCTGCAAGAACTCCTTCTCGAACTTGGTGATCTTGGCGGGATCCATCTTGTCCAAATGACCGCGCACACCGCAATAGATGACAGCAACCTAGATAGAAACAAGCCGAATGTAAAAAAGGATTATATACTGTAAAATCAAGATTTTTCTTACCTGATCCTCAATCGACATGGGCACATACTGGCCCTGCTTGAGCAGCTCAGTTAGGCGCACACCACGGTTCAGCAGCTGCTGGGTGGCAGCATCCAGATCGGAACCGAACTGGGCGAAGGCAGCGACCTCACGGTACTGGGCCAACTCCAGCTTCATGGAACCGGCGACCTGCTTCATGGCCTTGGTCTGGGCAGCGGAACCGACACGGGACACAGAGAGACCCACGTTAATGGCGGGACGGATACCCTTGTAGAACAACTCGGTTTCCAAGAAGATCTGACCGTCAGTGATCGAAATGACGTTGGTTGGAATGTAGGCGGACACATCACCGGCCTGCGTCTCAATCACGGGCAGGGCAGTCAGTGAACCGCCACCCATAGCTGGGGACATCTTAGCGGCACGCTCCAACAGACGCGAATGCAGATAGAACACATCACCAGGATAGGCCTCGCGACCTGGGGGACGACGCAGCAACAGAGACATCTGACGGTAGGCAACAGCCTGCTTGGACAAATCATCATAGATGATCAGGGCGTGCTTGCCCTTGTCGCGGAAGTACTCGCCCATGGCGCAGCCAGAGTAGGGAGCCAAATACTGCAGGGGTGCAGCATCGGAGGCGGTGGCCGAAACAATAACCGAGTAGCCCATGGCACCCGAATCGGTCAAACGCTTCACAATCTGGGCGACAGTGGAACGCTTCTGGCCAATGGCAACGTAGATGCAGTAAAGCTTCTTGGACTCATCCTGGGCATCGTTGAAACGCTTCTGGTTGATGATGGTATCAATGGCCAGAGCGGTCTTGCTGCAAGGGCAGAACATAAATGGGATCAACTAATTGTTATGCAATTAGCAGCATATCCAAGACTTACCCAGTCTGTCTGTCACCAATGATCAACTCACGCTGACCACGACCGATGGGCACAAGCGAATCGACGGCCTTGATGCCAGTCTGCATAGGCTCGCGCACAGAGACACGGGGAATGATGCCGGGGGCCTTGATGCCGACACGGAAACGATCCTTGGTGTTCAGTGCACCCTTGCCATCGATGGCATTGCCGAGGGCATCGACAACGCGACCGAGCAGCTCATCACCGACTGGGACGTCGACAATGGCGCCAGTACGCTTAACAATATCGCCCTGCTTGATGAGCTTATCGTTACCGAAGACGACAACACCAACGTTGTCGGGCTCCAAATTGAGGGCCATGCCCTTGAGACCGGAGGAGAATTCCACCATCTCATCGGCCTGGATGTTGTTCAGGCCATAGACACGAGCGATACCATCACCAATGCTGAGCACACGGCCAGTTTCCTCCAAATCGGCCTTGGGCGCAACACCCAGGATTCTCTCCTCCAGAATGTTGGAGATCTCCGCGCTGCGCTGTGTGCTGGCAACATGGAACTTACGGGCAGCAAGAGTGGCAGCTGGATACGCAGCCTTGCAGGCAACCTAAATGTTGTATTGTTGTATTAGCAATTATGTAAGGAACAAGTGCGGGCGGGACGGTGTGTGAAACAAGAATTGAATAACCACATGAGCAGAACAGCTGCTATCTCGCTTTAACGCACAGCAAACTGCGCCGGTCAAAAAAATGTACTTTATGCTGAGAGAATTCATAAATTCTTCAATTTCACTTGGCAAATATTAAAGTAATGTCGCCAACTCTTTCAATTTTAGTTTCATTTTGCATAATTATTTTTTTTTCATTATTTTACACTTTCATTGATATAAACGCACGCTCATAACCTCAAAGTTGGGGCTGGCAAAGGGTCGCAGATTGACAAGTTATGTAACCTTTTAGAAAAACAATTTACTTACAAATGCCACTTTAGTTTTTGACTAAAATTGTTAAGAATCGCCAAATATTTGCATGGTGTACGTTAAGGTACGAGTTATGTAACTTTCTGCAAGCCAGCAGCGGTTTGCATTGCGTAACACAAAACTAAAACTTAAGCCAGAAAGGCATTAATTAACATGATTGGCGTATGTGGCAGTGATAAACTTTAAATTTTATCCAGCTGGACTAATACTGCAAAGTTATTTAACAAATTGTGGCCAATTTGATTTTGGTTATGTGGACTAAAATTATTTTTCTTATTTTTTTTCAACTCGGTTTCAACTTCTGTTTTTTTTTTATACCTGTGCGGCCGCCTTGGGCAAGTTGCGAGCGACCGACGACGCCAAACGAGCAGAAATCATCGTTAATATATTTTTTTGATTTTTTAACTTTTTATAAGCCGCAGAAATAATTTATTTCTACACCAACTCCTCTCCAGACTCGTAGGTATTTTTCACAAAGATGGTTGCCGTCGGCTCACGTTCGGTGCGAGTCTGTGTGCCCAGAGACAACTAAAAATTGCCATCGATACTATCGATTAGTGCCAATGCGACAGTGGTTTCACATATCGATACAAATATCATATCAGCTGGCCGCTTAAATTGCTCCACATTACAATAGTGTGCTCCTCACTTAACAGTTCGCTCAGTAGCAATGAGAATGTAATGGATTACTTTCTCATTGCTCAGTAGCGGTATGTTATTAGTGTAGACTTCTGCTGTGTTGTCGGCATTGTACTCGGCTGGGGGACTTGGGCTGGAAAGCGCACACGAGAGCGCCAGCATCCTGCGAAACTCTACAAAAAAGAGCACACACCCGAAGTGGATGCTGTATGTGCGCGCGAGCTTAACGCCACGGAATTTCAGTACTTAATTGTAGAGGCATCCAATCACTCGGCCAGTTCGTAGTCGGAGTTTGTGCGGTGTTGTGAACGCAACGCGGAGGTATATTAAAAAAAAAAAATCAAATGAAATATAAAAATGTGAGCAGGGGAACTGAGTGAACGCAGTCGTGGAAAAAGTTTAAATCGCTTAAGTTAAAACTAAAAAAAAAAAAAAAAACAACGAAACACGGAGAACTCAAAGCGTATTACGAAAAAAATAAAAGTGTCGAATTCAATTGCGGACCCTCGCAACGTATTTAATTCGGGCAGGAATATTAAATACCAATTCAGATGAATTTGCATATGGAGTTGTGTGAATGAATTTCGGCACAGCGAAAGCTTAAAATTTAAGCATAGCATACTTTTCAGCTGGCGGCGGCGAGCAGCTGTTTGACAAAGCAACGCAATTAGGATACGATAAATCTGAATTCGTCCGTTTTGCTCCCCGTCAATCGATGCGAAATTGTGACGATGATTGCCACGTGCTAATGGCATCATGTCAGAACGTCAGTTAAGTGACCAAAAAAAGTAAAAGCGAAAAGTGAAGGCGCACCAGATGCTCTCCAAATTATGTAAACAATGGCAACAGCAACAACAACAACACAACAGAAACTGTTAAGTGCAGCAGTGAAAAGAATTAGATACAGTTACAACAGCGTTGCCAATTATTAAAAAAGCGAACACAAAGCCAGACAACAAAGAGACTCAAGACAAAGGCACAATAGCAATAGCAATAGCCATAGCAATAGCAAAAGTAATACAACGCGCGCGTGCTAAAACACATCCAATCTCCAAAAAAAACCAAAAAAAAGGCATATAAAAAAAAGAACCGTTGCCGAGTGCAAGAAATCATAAGCAGCAGTAGCAGCGACAGCGGCAGCGGCAGTTAAAAAACTGGAAGTTTGTGTTTGTCTTTACAAAAACAACAACAGCGACAATAGCAACAGCAGCAACAAATTTGTCATCAAGATGGCAGCCCCCGCGCTCGCGTAGAACAAAAGAAAACGTACCAAAGCAGCGTTCCAAGGCAGCAGCATCCCAAAAACACATACCAAAACAGCGACAGTCGAAACACACACACACACACACACATGCACACAAACATACATTGACGCGCACATTTCGAGGCGCATAAGCTCGCACTTGACTTGAACATTAAAACGTGTAAGGGAGTCCCCCACGCCCTCCCCACCGGCCCCGTCGCGCACACTCGGCATGGAAATAATCAAGGCATACTTTATTTTGTATTTGTGTAGAGTGTTTCCGCACCGGCCGCATCAGATTGTAGCAATTTGCGTTTACCAAATACCGTTGTAAAAGGTTCTCGCTATGGCCCCACCAAACTATTTTGGACAGCTGTCGTTGACGCGAGGTGTTTGTTGTTGTTATTTTTCTTAAATAGTGCGGCGTATATAGTTGTGTTTACGTGTATACGTGCAAATGTGTGTGCAGCATAGTTTTTTCCACTTGACAGCAAGGTCAGCAGCAGCAGCATGCAAATTGAAATGCGGCTATGCAAAAACAAAGCACTAACAACGACAGCAGCAGCAATAGTAGGAGCAGAGGCAGCGGGTGAAGCAGCAGCAGGCAGTTTTAACAGCCGCCGTCCCAGTCGCAGTCGCAGCATAAGAAACTGACGTCGCCGATTCGCCTTCGCCTTCGCGTTCGCCGTTGCCGTCGCCCTCGCCATCGCCGCACGCTGCGAAAATGTTTGAGAAATATGTCGCCACATATGTGCGCGTGTGTGAGCAAGTGAAATTAAAATTCCCGCATGCCTAATGAATTTCTCGCTCTCGGCCAAATGTGCCAAGCAATAGCAACAACAACAACAACATTTGTCGTGTCTGTGCGTGTGTGTGAGTGTAAGTGGAAGTGTAAGTGCTGTTGTTGTATAGCTATGTGTGACGCTGCTGACTTCCAAATGATGAACGGCGCATACTAAACAATGGCGTGTTAACAAACAACAACATCAAATAACAACAACAAGAATATGAAGTAGAAGCTTGAAAGTGAAACTTGGCAGAAGCGACGCTCGAAAGTAGAGCACAAAAAAAGTGTGTGTATCAGAACAAAGAAACATAAAAATACCAAAAAAAAAAAACAAAAACCAAAACGAATAGGATCATCATAAAAAAGCGCCATCTGGTGAATCTTTTGCAAGTGAAAACAAATTGAGGTAAAAGTTAATTAAGAATGCAAGAAGAAGAAGTTTCTTGCTTGAATTATTTACTTATTGAAAGTCTTAACCTATAAAAAGTTTAAACACATTAATTATTTTAAATTAAATTAGAACTAATTAAAACAAATACTCTTAAATAATGATGAAAACATTTGTTTTTAGGGGTTTTTAATATTATTAAACTAGTTTGAAAGCTTTTTTTTAGATACAATTCTTTTTATTGGAATACAAAAATGTTTTCTTTTACGTTGTTTCACCTTAAAATCGCAACAAAATGTTTTACAAATATTTCTTTCTTTAATCACACATTTGACACATTTACAACACAGCTAAAGCTTAAAATAATTGTAAATAAATAAATTGTAAATATTTCAATACAGAAATTTTTCTGTTTTAGGCACAGCGCAAACAAAGATTTTGATTGAATCAATATAAAATACGTGAGCAAAATGTGTGTAAATCTGATGCTTGATTTAATTAATTGTTACTTGAAAAACTTGCAAGATTTGTTGGAAATTTATCTATGCTTAAATAAACGAGCTAAAAGCCAAAACGAATTTATGCAAATTATAAAATAAATTGATTTAGTATTTGTGGCTGCTGGAAACACACAAGCACACACACAAACACACACACAACACACACAAACACATACACACACAGTGACACACTCATGAAGAACTACAACTTTTATAATAAGATGTTCAAACATTACCAGTAAAATGTACAAATAAATACAAATGTATGTATGTATGCATGTATGTGTGCATGTATATGTGTTTGCAAGACATTTATACGTATATATTTGTACTTATATACACGGACTGCAAATGAAATCAGTTCCAAACATTGAAGCGTGTGTGTATATGTGCGTGTGTGTGTGTATGAAGGGTAAAACCAATTAAAATTATTTGCAAGCCAGGGCAAAGGGCAAAGGCAGCAACTGCCGAATGGCAAATAAATAAACGTGGCTCGGCAAATGTTGTGAACTGAAATAAAATGAAATAAAATAACAAATACATACGCGTACTTACACACACACACACACGCCCACTTATCAAAACGCCCACTTTTGGCAGTGTCAGCCCCTCCCCTCCCCCTCTCATTTTATCACGCCCGCCCGCAAGCCAATCGTAAATAATGCCTTAGAGCACGAGCAGGAGAGTGGCGCTCACTTTTGAAGCTTATGCTTTGACTGTGATTCTGTACTACATATATATTGAGTATATATAGTAGCTTCTACCGATTTTGGTTGCTCCTGCGGCTCGTCCATTGCAGCGACGCATAAAAATGTTAATTTATTTCCTGCCTCCGCCCTCCGCCTCGCCTCGCCTCGCCTCGTCGTTTGCATAAAGTATATCTATATGTATATTCGTTTTTTTGGGCTGCTCATTTTCGAAATATATATAGATATATATAGAAATGTCCAGCGTCATGCAGTTAAAAACGGTTTCTTCTTTTTTCTCGGTTGCCCATCTTTTGCTGGTTGTTTTTGGGGGCGCTGCGGCGGTTTGCTACGTGACTGTGCCCCTAAAAGTATGTGAGAAAAAAAACATTTTTTTTTTGTTTTGCCTACTCAGCTGGAGTGACAACAACAATTTTGAAGATACATATTTCCCATTTAAATAGACAAGTCTAGAATGCGCTTTTTTGTTTGTCTCTTCTATTTATTTATCCTTGGGTTAATTGCAAAATTTCAAGCAATTATCAAGCTGACGAGTGGCAACAGGAGAATAAAAAAAATACGAAAAGGATTCGCGCTCGAAAGCGATTCCACGGGGAAAGATTGTGAGGCATGCGTGCGTGAACATTTAATTAAAGCAACTTATTAAGTATGCAAATTTCCGCAAATGATTAATTTGCATATTTATGAGACTAAAATGAGAGCCTTAACACCAACACAAAACAGCAACAAGACCAAGGAACAATAGAAACAACAAGAATTCCTGACAGCGGCAACTGTCAATAATAATCAGGCGCAACCAAAAGCTGTGGCAGGGGGCATGAAGACCAAGAAAGTGTATAAGCCAAGGCGGTAAGGAGTGGGTAACGGCTGAAACTAACTGGCAGCCAGTCGCGTACTTGGCTATAATAACAATTTAAAATTAAAATTATGAATTTAACATATCGCCAAACGATGCGCATGAGTTTTATGCCTTTTAACTGCAGATTAAGAACTTAACATTTCTGCCAAACGCTAATTAGACAGAGAGAGAGAGAGAGAGAAGGATGATGGGGGAAGTGTGTGTGTGTGGGGGGAGGGGGGTATTAACTTATGCATATCACGTAAGACGCTTAGAGAGAGAGAGAGAAAGAAAGAGAGAGAGACAGGCTGAGACAGTGACAACAAAAATTGTTAAGTTAGCTGCATTAATGTGTTAAATCTCAATTCCCATACACCCACACACACACACACATAGAGAATGCGTCACTGTTTATAAGTTTGAAAAACGGATAAGCAATGAAAAGCATTTCAGTTGAATAGTTTTTGTTGGCAAGCAGGCAATTGGAAACAAGTAAGAAGGTTCTAGTCAAGAAATCCCGACTAGCACATACACTGAAACCTATACTTTACGCGTACAAGCATGTGTATGTGTGTACGCGTATAGTGCATACTTGACTTAACTTCAATGTTCCATATCTCCGGATTTCTCAGCCGATTTCCATTAGATTTGTACAGGTTTTTGATTATTTCGTCTAATGTCTCAAACTGCATCTCAAAGTTTTGCAAATTCAAGATTTTGTTGTTATCGATCACATGTGTATATGGGAAACGGGAGAGTTATCGAAAATTCGAAACAAACTTGTACTGCCTGGGGCTTAGGCGAGCTTAGACTCCAAATCTGCAGTCTCTAGCTCTTATTGTCTCTGAGATCGACGCGATCGTACACATGGACGGACGGATTGACTCGGCTGTTGATGCTGATCAAGAATATATACACTTTATGTGGTCGGAAATGTTTTCATCTTCCTGTTACATACTTTTGCACAAAATCATTATACCCTTTCAATATACATTTTCAATGGATATAATTAGAACGCATTGTACTTTTTCACTCGAAATATATATATATATATATATATACATAATAAATTGGCTGGAGTAAACGTGTTTCTGTTTCTTCTGTATTTGTTATGCCAATTCCAATTCGAGCCACTTTGGCGATTATGCAAAGCATTTATGTAGTACAAAAGTCGCCTTGAACTTTAATGACTAATTATAGCTTGGAGGAAATGAAAAGTAAAAAGGGGCGGAAATTAATCTTAGGACAATTTGAACATTCAATAATTGGGTCGACTCATTAAGTCGAGTTTTATTTTTGTTTTGCTGAAGCATAGAACAATTATTCAATAATTAGTCAGAAATTTAAATTTAAAATTATCGTTTCTCACTGAATATGTTTAAGAAGTTTAACAATTAGTCATCAATATTCATGTACAATTACTTATTTACGGATAAAATAATAATCTAAAAAAATGTATAGTTGTTATAAGCAAAACGTATACTTGATATTAATATTTTATAATATATTGGAAACAAAATCTATTAAATATTATTATTATATTTATTATTATTATTATTATTAAATCTATTAAAGTCATTATTTCTCATATCTCTTTAATGACGCGCTTTGAAACAACTGTGAATAAAGAATTTAATTAAGAAATTGCTTTATGCAACTTTTACGAATATCAATATCGATTAGTGAAATAAAATTAAACAAATGAAATTCATTTCAACATATATACTTTCAACTCTACTGCCTGCACTTTCCACCATGCGTACCTCCCTCCCCTCCTCGCTTGCTTGCTCTCTGCCAACCCTTTTTGCCTTTACGTTTCGCTGTGCCGTGTTGCCTCTGTCCATTTGTCAGCTCCATTGCGTTTCACTAATTAATTATATGCGCACCACGATTCGCAGGACGAAACGAAACGCACTTCGCTTGCTCCAATTAAGTGCATTTCTTCGTTTAGAGCTACTTTGATACATGACCATCCCCCCACTCACCCACCAACCCCACCTTGTCCGCCCTGAGCTACGTGCTTCAATTAGCATGTCAGCTGAGCCGTGCCAACATTTGGTCGCCGCATTTTGGGCAACGTGTTCGCATTGCGTGTCAATCAATGGCAACAACACCAAGAACAGCAACGTGTGACATTCTTTTGATGCCTTTGCCTGCTGCTAATTCTTATTGCATGCCACACACACACACACACACCAACCCACCCACCCAATACGGCTTTCAACATTTTTTTTTTTTTGGTTGGTTTGTTGTCAGTTTTCCATTTGGACATTAAGCTGCTCAAAAGCTCGCGCTTGATATGTTGAAGCGCTTTAAGACTGTCAGCCATGGTATTATTGCATAACTGTAATAAATATATAAATGTAAAATATATACCTCCAAGTGTTTTTTTCAGGGAGATGTCACAAACATAAATATGCAGAAAAATCGTTGTTAAAAAACTTGTTGACATTTATAACATGCTTCATTGCACGCGTGTGTGTGTGTGTTTGTGTGTATATATTTTCGTTACTTTCAAATTTTTATTACAGACAGACTGTCATATTATAATGTATGTCTATATTTTCCTCACTAGAACGCTTGTCGGCAAATAAAATGTAGAAAATGGTGTTTACTTGAGACTAAAAGTATAGAAAGGTTAAAGTTTAAAGAATTAAACGTATACTTGATATGCATTATATTAGTAGAGACAGTTTGAGATTAAATAATTAACTTAAAGCCAACATTTAATAGAAAACGTATACTTGATATGCGTAATAAAGAAACCTTACAACGTGTTTGCAGATGAAATCAGTTTGAAATTATTGTTGGTGCGAAACAATTTATTGTTATCATTAACTTTTTTATTAAAACTTCGATGCTTCAGCTTCAGCTCTACAATAATTTCGAAGAATTTCACTTGCTTCGATGTGAAAATAGCTTTTTCTTGTTAAAGAAGAATGGTTCTCCTCTCGGGTTTTCCCTCTAACCAGGTTTCAAACTCTCTTCAAAATAATTTTAAGCTTTCTTTTTCGACTGGATCAATATGACTAATTGAGCTATACAGACTTTTGGGAATGATACCATGAAACTACCTGATTTTTATTTAAAGATGACAATCAAATTATAATCCATATGAAAAAATCAATTATCTGAATACAATGTTTTAAAACTTGTTTGCTTCTCTTCAGTTTCATAACACTCTTTTTGTATGCCTCAAACAAAATGTTCAACTTAATCTTCTGGCTTGTCTAAAGGATAACTTCGCTTAGCTGAAAAACCGACGCGTCCAGTTTTTAGCTTTTACTGTACATAATATAATGAATAAATGTTTGTTTGTGAATTTTAACTTTAAAATTGTTTGCTCTGCCGCTAATTGAATGCGCCAAAAGTTATGTCAGCGAGAGTATAAAAAGTAGAAGGCGAAACGAAGAGTTGCCACATTTTGTCACATTTGCCACGTTTTCACACACACACACACACACACACAAACAGAACGTTTTGTTGTGCCTTCATTTGTGCGAGAGTCAACAGTTTTTAATTTGCCAAACAAACCGTATACAATTAATTAAAGTTAAGCCAAAGCTAAAAACTGGAACACTTGTCAAGTGGTTGGTGAGAGGTCGGCGGGGGTTGGGCATGAAATTAGAAATTAAAAGTAGCCATGCAAGTACAGTACGGCCTCCTACACAGCTACACTTAAGCAAAGGTCGTTCAAACTGCTTTCTGCTTGTTGTTTTTGTTGTTTTTTTGTCTGCATTCATTTTGTTTTAATATGCAAAGTCAACAGCGTTGTGTCAGCAGAAGGGTAAAATCAACACAACTATGTGCACAGGCACACAGCGAGAAAGAGAAGGGAAGAGAGCGTCAGAGTGGGTCAGAGTATGAGATGTAATAGTGGCCAGTGGCCGCATTAGCAGTGAACAGGCCATGTCAACTGGCCAGACCAACAAACCTGAATCCGTCTAATAGAGCAGACAGTCCGTAGCGAAGGCACACATCGTAACACTGAAGAGAGAGAGAGTGAGAGAGAGATAGGCAGAGAGGCTACGATGTGGCATTTGAGATATTTGCATCGCCCATAACTGCTGTTGCCATTTGTAATCATTTCTCCAAGATAAATTCTACTTAAGTTGAAAAATATAACTTCAAGTATCTTAAAGAAAAAGCCAACTCAACCTTAAACGATTTACTTTGAAGCAGCCAATAAAAGAAATACTTTTATTTAGTTCTCGGTAATCTTTATTAAGGTTTCATACTCTTCATTGCCAGCTTTTATTTAGTTCTCGGTTATCCTAATTAAGGTTTTATACTAATTATTTAGTATTTTTAGACTTAATTATTGTGCTGCAGCTGATTTCTGTAAAACTTGTTACTAGGAATAAAAATATCATACTTAAAATAGCATTGTTCCTGAAGTACAAGAAAAATCGAGCCTACAACTTAGCTCTTAATGGAGCATAATTCAATTTAGTTTACCAACCTTTTATTTCTTACTGTGTACTCTTTCCTCTCGTCACTGTTGCTCCCTCAGCTTCTGGTCATTATCCTTTAGAGAGCTTAGTGCGTGTAGCTGTAATTGGCATTTAATAGGCGCGCTGCGGGCTGCGTCACACATACCTTAACAACCAAGCCATACACCCACACACCCATACAGATAGACAGACAAATGGGTCAGACGTTCTGTTAGTTGATGACGTAAGCAAATAAGCTGTGCTGCGTGCAACATGTACCAGGTGCAAAATGTTGCAACATTGCAACAGAGTGGGATAAAGCAAGACTGTTGCAAAGCATTTGCTGTGAATGATTCCGATTTGAGTTGATGTGGATGCTAATGTTGCAATTGCTGTTGCAGTTGCAGCTCCATTTAGCTCTGATGTAATTACAAAGACGTACTGGGACTGCAACTGGGAGTTCTATCTCTTTAGCACTTTCGTCAGCAATTTGAAAGCGCATTTCTACATTGTTACATGTTGACACCTACTTTCATGTTGGACTTTAATCAAAAATAGTTCAAGAAGTAATTTTCGTAAATGTTCATGTACAGTGCGTGGTAGTTCACAGATGTGATTCCGAGTCACATTTAAAGCAAGAATTTATTTATAAAAATCCATGTTTATTATAACTCAGGTATAAACAACTTCCTTCGGTGTAAGAGAGCTAGTTGAATATTCTATGCTCAATAAAGTTTTAATGTAACGAGTAAATAAATTAGGTAAATGAACCTCAAATTAACTAATTCAATATATATCTGTGTTCAATTATAGCCCAAAACACTAGTAAACTGATTTAATTGTTTTATAGGTATATCTAATTTTAATTATGAGCTTTAAAACGTTAGATTTATCGTATGAAGAGCCTAAAGTAAGAACTCACTTGAACAAATTATGCTCAAATGAACTAGTTCATTACATACTTGTACTTCAATAAATATCAAATAACGAACAATTTTCATAAAGCATTAACAGAAACTGATTAAGAACTAAATTTAAGTCAGGCAGCTTAAAAAACTAGTTCAAGCACTAAATTCTAAGATGAATAGACGAATGCAAAAACAGGGAACTAGTTCATGCTTAAGGAACTAGTTCACGGTTAAGGAAATAGTTCGCGATTAAGGAGCTAGTTCACCATTAAGAAACTAGTTCACGCTTAACTGATACTTTAAATGCACACCAAGAACAGAACCTTGAATAAAGAACTAGTTGAACAATCACAATCTGAACTAAATGAACTGGCTCAACATATCTGCGTTCAGTAGCAGAAGCACATATTAATGTCTTATACCGCAGCATTACATATAATTTAAAAATAAAACTATAAAGCGCTTTAATAAATAACTCACAAAGCTTCTTTAAGTGTCGCTGTAAATGAACTAGTTGAATATTTCATTGGAAAATTAAGTGCAAATTGTGTCAAAGCGACAGTGGAAAATGTGTAATTTAATGCAAAATTGCTTGTGTGCATTTAATGCATATATGTATATGTATGTGTGGGTGGGTGGGTTGATGCCAATCTACTGTCAGTCAATGGCAGACGTCGTCGAAGCCGCAAAATGTTTGCCAGCGCATTTATAAGCCACGTGGGGAAAGAGTTTCGGATCGAACAAACATGCTCTGGATTCTATAAATATATTCATGTCCATATTATATATGAATGCATTTTGTTGGCAAGGAAAATTTACAAATATGTTTATAATTGGTTTGCAATTATTATTGTTGCGGTGGGGACGGGTTGTTGTTATTGCTGCTGCTGCTGTTCACGTTGTTGTTGCTGATGTCCTGATTCAGATTGAGCCAGAACGATTTTGGTATTTGTTTAATAATTAGTGCATTGAATGCATTGCAACAAATAAACGTATATTACCAAAGCTCATAATTGAATTCAATGCAAACAAAACTGTACACCGAAATACAATATATACAAATATATGTATATATATATATATATATATAATATCAGTTATATATATATATATATATAATATCAGTTATATATATATGATGTATAGTCGACAATCCACTGTAAAACGGAAATTAGTTTTTATTTTGTTCTGTTGAGGTGGGGAAAATATATCAGGAAATTGTTAAGCAGCCGCATTAGTCGAATTGCATTTGGCATTCGAAATCCAAAGCAATTTCCATTTTAATTATGTGTATATATAAATGCTGTGATCGCGATACGATCAGAATTAAAGCCAAACCGCAAAATGGTATCATAAAAATGTGCAAATAAAAAAATCGTTGCCTACTTTTGCGGGCACTTACTAGCCCACATTCCGCATTACGAATGAAAGATTGGGCGTGTATGTGTGAGTGTGCGTTGGTTGCCTCATAAAACAGCAGCAAAACAACAAATGGGTAAAGCTGCGTAAAATTAAACTTTGGTCGCGCGAAAGCAATCAAAACACGTTTCGCTTAAAACTTGGTCACGCTTCAGATGCAGATAAGCAGCAAACAAATGACTGACAAGCATAAGAACACAACACACATAGACAATGAGAGAGAGAGGGAGAGTGTGTGTGTGTGTCTGTGTCGCTGGTTCAATCACACTAGAAACCGCACTCATACGCACAATTTTCATTATAATAAAACAGCGCATAAATATCTAAATGAGCAATAAAAACGTTTTTATGTGCAATGCGACGCACCGCATAAAAAGGCGCGAGACGCAACCACATACCCATACACACACACACACTAGATATACAACTGTGATTGGCAGGCCAAGCAACTTGACCTGTACACAAATACGAGCCTCATTTTACGGTTCTGTTCCTTTTTCGGGACTGCCTGTCGGTTGATATGCGTTTTGTATTTCATATTTGCATGAAAAAGCGGCAAAAGTGTCATAAACTGACATAAGGGATGGGGTGGGTGGTGTTGTTTTGGGGTGCCACTTCGAAGTCGATTCACATGTCTAAAAATTCATATTTTAAAGAGCAGACAACATACACTCTCAATTTATAAAAATTTTTCCGAGGAATACAATAAAAAGCAGCATAAAAATGTCTGAAATGATACACACACATATATATATAGTATGTGAGTGAGTGTGTATATATATCATTTTGTCGATTTTTTGGCATTTTATATGGTAATCGTTGTGTGTGTGTATGTGTGTGCATGTTATTAAAACGAAAGCCATTGAGCAAGCAATAAGCTGAGCTACAGGGCATAAATATGGTGCAAATTGCACGTATAAATAATTGATATATATTTTTACAGTTAATATAAAGCATACCATATCGATTGAAATTTTTGCATACTTTACCAACGAAGTGAATTGCAGGACAAGTTCATTAATGCATTTTACAGGTGGCCAGCCACAGCCCGAGCCTGAGCAGCAGCAGCGGCCGCTGCAGATTACTTAATGGCAGCATTAAAGAAATATGGCTGGGAATTTGGGGGCGTATGCGTAATGTTAATGCAATTTTATGCGTGGCGTGTATATGTTAATTTGCACGATAAACATATATAAACGTATGTGTGTGTGTGTGTGCGTGTGTGTGTGCGCGTGTGTGTGTGTATGTGCATTGCAATAAGAAACTTGTAAGCCTGCAGACAACAACATCTGTGACAACAACATCAGCAACAACTGAAACAACAAAGGGCAAGCAAAAATGTTTATGCCAAGGGGAAAAAGAAACCAACATAACAAAAAAAAACAAAAAAAACTGACAACTGTTCATTCATGCCCTTTGTAAGCCAAGCCAACTGAAGTGTAGAAGTAGGCAGGGGTAAGGGTAGCACACTCTGAATGTGACGACTTGGCAGCTGTGTTCGTGTGTGTGTGGCGCCAGCTGCGTAGCGCGCTAAATAAACCCACTGATATCCTTGATATCCCGACCAGATGAGCCTGGTCTGGAGCAGTCTGGGACTGAGGCCATCGTCATCGGCACTCTGACTTCCTGTCAGTTGCAGCGGCCAAGTTGCTGATGTCGTTGGTGCTGCTGTTGCTGTTGTTGTTGCTGTTGTTGTTGATGTTTTATGTTGCTGTTGCTGTTATTTTTGCTGCTGCTTGCCCTGCGGACATGTAAAAAAATATGGCACACGTTGCGTATACGTCACGCACAACATGCACAAACAAATGAAGGCGAAGAAGATTGCGAAAAATCTACGACGAACTCGCAAATACACTAACAAAACGTATCTCAACTTGAAGTCATTTAAAATTCATTCGAAAGAATACAAAAATTGATTAATTCTATATTGAATTTTAAACAAATAAATAAATTTATATATTTAAATAGCAATAATTTATGGCAAAACTTTATAAGTTAGAAACCAAAGAGAAATATTATAAATAATGCAACATTAAAAATCAATTTAAGCAACTATATATTCGACTTGAATATTATGTAAAATACTTATTTGCAAAGAATTTTATATGATAACTCCTTATGAACATATAAGACTCAAAATGTTGTTCGTATCAAAAATATACTTATAGGCACACGCACACACATGTAGACTTCCATAGTCGACTAGCCAAAGTTATTTTATGGGAATACAAATGGGAATTGTACCGGATACAAAATATGTGAATGCGCACAGAGAGTCAAAGAAAATAAAAATGGGCAAAGTATGTGTGACAGAGAAGTTGAGTTGAGTTGAGTCCAATTTACAGATGAGTTGAGCTGAAAGCCTGTCATTGAGTCATGGACGATAGGCTCATTTATTTATTATTTCTGCCTATCAATAGCACAATGCAAACACAATGCGAACGCACAAAAGATTGCACAGCAATAAAAGAATGCACAAGAATGTTCATAAGAGAGAAAGGAAGTAAGAAAGAATTACACAGTTGGCAGATGATGATGATGCCTAAAGGCATCCGAATTGGAGACCTTATCAGATTATATACGGCAAATTGTTGTTGTTTGCCAAGAATGCAGCTGAAAATGTATGGCCGATAAGCTTAAAACCTTTATATGCCTTAAATATTAACATCAAGAGCTTTAACTTGACTCTGAAATTTTGTCCAGCTATTTGCATAAATCAAAACTATGCATAACTTTTTTTTGCCATCTATTTATTTATTTTTTTGGTTTTTGTAGACTTTTTCCCACGTGTGCCATTCATTTCATACATGTTATGAGTGTGTGTGTAAAGAGTTGATTTAGTGCCAACAACACTACTACTACCATATACACGTACAAACACACGCCAACAGACCTACGACTAATGATGTCAATCTGCCCCGTCTCTCTGGGCTTTAAAGCCCGCATACTTTGGCCGAGTTTATTTGACCATCGGCGTCCCGCATATTCATCATAAACTGTGTAGTTGCCACACATGCGAACTGAACTGAGGGTGGAGCAGGAGGGGGGGTTGGGGGGCCCTCAACACGGAAAAGCAATCGGACATATACTACATCTACAACAAAATGGGCGCATATTTCATAACCAGTCTGTCCCCGAGCCAGGAAAAACAAAAACAAAACGCTCAGCCCGCATTTAACGGGTTTCGAAAAAGGGTCGATGCTCTGATATGAGGCTGCTTGCCAAAAAATTACATGGCCCATTGGTCAGCAACAACAACAACTCGACTGAAACAACAACAGGAAGTTGTTCATAGCCTGCCCTTTAAACAACGTCAATGCTTCTGACTCGCATATTCATAAAAAATAATAATACAAAAAAAACACCTTTGATGTATGTAATTTTGTTACCGTTTTCATATTTTGGTTTCAGTTTGTTTTTTTGGCTTTCGTCCCTGGCGTATTTCACTCTGAAACAGTTTTGCTACGCTTTTGCTCTTGTTGTTCGTGTATAAGTGTGTGTGTGTCTGTATGTGTGTGTGTGAGTGACACAGAAAGCATCTTGTGTGCGAGGTGCGAAAATGTGACGTAAGCAGCATCAGCAGCGTCCATTAAATTGGGTTATCACCAAAAAGAACGCAAAACGAAAAATATAGAAAAAAAAATCTGAATAAAAACATTGAGTTGAACGACTCAAAGATGCTCTACAACTTGACCTTAAAGAGTATGTGGGGCAAAAAAAGGTTCTTATACGCAACATAAGTACATTCAACAAGAAGCTCCTTATACCTTAGCAAAGCATTTGCTGCATGTTTTTATGCTAATTTACGATAAATGCTTCAAACTTATAGTGACAATACAAATCTAAAGGTACATTCATAGTTACCCTGTACTTTACTTAACAAAATATGTCTTAATATTATTTTAAAAAACTATGTCAAGCTATAATGCGCTACAGTTAACACAACCTCAACTTAAAGGCACCTAGTACTATACAATAAGTTTTTTTTTATTTATGCTTCAGCCAAAGACAAGCTAATTCAATGGTATTTCTAACTAAATGTTATGAGGCTGTCAAAGCTATTGCTTTTATGTTTATGTTCTCTTTTATTTTACGTACATAGAAAATAGCATTTTCAGTTATCGAGCTGCTGTTCTCTCTTTAAGGTTGACACCATTTCATGCTTCTGGAACGAATGGAAATTACTCAAAGTTTTTTTGTTTTTGGGTGGCAAGATTTTATATACTTTATGTAGGGTGCTTAGCTTTATGTTGCCCTTTTCGACCATTTTTATGGCTACAGGGTATTAAAAAAATAACCAAAATATATATATTTATATATATATATATATGTGTATGTATATGTGACGGTTTATAAGCGAGGTTGGTTTATTTTGTGCTTGGGATTTCTTCTTATTTTTTTTTTGCATCCCGCCACAGGGGAAATGAGATTTGCGCCTCTGAGTATGCGTCGTGTCAGTTTCGAAATAAGTACGTGGGAATTTGGACATCCAATGCCGGTGGCAGTGGCAGCTCTGCTGCTGAGTGGTGGGGTAGGGTGGGCGCCACCTCTGTGGTCGCAAAGGGACAGCACTCACACACACACACACTCAATTATTCAAAACCAGAGCGCAGTCAAACAAATAAACAACAACCAACCAAAAAACCAACCGCAACAGCTATCTGAATTTTTAAGCCGTATTAAAAACTGGGCAACTTTTGAACCTGTTTTGGATTCAGTCTATAACTGTTGGCAATCAGTTTTTTATTACTCGCTTAACTGATAACTAGTTGAAGTACTTGGCCAATAAGCATCAGTTATAACCAGTTATCTTAACATCAATAGCTAATGCAAAAAGTTTCTGTAATAAGACTGTCTGGAATAATAATTATGTACAGTTTTCTTGTGTAGCACATTTAAGTACAAGTACTTTTGAAGTAGTTTCGAACAATGGGAATATTTGATTTTGGTGATTATATTGTTCAGTTTTCTTTAGAAGTATTTTCATAAAAGATTTGCAATGTTTTAGTGCAAATTTCCTAACAAACATATTTGATGAGTTGAAGTTTTACAAAATGACTAACTCGGAAAACATTATTCATTTAAGACCATAATGTTGAAATACTTAAAACTTTAACTAGCTAACTCATCAAAACTCAAAAGCTATTATATTAAAGCAAATGATATAGATTTATGATTTATGCGCTGATAAAATGCCTCAAGATAAATACTTAAATGCCCAATTCACGATTATGCCCCAGAAAATAATTAGAAGCGCGTTTAAAGTGTCTTCAGCATTTTTGAAGCATTGTTCACGAACTGTGAACTTAATTACTGCAAACTAAAGTTGAGAGCATTTGATGACGGCTCAAAGCATCAACTTGAAGGCCCTTTTTATGCTCTCCAAACATATATATATATATATTTGAAGCTAGAATGCTGCGTGTCCATTTGGGCTATGAGTATTTGGGCAATTCCCGTTGGCTGACAAAGTCATCAAAATTTCACAGCCACTTGGGAAGGCAGAAAAGCGCAAAATTTTTATTGTTTTTTCATTAGGCGTCGTCGTTTGGCGGCTCAACTTGACTACTCGTCTTTAGCCTCCATTTTCTTCGCCAGGCGCTCTGGTCAATGTTCACAAGTTGGACAATGCCAAGAGCGCAAAAAAAAAACAAGCGGAGAAAAGCTGCCTGGCAATTGACGCCTGGGACACACACAAACATCTTAGCTAAAGTGGGCGTGGCAAGGGTACCTTGGCGGAGGTCACAGTCTTTAGGGAATCTCCGTCATTGGGGGACAACTAGAAATTGGTGCTGTCACAAGTGCAATACTTAAGAGATGTGCTAGAAAACAAAGAACAAGTAAATGTAAAATCTTAAAAAATATTAATAATGAAAAACTAAAATAAAGTGCTTACTTAAGGAGTTGTAGAGGTATAGCATTAAGCAATAGCACACTTGTTTGTCTATAGCATTCAGCAAATGACATAGAACAATTTCCACAACACGGTTGCATTTCGCATTCCCACAGACAAGCAGACGAATTAACATAACCATAACATATGTGATGAGTAATAAAAAGTAAAGCGTAATGAGTGCGAATATCCAACATGGATTACTTTTACTATTAACGAAATAGCCAGCCATTTACGTTTAAATTTAAATTAAATCCTCATTTTTGCCTTTTTCATAAGCCTAATAATAATAAAAAAGGTTTTCGTAAATGACTTACAGTTAAATATTTTTTAAATAATAATTCCCTCTTTAGCTACTTACTTTATGCAGGGTATTTAAGAGAGCTGAAATGTCGCAATAAATATGCGCCGCATTGAACAGCTAAAATGGGACGAGCACGCGAAAAAGTAAATGAACTTCATGAACAGCGGACGCTGCTGATTTCTTCTATTCCAGTGCGTGTATGCGTATGTGCGTACGTAAATGTATGTGTATGTTGTGTGTGTGTATGCTAACTAAGCGTTGCGCCATTGGGAATTTGTGTGCTAGCTGCCGACGCTCGAGTATGCTTAGAAAATCTCCAGAGCACGTTTCCGGAAATGAATAAATAAAATCCAAAAGCGAGGAGCCAAGTCAAACCGAGGAGCTGCTGACCAAGAGATGGGGCATGGAGAGTTTGTATTTTTTTTGGAAGTGTAGCAGCACAAATGAAATAAAAGGCAAACAGACGAGCTTTGCATAGAAATTGACGTGTCCGACCGAAAGAAAAAATCAAAAAATTTTAATAATAACAAAAACAAAGAGAAAAATGATTCACAGCAACATAAATTCGCGTTGAAATTTTAATGATACAAAATTATTATGATTTTTTTTTTTTGGCAAAAACTGAATGAAGCATTCACAAATGCTGTTGCTGCCACAAATATAAATTGTTAGCTGTGGGTGTGAGAGGCGAAAATTTCCTTTATATTCCGCTTTCCTTTCTCTTTGCCTTGTTTTTCCACTATGTTTTACAGCTGCATGCACTTGATTTGTAATTTAATATTAATTAAAACATGGCAGCGGCAGCAGCCGCATCTTGAATTTGACCCCGTTACAAAGTTTGAGGCTAACCTGCATAGTTTTTGAGCTTAAATACTTTTCCCTTGAGGCCTTAAGGCCAGCAGCTGATAATAAGTTGAGGTAGCTGCTGGCCAAGTCAACGAACCGAGTTGAGTCAATAATTTTATTGCAAAGGAGACATTAAAATTTTAGATGTGCCCCTACTCTCTCTCTCTAGCTCTTCTTTTCACTCATCTATCATTCTTCATTCTTTTCAAAACTGTCTGTCTGTCTGGCGCACCTCTTCGCCTGTGGCAACTTTGCGTCTGTGGATTTTGCGTCGTCAATAGCCATGCGGCATTTGCTGTTGTTGCTTCAAGTCCCGAGCCACTCTTACCGCCATCCCCCCGTTCACCCATGGTTGCTGTTGTTGTTGACTGCGCCAAAAACTTCGCTGGGACTTTTTGCCGGGCATCTCAGTATTTGCTCGGCTTTTACGACGTTGCTTCAGCTTCAGCTTCTGCCTTTGTGTTATCACCACAAGCAAAAATGTCCCAGTATATATATATATATATATTTGTGGGGTGTGTGTGTGTATTCGTGTTTGTATGTCTGCATTAACGAAACTCAATTTCAACTTTTCACTCTGTTCATGTGGAAAAGTTGCCAGCAGCCTCAAGTCCGGAGCCAACAAAGTATAAAAAAATACGTAGAAAGACCTAGAGAGACAATCATTATGCCCTGTAACAAACTGTTATGAGCGGAGGAAGCCTTTTAAGATTTAAACAATGAATTTTGAATATATTTCTAATGACTGCGCAATAAACCAGCCAAACATATTAATCAAATTTATTTGCTACAATTATTACTTGCTTGTCTGTCAAATATTGTTAATTGATTTTGCAATCAAATGAGTTAGCTAAGAAGATAAAGAATGAATATGATTATTATAGCTAGTGTTCTTCTTGAACTCAAGCCAATGCTTTAATATACAAGGGTATCTGATAAGTCTAGCATTTCACCCAACAATCATATGCTTTTTTGTTGGAACTTGTGCACACAGTTAGTATATGAATGTTTTTTTGCTTCGTCGCTGAATACTTTTTTTCATGTACGCATTTTTGGGCTGGAATTTCTAATAAAAGTATCATGCGAAAAAAATATATGTATGTATATACGAACTCAAATATAGACAGACAAAAATGACATTTAAGTTATTCGAAATTATTGCAATGCACAATTAAATATTCTGGACACGGCTCAAAGAGTGCCAATGGCTAAAAAGAGGAAATGTTATCGCGACTAAAAGTTGGCAAAGAACATGGCGTAATTTATGTAGCCAAAGCACAGACCACCACGACCTATAAAATGTATATATGTATTTATGTAGTCAAGTTCAGTTGGCCGGAAACCGGAAACAGGAAGACGCCATAAAAGCCGTACATTTTTCATGGCATGCCATACTGGTTTTTAGCAAAAATGCAGTCTGCAATTGGGCGTGGCCACAAAAAAAGAAAATACTCTCTAATTAGATTTCGGCATTTTCTTTTACTTTCTGCTTGTTCTTGCTCTTATGCTTTGGCAACTCATCGATAAATCAATGCGGTAAGTTGCAAAGAAATCTGCAGGACGCGACGACAGCTGATTGATGATCCACAAAATTACAAATTACACAAATGTTATGCGAATTTGGCAGATAAAAATCAAGCAAAACTGCCGCTCACCAAATCACTTAAGCGTAACGCCTTATTTGCTTTGTCGTCCCCCCTTCGGAGTCTCACCCTCTTCTTTTCCGTTTACTAAATGAATTTGCCCAATGCGAATTTGATTGATTGTTGCCATCAACATGTATGTATGTGCACATATCAAGGTGCCACACGCTTAAGAATGAATTAAGACTAGCCAGCTTTGCGGTTACTTATCATACAAATCCCTTGTTGCAATTTCAAATTGATCCGATGGGCATAATAAATAATTATGCTAATATGTGTTCCTAACCAAACAAGAACAAATTTCAAATCTTAAGGTTTACACAGTCGAGATGAGGTAATAGTTTAGTAAGGTTTCAATATTGTCTGTTAGTAACGGAAAGGCTTATAAAAATCTCTTTTTTCTACTCTTATATTCACATAAACGTTAATGATAACAACACATATTCAATACAGCAAAGATAAATTAAAGAAAAAACATACAAATTCAAAAAGAATTGGCAACAAATCTGCATTATGCCATTATTTTAAGTGCATTAAGGTAATCTAAAATAAATCGACACTGCTTGTCACCAGCGAAATAATTTATATGTTTTTATCTTAAGCCTATAAATTAAATGAATAAATCTAAATAAATGGAAAAAGATTTCCACACATTGCACGTACAGTAATTATTTGCATTTGTATACCACATGTTGTGGCAGGATTAAAGAGCTTACTAATATCTTTTAAACGATTGTTTTTGGAGTGCACATAATTCTTTATTAGACTCACGACTCGACACTTCTATTCTCTTCCACGATCACACCAAGAATGGCGCGCTTGTAGCGTGTAATACTTAAAATGCATCGCCTTTGCTCTTAACAGTACATACTGAGTATAACATTGCACTTGCCATTGAGTGCTTGAGTGAACTTCATTCTTCGATATCTTCGGTGTTTCTTGACTGATTTTTATGAAGTTCTCACATATACCCAATATTATGTAAAAGTTTCTAAAGCAAGTTGTTAATTGATTTTGCGAACTTTTAATATTATTGTAAACATAAAGTATGAGGCTCTTTTAGTCTTTGAAATCGATGTAATTACTGATCAATAATGTATATTTTAGGTTGTCGGAGATGCTACCTTTTAAACCAGTTAATGAAAGAACATATAGTTTTTTTTTCTGAGTATTGCATTGTGTCTTATTTATCTGAAAATTTGTTCCATCTCTTTTTTTTAAATAAAATCTAAACATATAACACATTAGTTTTGTCGGCTCTTGTTGCTTTGACAGATCTCACTTACATTTTCAATTACACGTTGAAACTATGTGGCATCAAATTTATGGGCGTCTGTTTCAAAACGCTTAAAACGCTCCGCATATTGACCAAAGAAAAATGCCTCAAGCTGAAGTATTTTAAACTTGCGATAATCAATTTGCGAGTTGTGGCGTGCATTGTAAGCACAAATGCACTGATTGGGCAATGTTTCAATGTACTTGCCCAGCTCTGGGGTATCCATGTCACAGGGCGCATGTAAAACATTCAAATCATCTGGTTCAGGCGGGCAACCTGCCTCTCTGCGTCGTTGGATATGCTCCACATCAAAACCACTACCCCAATCACCACCACCGACAGCATTAGTATTAGTATTAGTAGTGTTATTGGTCGGGGTCGCACCAATAATATTCGCTAGGGTCGTAGTAGTTGGGAAAGTATTTAGCTCGGATGATAGTGTTGTCATCATTGTTGACCCGGTCTCGTTTGTGGCTGTTACATATCTGGCCCTGCTTACTGGTAAGCGACTCTATAATGAATTTGTTGTTAGAAAGAGTGCGAGTATAATTGAATTACTTACCAATACAAATAGCATGCCGCTTGCCATAATTAACACTACCCATTTAAGTTGAAGACGCATTATATTAATAGTGTTTGTATTTTTGTGGACGCATTTGTATATTTTGTATTTGAGTGTGTTCATTTGTGAAATATGTTACAAGTGTAAAGTTTGTTAACTTTGTCATAAGTCACTAAAGTCGAACAATAGTTTGTTCGTTTTTAGCCCAGTTAAAATGATTGCTCCATAAAATGCGTGTACGCTTGCAAATTATTGCCAACATGTGTGGTAGGCGAAAATTGATAACCCAACACACACATAACTCGATACAGCATCAATTACCCACGCCATGTGGTCAAACAACGATGGTCGATAGTTGGTCTGGGTTTAGGTAAAAAGAGAACTAAAATTAAGTTGCGAGTATTTGACTAGCAGATACCCTGTCAAATGATTTATTAGAAGTTGCTTTTGTCTCATAGATATAGGTTTTTATAAATTGCTTTGAAATTGGGAAACGATTATCAAGAACACTTCAATCTTTCGGTTCGAAAACTCAGGAATGTCTACTTTAATCCTCATGAGTTCCTTAAACACAATTTAAAATAATCATCTTAAGTACAAATTTGTATTGCTCGTAATAGACTTTTGACAATGAAAATTCATGATTAAAGCCCAAGGCTGTGTATTTCGCCTCTGACAAAAATAATAATAATATCTGTTAGATAACATTTTACGATTCCCATTAGAAGCATACTTTTATTTTTTGTTTAGCTATTACAGGGTATTAAACTACGCCAACTGGAACCAATTAGTTTGTGGGAAGGGGCTTGAACAGCAGAAAGTGCAATGACAGCGACAGCGGATACTGGGATATTAGAAAAGCCACACGACCGAGCCAGAAGCATGTAAAGTGACAGCCAAGGAAAGGGCACATACACACGCACATACACACACGCATACACATAATGGGTAGCAGTCATAATGACCAACAGTCCCTGTAGATCCATATTGGGGCATTTCAAGTGTGAAAATAATATGACAGCAGTAATCAAGGCGACAAAGAATACCAACTTTTCTTTCCCACCATTCCCCAGCACCCAGTCTCCACACCGCTCAGCTATTGATATTGATTTTAGTCGCGCTAAAATGCGTCATAAACGCAACAGCCAAAGTGTAAGCTAGCTGTAACGGCCCGAAAGGCAACAGGAAATGGGCAAAATATCTCTGCGGAAATGTTCAGAGCGAACGTGAGCGATGGAGAAAGAGTACGTTTGCAATGGCTTCCAGGCAGCTGACTGGCTGCCATTTAGGTGGGTGGGTGAGTGGGTTGGGTTGGGTTGGATGGTTGGAGCTGAGCTGGGCTGTTAACACATGTCACTGGGGCCTATAATTGCAAAGGCATACATCGTAGATGGAGTGCGATGCGAGCTAGAGACAAGCTTGGAATGAATGACAATTGTTTTGAAACGGTTGACAGCTGGCTGAATGTTGGTTAGTCGTGGTTGGGAGGAGAGGAGAGGAGCATGCGAGGCTCTAACAGCGGGAGATGGTGGTGCTGGTGGTGGTGAAGGGGAGGTAGGCGCTGTCAAAAGCAGACAACAGCTGCCAGGACACAGAGACATACAGACAAACATCACAGTTCACACATGCATATAAACGTTGATAAAATTCATGGCAAAAAATACACACACACACACGCACATACACACATAACTCAGCAAATTGAATTTTTCATACTGTGACTTTGTCGTCAGAATTTATGTGAAAATTATTTTGTAGTGCGGCTTGCAAAGCAACTTCATTAGACAAACTTGCAGCAGCTTTCAATTATGCAATACAATGGAACATATGCACATATATGCATGTGTGTGCGTGTGTGTGTGTTTCTGTCTGTGGCAGACATTCCAAGCACGTTGCACGCTCGCTAAATGCCTTAACAGATATTTTTGCATTCAATTAAGCTAAAGGCAGCGCATGACAAGCCCAAAAGGCAGCAGCTGCACCACCAACCATGCCCTACACAACTTGCACCAACGTCTAGCCACTTAAAATCAGCAACGTGTGGCATGCGACCCAGTGAGCTTGCTTGATTATGCCCCTAAGCACACAGAGCAAATCTCCTTAGTTGACTGCTTTTCGAAAGCCCCAACCATTGATTAATAATCTCGGTAAAAGACAAAGTTAACGTTTATCACTTTCTAAGCTCTTACTGGCCTCCTCTGACTGGTCTCTGTCCTGCCTGTCTATGCCTAAAGCTGCCAGGAGAGCGTATATTCTGCTTGTGGCAGCAAATTTGTAGCTAGTGTTGCACCTCCTTTTCTCTCATCTATTATTATAAACCAACTGCAACAGAACGCTGTGGTGCCCATTGCCCGCTCTTTGGCAGCCGGGTTTCCATTTGCTATACCCTGTAAATAATAATAATGGTCTTGCTCACTTATAACAAACAGTAAACACAAAAAATTCTTCAATATTTTATTATATTGCGTATACGTTATTTAAAAAAAAAACAATTTGTATTAATGCAAGTGTTTTTTTTGTATGCAAATCAATCATGTTTTTATAAAAAAACCTTACAGATTAAAGAGAATATATAATTTTATTTTTCACTAATATATTCTTCAACAAAAACAAATGACGTATACGTATTTTTTTGTGTTTTACACTTTCATAAAAGTGATTGACTGCTTTAGAGACCTTAAGTCATCCTTTTTGTTTGGTTTTCTGTTCCATGGTAATAAATATTTTTCAGTAGTTCTTGATATTATTTAACTAAATTTTGATATTACGTATACGTATTGTAGAAATTACGCAATGATATTTAAATCAAGTCTTCATGATTTAAAATATATTTATTCACTTTTAGAAATGAAATGATTGGAATTACGTATACGTATCATCGAGCATTATTCAAATATACCAACTTGACATATGCATATTTTAAGCCTGGATATCTATAAGTTGCATTGTATATACTTTCTTTAATAATATAATTTTATTGCTGCTACTTTTTATGGTTGCTATTTTTTATTGTTGCCATATTTTATTGTTCTTGGTGCGTAGTTGTATTTCATTTTCTTTTCGACTTTTTTGCACGACGCAAACCTTTTGTTTACTTGCGCCCCGTCGGATCACAAAAAACTGAAATAACAGCAGCGGCAGCGGCAGCATCAGCAAAAGCAAAAGTGGGCCAGACCGTAGGGAGGTAAGAAACATTGGACGTTGACGTGAACGCGGATACAGGCACCTCGGCACAAAGGCGAAGCAGCTAACAAAAATGTTTATGTGCTGCCGGCCAGAAGAGAGGAAGCGAGGGAGGTTGGCAAGATTACACGTATGTGCAGTTATAAATTGCATTTCGTGCGCAACGTTTGCGCCGACCGTGATGGCGTCAAAAAGAGAGCTAGTGCAGTTGAAGCCAAGAATAGTTTTTTTGTTTGGTTTTTGGGGCGGAGTGAGGGGTTGGTTGGGATTGGGTTAGTGTCGTTAGTTGGGTTAGTTTGTGTTTTGCAGCTAAAGCCACAGCCAAACCGGGGGAAACGAGGTCGAGCTGGACGCAGCAGGTGATGCATTTGTGGCTGGTCGAGTTTAGATGCGCGCGTGTGTGTGTGTGTGTGTGTTTGTGTTTGGGTGTGCGTGTGTTTCGTGTAAAGGGCGGAAAATGTTAGTGTAATAGAATTAACAAAACAAAATAAAAAGCGCTGGGCACAATTAAATATTTGCGCGGCCAGCCATGACCAACAATGTGGCAGCTGTTATTGTTGCTGCATTGTTGCAACTTTACTATGTCTGTGTGTGTGTTCGTGTGCGCACATTGAGAATGACTAAAATAAAAATCCAACTTTAACTGCACAATCATATTGGCGTGGCATAGGGGCATAACATTATTGCAACATTGGCGAATTTCAGCTATTTTAAAATGTAACCAACTTGCAACTGCGGTTCACAGCATTTATGTTTATTTGCACTTTGCATTTTGTGCATTCTGCATTTGCATTTCGCAGGTGGGAGGATCGCAGTCCTTGCACTCTCCGCTCTTCTCTTGCGCCCTTCCGCCATTTAATATGAATTGCTTCAATAAATAACGCTCAACGAGATGGGCGAAACAATGTGGGAACGTAAAAATGAAAAAGGCAGAAACTAAAAAAAATGTTAAGTGCTTTTAATTTCAGTTTTATTTACCCCCAAAGAAGCAAGAGACGAGCGCAGCTGTAAAGCCATATCGTAAATATATATATGCATTATTCACTGTGTACACAGCAACGCCGTCGACAATTGAAGCGATCTTAAAAAATATTTGTGCAATTGTCCAAAGTACTTATTGAAAGATGCATATACACACATACGTACATGGGGCGGATGCGTGTTGAAGAGGAATTCAACTTGAAAAAAGTGTATCTTTTTACACTTAACGTAACGAAATCAATTTGATAAACCATTAAACATTTTTTATACCCTGAACACATTGAAAGTATAATGATTTTGTGCAAAAGTATGTAACAGGCAGAAGGAGGCATCTCCGACCGCATTAAGTATATATATTCTTGATCAGCATCAACAGCCGAGTCGAGTCTGTCCGTCTCTCAGAGACTAAAAGACCTGCAGACTCCAGATTTGGAACATAAGCTCGCCTAATCCCTAGGCAGTACGAACTTTATTTCGAATTTTCGATAACTCTTCCCGTTTCCAATATACACACGAGATCGATAACAACAAAATCTTGAATTTGGAAAACTTTTAGATTGCGTTTGAAACATTAGATGAAATAATGACAATCTGTGAAATTTGTATTGAAATCGGCTGAAAACACACACACATTACATACTTGCAAGATCTGACTGAAAACTTAATACTTGTCAGTTGTCTAGTCGGGATTTCTCGAATAGAGCGTTCTTACTTGTTTCATTTTGGTGTTGATTTGTGCTGAATAAGTATGATTTATAACAAAAATTTATTATCCTCGTTCATACTCTAAGCACCTTAATATCAATCAAACATAAAATGCAATACTTCGTCAAAACCATTTACGAACTTTGAGAAACCTTCAATAATTTTATTAATATGCACGTTTCACAAGCGAAAAATATTTATTAATCTGTTAAATGCGTATTTCATTGAATACATAATAAATGTATGTGCCAGGCCTCAAGCATTAATTTATCGTAAAGTTTTTGGCAGGCCATAAATCACAACCTCAACACACATTTATTATACAAACGAACTCATTTCATGCACAAATTTCATGTTCCTGCCATTAGTTAAATCAATACGAATACAAATACAAATTTCTGAAGCTTCTTATTAAAATATAAAACAAAAAACCATCTAAGTCAACATTTTAATCAGTTGGCTGCGAAACGCAATTAGTTTTCTTATTTCCCTTTCCCTTTTCTTTTTTTTTTTTTTTTTTTCATTTTGGTCGTGATTCTGGCATTCCATCAGCCTCAACCATCCTGGCAAGTTGTCAAACCCATTGATGCTGTCACATTCGGCTGACAAATGCGCTCTTGGCATAATTAAACCGGAGCACGCAACTTGTACTTTTTTATGTACGCATACTCTGTTATTTCCGGTATATGTTTGGATTGTGTTCAACTCAAAAAATGCAAAGGTTTTGACTTAAGGAAAAAACATATTATTGTATTTGAACCATAAGTGTTGTCCTTCAAACAACCTGAATCAAGTTCGCGACCGAGCTCTTTTGTCAGTTACAGGGTTGTATTTTTCATATATATTTTTGCCCGGTCTTGGATATCAGAACCCTTATCTCTGGCAAGCAAGGCGAAACGGACACCGATGCGTACATGAAACCCTTCCACTAGCTTTTTAGCCCAGCTACTGTCGGTTTTTTCTTTTCTTTTTTGGTTTTTGCTGTTGTTGTTGTGCTGCATGGTCACCATTGCTGCTCGCTTCTTTGCTGACGCCTGCTAATGTCAGCGCGAGATTGATGGCGCCTCATTTTTTAGTTGGTAGCTCGCTGCCATGCGAGATGGACAAATGCTGACCATCATTTTGAGCAGATACAGAGAGCGTGAGCGCTCCAGGCGCAGCTCACATTGCGTGTTTAGTATAAACATAAGCTTTAATTAGCCAAGTGCGCCGTTCACTCACTCATTATGTGAAATGCGGCACGAAAAGCGCAAGTACGAAATGTGAGAGCGTATTTGGTAAAATTCAAATATTGCCATGCGTTTTTGTTGCATCTGCAAATGCAAATTTGCATAGCTTGCGAATGGATTTGCTGGGATAGCTCGTGGCTGGTAATAACATTGATTAAACATTCAATTGCAATGCATATTGAAATAAATATAAGCGTTTCCCAATGTTTATTTTTAGTTATTTGCAGCCATTGCTGCGTAAGTTATTGGAGCCTATCAAAATGAACGAAAAGCATTTTAATATTACCAGACAACCGAAATTGGAATGTTTTTCAACTAGATAATTAGCCCAGTGCAAACAACTTTCATAACATTAGATATATGTATCTCCAAGACTGATTGGCTCCTGGCTATAACGTATACTTTACAGATTAACTTTTTCACTAAATACTAAATACTAGTTCATGACTTTTAAATATTATTTAATCATCATTATTAGGAATTGTAGAACCTTCGGCATAAGATAATTGAAATGAATAAAAAAGACGTATTCAGCGAAGCATTGACAAAAATTCCAAAACAGGTAAAAACTAAACGGTATTGAAAATGCTGTTGACACTTGCACATCGCAAACAATTGTCCGGACTCTGCTCCCGCTCTCTCATCTCGCACAAGCTTCAGCACTTTCGCTCTTTCCCATCCGCTCTCTTTTGCGCCGAACTGCAAGTTTATCCATTTTTGGTGGCATGGCTTGACTTGGGTGTTGTGTTTTTGTATGTTTATTTGAAAGCTGACTGATGCTGACGCTGCTGGTGCTGCATTCGGCAGCGTTTTTTGGCAATTTTCATGTTTGCATAGTTTTGGCAACACTTGATTGCCCTTTGGCTTTGGCCAACAACGTGGTCCGCAAACTGCACAACTGGATGCCTGGCTGGGTGCATAATCAGTGAAAAATTGGATATGCAATAAGTTTTAAAAGTCAGCTCGCTAGTGTTTAATACTCGGGTTCACAGTTATCCGCTGGAGCACCAGGAGCTGTGGCATGTCACATGTGCGATGAGGGATCATAAATCATATTTAGCGAGTGAGAGAGAGAGACAGCCATTCAATCAAAGTGCAGCAAATTCCTCAAATTTGTTATTCGTCACGTACAAGTGTCAAGCCGCTGATGTGTGTAGGTGTGTGTGTGTGTGCGTGTGTGTTATTTCATTAGTATGAAACTTTAAAGTCAACGAGCCTAAAAGCTGAAGATATACGCATAAACATTCCGATATACGAGCTTGAAAACATTTATTTTGAAGAATATATTATTATGCGTAGTGTTTTCGACTTGGTGCTTGCTTATGCTTATGGAAGTAATCGGCAATAGTAATCGGTTATCGGCATCGAATATCGAAAGCAGCCACTTTTTATGCTGCTAGGTTATCAACTTTACACTCAACTGAATATTATATTTGTTGTCGTCCCTTTTTACGTGTATTTTTGGCCTAGCACGGCTTATTAAATATTAAATTGATAAGGGCAACCCAGCGCCATGACAAGTTATTTTTTATCATTCCCTTCTTTTTTTTAATGGGGTGGCTTGGTGGTATGCGTGTGTGTGTGCGGAGGCTGTGGGTTTTTGGGTATTGGTATCTATAAGTAGCATTTGTTGCCCATTTTTCTTGTTCTTGCCATTTTTGTGTGCTTTATTTTTTTTTGTGCCTAAGCGGCTTTTGGCCGCATTTTAAGTGTGGCACGACCCACAAACATACCCAACCCCCCCGCCAGCCGCTAGAAAATCCACAACCCCTGCTCTTGGCTGATACAATGCTCTTGTATGCTAATATTGCGGGCATATTTTTCATGTCGCAAACATTTCGTGTGCCGTTTTGTTCTCATATTTTTTGTTCCATTGCTGCTGTTGTGGTTGTTGTTAATGTTGTTGTTGCTACTGGCATTGCTTAAGCGTTGATTGCAAGCATTTGCATAATTTAAGATTGTTCTGTTCACTGCCACTCGACACTCTCACACCCATACAAACACACAAACCCACAATCACACTGTCGCACATTCAGTATTTTTTAGCATTGTTCTTGTCCCGCTCTGTCGTCGGATTTAAATGTTAAATGAAAATTTCCAAGCTCAGTCGACGCTCTCTGTCTCGTTACAGATTAACATATTTTCTTGAAGCGCTGCTCAATAATAAAGGATATAAATAGCGGCATTGCTATCTAGCAATATTATACAAAAGTACCCATTAAATAAATATAATGTATACGCCAAGTAGCTCGATGTTGAACATACATTTTGAAACAGACAAGAGATACAAATTTGGAAAATTTTTATTTTTTGGCTTGTTTGAAGAACATTTCAATGATTTTTAGATTTTATAAGCGCCGAAAATGATTTTATTTCTATTCAGGATTTAAGAAATGAGCTAGAATATTCTTTAACTTATCACAAACTCCAGGTCAATATTTATAATATTTTTTAATGTCTTTTTAAAAAAGATGTGAGTGAAATGAAACCAGGTACAAAACGTTTGGTACAAACTCACATTTAATATATAAAAAATATGTGTGCTTTGAAAGAACTTGCTCTTTAGAGAGTATCTGCAAGTGAAATATACTTAATTTAAAAAAAAAAAATTACTTCCTTGTTGTAGTTCGCTTGTCCTTGGGCTCGCGATTTTGCTAATATTAAGGTAAAGAAAATGATGAAAACTTTCTCATTTCCATTTCAATTTCTCATTGCAGTTCAACGGGCAGCTGAAGGAGACTCAAAGACACGATAGCGAAGACAAAGACGACGACGACAGCGAAAACGCCAGCGAGAGTGCAATTTAGGCAGGTAGGAGGTGCAGAAAGTGGAAGGAGGCGTCGGGTAAGCATCCTGTGCTGTGGGCATGTCCACAGCCAAAAGACTAGTGCTCTCGCTACGTGGACGCAAGAACTCTCAGGGCAATTCGGCCACATCGTCAACGCGGCTGGTATCCGCCGGCACATCGCCCGGTCATGAGCTGGACGAAATAGCCGTTGTCTCCGGCACCGGCTCGACTAGCCATCAGTTCACCTATGGCGGCTGCATTGGCAACAACAACGACGCCAGCAGCGCCATCGCGGCTGTGCCCCGTTACTCAACAGGTAGGCAATATAAATGAAAAAAAAAAATCCTTTAAGCACACACAACTTCCAAGATTGCGCCCCCTCCCCCAAAAACAAGAATGAAATGTTTAAATTACTTTTTGTATTCAACTTCCGCCCCAATGCACAATGCAGCAAAAATCGAAAAAAAAACCCACAATCGGCAAACCGAGCTTTGTGAACTGACCCACCTACCGCCACACACCCACCCACCCACCCACCCACTCACTTCACTTCACTTGCCCCACCCTATTCTTTGCATGCTACTGCATTTGTTATGTAGAAATTATTGACATATCTTTAACAGATACTTTGATATCGTAGGAGCTTTGTAGTTGTAGAGAGGTTTTTAAACTTCGAATATTTAAACGTAAGTAAATGTCAAATTTAGACTAGCTATAGACAAAAATAATATAATCCATTATAAATCGGATCAATAGAAAACATAAAATATAGAAAATATATTCAAAGATTTTAGTATCTTGAAAAGTGTGCCCAAAGCTCGAAAAAATGTATACCATAGCATGCAAAGTTTTGGTCTTTGCTTAAAAAAGATTGGTGTAATATCCTGATGGTATATCGATTTTTACCGATAACTAAATATATACAACACATGTTATCGATAGTAATAACATCGAACAAACAAATGGTGTTTTTTTTTTTATCTTTTATTTTCAAACTGACATAATATACTGTATATAATTTTTCAACTAAATACAATAAGACGGAAAAATGCAAGCATTCAAGCTCACTTCTGGTTTGGATTCGATATAATTAATACGAAGTAAACAAGTTTATGGACGTTCATCTGCACTTCATAGACTGCGTGCCATCCCAATTAGGCCTCTCCAAAGCAAGCGTGTTAAGCAAACAGTCAGCGCTGATACCGTTACCCAAATGTTGTATGGAACATTCTCGGCACATCCGGCTGTAGTTGTTAAGCTTACTGACATTGAAGCTAATTGGTCCTCCCATGAACCTTTTACTTGATTTTCCGAATCCATTTTAAATTCTGTTTTGAAATACAACAATAAAAATTCTGGTTGCAACTACTACTGTTGACTAAACGAAAGACGAAAACAATATAAATTGTTAGCGCACATTTACTACATTGACGTTAAAAAGTATAGTTGGCTACTCGAATTCACAGGGTTGGGACTGCGATATCCACATTTATATCATAGATAAATAATTGTTGCTGCAGCGCTTGTTGTTGTGAAACTCTTTCGGATAGAGGCACTGTTCAGTATGCGATCTAGTTTCGTCTGAGCTAGACAATATGCGATCGGTCAAATAAAAACGGAGATAAGGATAGATAGCAAAACTTTCGAAAATATACATGTTTTACATTATTGGTTTATAGCTCCCTTATTTATTGATGCCAAATCTAGAGGTTACAACGAGCATTTAAACAAGTGAGAGGGCTATATTCGAGCAATCCCGACTAGAAGGTACCCTGCACCCTATACTAATCACGTACAGTCAGCCCTTGCAAGTAGTATGTGTGTGTCTGACTTCAATGTTCCATATATCCTGTGTTTCTAAAGCGATTTTAATATATTCACAGATTGTCATCATTTCATGTCTAACATGCCGTCTCAAAGATTAAACTATGCCAAGCAGTTATCTATGCAATTAAATAAAATCGCATGTGCAAGTCAAATACGAGAATTAGTGATGATCAAGTTATGAACTACTTTTACCTTTTCATTTAAATGTTGTGCTAAAATAATTTGTTAGATGCATAAACATATAAAAAACTAGTTGCACATTCTAGTAATATATTAATATAAATACAAATAATAACTTAGAATTTTAAGTTGATTAAATGTAAAAAGTTCGATCCTTTCATCATGCACCGCGTGCAGCCCCAATTACGCTTCTCCACAGCAAGCGAGTAAGGCACAAAGTCAGCGCTGATATCGTTACCAAAATGTTGTATGGAAAATTCTCGGCACATCCGGATGTAGTTGTTGCGTATTGTGCTATTATATCGTCAACGATGTCTTTTTCTTCATCTCCCATTTTTAAAAATTTTATTATTGTAAATTTGAATGTTGAACCGTGAGAATATGAAATAGAATGAATTTTAAGCGTATGTTTAGTAAAATAATGTGATCCAAAAAAAAAAGGCCTACTCGATATCGTAATTATCCCTGAGTCCATAAAATATTTACAAATGGGTATAATGGTTTTATGCAAATGCAATAACAGGCATTTAGTACACATATGATATTGATCAGCAGAAAGTTGATTTAGCATTCGATACACCTTCATGTCGACTTCCTTATCAATTTTTCAGCCACCCGTTTTTATGCTTAACATAAATCTGTAATACACTTGAACCCGACATAATAAGCACTCGAATTTGAGTTAGTTACACATTATAGTATAATTGTCATGCTCTCAAACTAACATAGATATTGATTTTACAAGTCGAGCAGCCTGTTAATTGTCAACTTCCATCCTTTCACGAAAATAAAATAAACAGTCACCGCAAGTACCAAGGAACAAATCGGCCTTGCCTCAATCATATTTTCACTTTCCATTTGAAATTTTCTTCGAATTATTATAATGTTGACTAACAATCATAAATATGAATTTATTTGAAAACTTTCATTCAAAAATCGAATGCTTGCCTCATATTGTTTCAAATAACGTAATTTTGAATGCAATAAAATATTTTGCATATTGGAGCACTGAATGTTATGGGTTTACGTTGCATTTTTGTATTTTCGTTTTCAATTTTTTTTTTTTTTTTTGAGTCTGTTGGAAATATCTTTTGCCTGTGTCTCTTATGACTGCAACACTCTCAATCATACTTTTTTCAGCAATTTGAATTATATATGCACTACCAAGAGAACGGGGGAAGTTTTGGGAGCGACTACAATTCGACAGTTGCGGATTGCAAACAACTTTTACCATTGATTGGCATTTGGATAATGCCAAGATAAAATAGACAAAGCAAAAGCAAAAGCAAAAGCGATTCAGCTATCGCAGTCAAAGGTGTGCTCTTTCGCATTTGCATATTAAATGCAGTTGAATGACTCTCAAATGGCAGAACTTTAGTACGCATCATCATCATCATCATCAGTGCCAGAGTGAAAGAGCTCCACGTGCTCAACTTTAACTCACCTGGCTTAATGCAAAAGGCAACAGAGTTTGGACAGTCACCTTTAACCTTTTGTTCGTTTCTTACAGCTATAATAAAAATGGGGTAAACAGCATATTATAAAGTTACGCATATAATGACAACATTTTAAGTGACTATAAATGGTTGTCATAAGAAATTTCGCAGAGTTTGCTGTACTTGTTATTTGAATTGGAAGTTCGCACTCAGACTTTGCTTAGCATTATTTTTGGGTATTTGTAAACCCAAAATATAAAGTTTTTAGCTTGTAAAAATAGCTAAAAACTATGAGATATTGAAAAGGGTATCCAATGTGTGTGATGTGACGCGAATGCTGCTGTGATTTGACAAAGCGACTTAGTCCGGGACCTACTTATGTAGGTATCTTTTCTTTTTGCCTGTCTGTCACAATTGAGCCACAAGTCAGTTTTGTGTTGTCCTGCTGCCAGTTGTTTCTGTTTCCAGCAACGAATCTGGGTGCTTTTGTGTCTTTTGTGAAGGCAAAGGCAAAATAAATCAATCAAATGACAAATATGCTTAGACAATTGCCAGGCCAAGGCGTTTGCTCAGCCTACAGCTTGTGTCCTAAATTCATTGCCTGCCTGGCTGGCTGCAGTCGTAAAGTTGATGCTGCGGTCGCACAGCACATACACACACACACACACACACACACATAAAGACATCTCAGACACACACGTTGCGTTGTCTTAGCCAAGACACATTTGTAGTTTGTTGTTGCCTTTTGCGGTGGTTGCCTTGTCACATTTTATAGGCCGCATATGTTGCTACAATTTTTCTTTTCAGCGAAAGCAAATGCTGTTGTTGTTGTTGTGTAGCACGTTCACTTTGGCTTACAGTTAATTTTGAGTGAAATTCAATTTATCATTGTGCGGAACATAAATCCGTATTTTGTTGCCACTTTTGCTTCTAACGAGCATCGAACGGAGCATCCCATCTCTGAGTGTTTCAGCCAAATGAGATTAATACCAAACGATTCTGTTGTCGCATTCCATTTGTTTGTGCTACATCTAGACAAAATGCTTGCAATTTGTATGAAACCAGCTAGAGCAAGAGCAAAAGCATAAGCAAACGCAAGAGTAAAAGCAGCACCAGCAAAATGAGGGTCAACGTGACGTATGCGCAATGCTTTCAATGACCTCAACTGCACTGCAGTGTGTGCGTGTGTGTGTGTATGACGTAGATGACGTTGTTCGTGTGTGCTGAAAAGTTGTTCATGGAACTGCTATTGACATTTATCGCTTGGCGGCTTGGATTTAATGACTGTTAAGTTGTTTATGTCCAAGAACACGCTTTAACGCTCACACACATATACACGCACAAACATTTAAACACTCTGACACTTTTAGAAGCAATCGGTACTCTCGACTGGCAATCTACCCTGTAAATTGAAATTTGTAAGTATTCTCGTACTCCCATAGTAAAGCATCTTGCTGATACACATCAACAGACTTAAGAGGCACAGCGCTTGCGTTGTTGCCACAACTATCATCACAGAAACAGCAGCAACATGAGCTAAAATAAAACAAAACTTTTTTTTTTCTTACTTTTGGTCTATTTTCGATACGTGAAGTCGACCATTTTTTAGCTGATAGTACGTCCATTGCCCTTTCAAGACTGCGAACTGTACGTTGTGTATATATTTATGTGTGCGTGTGTGTGTCTGTGTCAGGCGTTGACAATAGCAATTTGTCCATGGCTTTGATCAAAGTTTGTTTTTATTTGGCTGCCGTGGCATCGCTAAATTCAATTTGACTTGTACAAAAAAAAGGCGAACTGAATTTTTTATTTTTATTTTAAAAGCTCCACGCGCTTATAATATAATTTTGTATTTTCTATTTCTATTTGTGTTTGCTGTACACAAATTATTTTTAGATATTTTCATCCCTAATATAGATTTTTCAGTGCAGTTTCAAATATCAATCGATGGAATTTATTTCTTTTTTGTTGCCATTCAATTTTTGATGAAATCAAATTTTTTAAATGACTTATAGGACTATATAATGTAATTTGAAAGTATTATATAACATATTGGTTGGATTACTGTTTGTTAGAGATTTTAAATTTATAATACATAATGCCGTAAAATTGAAAAACATATTTTCAATAGAAAGATTTTAATTCCAATTTATTTCCTAGTTTAACGATTAAGTTTTATTTAACGACCACTATAAAGCGATGTGCTCGTAAAAAACCTAAAATAACTTCAAAGTTTATAAAGTTATTAGATAAATATAAACATAATACTTAAACATAAATTTTCCATTGCCTACTTAATGGAGCATTCGATTTACATTAATTTAGGAGTACATTTTCCCTTGCTTACTTATCGGGGCTCTTTATTTCTATTAATGCAGAAGTAATATCTTTGGTCTGCTTTAAGGTGTTTTAAATGTCCAAATTAAAGCCAACAACAATGACCAAGTGCTTGGGTTTGTCAATGCTCTCCACTCATACTTTTACCCACACTCTCTGTCTCTATTTTTCTGTCCTTCACTCTTCGGTTTTTTTTCGCATGAGTATTTTACCTCAGTGTCGTTCATACCATAATTGAGCTTAGAAGTCTTAAGGCAACTGCATCATTGATTTGGCCACCCACTCACTCCGCCTGCTGCGAACTCTCGCCTGGACAACGACGTCAAAGTTTTGTGCAAAGTTTTTTTTGTTTTTTATTTTTACGGTTTTTAGTTGTTGGTATTATTTTTGTTGTTATTGCACGGCCGTTTGGCTTGTTGTTGTCAGCTTGTTGGGCTTCTAGAACTTCAGCAACAGACATAGCTGCTGGGAAAAAGTTTTTCCATCTCGTTTTAAAGGCGACAGGCCTCTTCCTCTTTCTCCTCCTTTGCTCGAACGTCTGCTTCCCCTGTCGATGATTTTGCGCATGTATAATTGGTTTTATTTACCACCTGGCACACAAATTTTAATTAGAATTTGTGCCTAACAGGCCATATCAGCTGACACGGACGGCTGCTGCAAACTGGTCATCTGCTTTTCACCAACTAATCCACCCCTCGACCCCTGACTCCTGACTGCATTCAACCAAGGGAAAGAAAGAGACATTTTGATTGGCATAGCTTAGCTTAGAAAAGGTTAGATTGGATTACTGTGAATTGGATTGAGTTTGGATGGTATGGATTTATGGCTCTCAGTAATCTGACCATTTCAATTAAAAAAGTAATGTATATACGTTGTTTGTTCGAAACAAACACTTTCGTGTGCGTTTACATTGTTTAGCGCTATTAATTTAACAAATTTAATAGCCCCAGTTAAGTACCCTGTTAAGTACACTACGGGTTAACTAAAACTATGCAGCATACCTTTGACATCCACACAATGCAAATTCTACACACACACACATACATAGTTCGCGAGCTGCACTTTACCAACACTGTTGCGGTAAGGTGGGGTTGGGTTAGGCAACTGGGCTACATGGCTAACGGCTGCATTTTAATTGTCGCTGCACGTTTGGCGTTTGTGTCAAAGGAGCTGAAGACCTGGCAACCTGGCTGTTGTTAGGTATACGCGACCACAATGTTGCCGGTAGTCGCTTGTCGCACCCACACACACATACACGAAATCGTAAACCAAAGCGAAAGTGTGAGCAATGACATAATCTGTATTTGAAAGTCAGTGACTGCTTAATACTCTACTCTACTCAGTGTATGAAGGGGAGAGAATATTTCTCTTTGCCAACGCGATATTGACTCTTAGGAAGCTGGCAAAATGTGGGGCGTGGTTAAGACTATCTGTACATTCCTTCACCTGCAGTGAAGCAGATTTATAAGCATATAAATTGCAAAATTCACAAAACCAATTCACTTCCTTAACCAATCCCTCGGTATCAGGGAGCTTAAATGGGCGCAGATAGGGAGAGAGGACAAGTATACAGCATCACAAAGGGGCACTTTAAGTTGACACACACCTGCACACTCGCAAACACACTCACACATACCCCAAAGCAAGGGCTTTGAAAAAGGTTTTGCTTTGTCAGCCCCGTAATGCAATTACAAAATGCCAACAGTGGGGCTGCCTGACTGGCATGCAGCCAGACCAGCTAGTTGGCAGGTGTTGGCCAAAGTATGCTCAAGAACAGTCAAGAGAGATATGGAGAAACACAGAGAAACAGAAAAGGGAAAGTGCGTAGCCTAGTATAAAGGCCAGTCCGAATATGGATTATGCCGTTGCGCTCAAGTGTTGGACTTATCAACTAAAGTGCAGCATTAAAAAAATTACCAAAGCTGTGTTCGCCTCTTGCTTTTGCTTTTTATACTCTGAACCTATTGAAAATTTATAAAAAGGGTTATTATAATGGTTTTGTGCAAACATATGTTCCAGGCACAAGTAAGCATCTCCGACCCCGTAAAGTATATATATTCTTGATCAGCCGAGTCGATATAGACATGTCCGTCTGTCAGAGACTAAAAGAGCTAGAGACTCCAGATTTGAAACATAAGCTCGCCGAATTCCTAGGGAGTACCAGTTTGTTTCAAATTTTCGATAACTCTTCCCGTTTCCGATATACACATGTGATCGATAACAACAAAATCTTGAATTTGTAAAATGTGAAGATAGCGTTTGAAACTGTGGATGAAATAATGAAAATCTGTGAAGTTTTTATTGAAATTGAGAAACAACGGAGATATGGAACATTGAAGATAAGTCAAGTATGCAATATATGCATACACACGCACACATACTTGCAAGCGCTGCCTGTACGTGTTAGGTATAGGTTTCAGGGTATCGTTTAGTCGGGATAGAGCCTTCTTACTTGCTTATTTGCCAGCGCATCACTGCGGTCGCTCTTTATGCAGACACAAAACGATGATCAACTATGCAACACGAACAGGAACACCATATGCGTTGTTCTACATTAAGGAAATGGTTGAATGCCAAATGAGAAAGATTTTTTATCAGCAAAGGTTAAGCGATGGAATAAAAGTGATTATAATTACAATGACTTGCGTTTACAGTTCAGTTTTCATTCAGAGACGTTTACTTAACCAGTAAAAGTTTAAGCTATAAAACTAAGTTAACCATTGAAAATGATACTACATATAATAATTCATAAGCTCGCTTTTAATAAAATAGAAAACTTTGATACTTAACACGTCTGCAGTTAAAGGATGTTTGTTTTTACCGGAATAACTATTGCCAGAGATTGATGATATAATTAGTTTTATTTAATGCAAGTGTCAGAGATTCAGACACATTCAAAATTAACATACAAATACACATTAAAGCATTAAGCACATTAAAGTTGATATTCGCTTTTGGCTATTTTTCACATAGAGTGTGTGTGTGTGTTTGTGTTGGCCACGGTTACAACTTCAGCGACAGTTTCGGCATATCAATCACATGTCCAATGCCTGCAGAGCACAAACCTATTATTTTTCAACCACCCTAACTATCTGGCAACAAGCTGTCCCTGTTCATATGAATGGCAGCTAGATAGTGAGAGAGCGTGGCCGGAGGTAGAATTTCTGAGATTGTTACGCCTGGCAGGCTCTACACATGTTTGGACTTATTATCATTGGTCAACTGGCAGCGATAATTTGGCGTACACTCAAAATAATAAATGTGATTTTAAATTTTGGAGCAAGGAAAAACTCTTAAAATTTGGGCTTAATGTTTCTATAACACTTGTTATATATTTAAAGTCAAGGATTTCGAATAAAATTTCAATCTTAAACTTACTTTGAATAAAAAGTTTTTGATTTTGCGTAAAATTCAGTTGTACGAACATAGAAATAAAATCTATAACGAATTTTTACATATAAATAATATAAATCTATAAGCAAATATTAATTTATTTTAAAAAATGCCCATTGGGTAATATTATTTTCACTTTATTTAGTATACCTTTTTATTTCTATTAATTTTTTACAATTATTAAATTTTTTTTGGAATTTTTATTTTTTATTACATTTTGAGTTTCTTTTTTAAACAAAGCCTACATCTGTTTTCGCTATGTTTACGCACACGAAGTTTCCCCATATGTTGAACCTGGATTAGCTGGTAGGGATTAACAGCTAGCCAGACCGCAGCCGTTGCCAGACGGTTAGCGGTTATTTGTGTTGGTGCAAGTGATTGAGGGAGCATAGAGGAAGACGAGGAGGAGGAGGAGCAAGAGGAATTGGGAATGTGTTTGGGTCTGCTGCATCAGCATTTAATGTCAGCTAACCAAAATGACCCGCGGCAGCGAGTGCAAAGTTTTTAAAGAAGCAATTTGGCAAATTTATGTTGTAATTACCCCTGCTTGCCCCACGCCTGCCCCACCAGCAGCGCTACACTACCCTGCACAACCCGCTGCCATCGCGCAACGTGGCAAATAAAGTTTTGAGCTTTGCTCTCCCTTTGCCAAATGGCCAAAAGCGGCAAAACTGGCAACTGACGATGGCAGCTAAGCGGATTACAACAAATTTTTTTTTCATTTTTTTTTACTTTCCTTTTATTTTGTTTTCTGCTGTGCAAGTTTCCTTTTTCTTTAAGTTTCGTTATTTTTAATATTTTTTTTTGTTGCCTGCTTTATTGTTTTTATTTCGGTATATTTTTCTTGGCTGCTGTTGATTGGGCACGTGGCATTGCGGCAAATTTGCCTCTTTATAATGCGATAAGCGCAATTACAGCGGCAAGGATATTATAGCAAGAAAAGGGCAGAAGAAACAGGAGCAGCAACAGCACTCAAATACCTTAAACCAAAAACAGTTGGCAGGCACTATTTGTTGGATAGTTTGCTCACGTTTTGTTTCGAGAAGTAAACACAGTTTTCCAAGCTCAACATAAACTGCCAAACTTTTTTTTGATAGAAAACTCAACTTGAAATGAAAGGGGGGCGTTGGGGGTGGTTGCAACATGGCTAGCAACATTGTAGCTGTAATCGTACTTGCTTGTCAATAAAAATGTTACCAAAAGCGTCAAAAGCAGCCCAAAGCGAAACGTAAAGCGCTCATATTGAACGTGAGACTCAGAGAGTGAAAGAGAGAGAGAGAGAGAGGTAGGGATGGGCGAATTGAGTTGATGTCCCTGGGCAGTGTGTGTGTGCGTACAACCAATCGCTTATGAGTGTGCTGCATTGATACTGCAGGGCCCTGCGGTGAACTATTATGACCACAATCGAATAACCAAATGCGGCAGATGATGCCAAAAGCAACCAGCTGCAGGTCAATCACAATCGAACACATTGCACAAATCATGCACAGTAGGAATGATGCACACACACACACACAGACAGTCACACACATTCCTATAATAAAGAAATGAAAGCGCGTCCAGATTAGGTATCAAAGTGCAAAAATACTGCGACATATTATGAAATGAAAATGACCAAATGATGTCAGCGTTTATTGTTTGCAGACGGACGGCAATTGATAATAAAAAGTTCAAAGTATGTTATTTTCATGATGTGCTCTATGGAACCTAACACACACATACACTTAAACTCGCACTTAGGCGAGCAAACGAATTGAGAATTGAGCAGCAACAACAACAGAAAGACAGAAAGGAAAAAGAAAAAATAAAAAAATAAAAGTAAAAGGCAGACTGGGAGCAGTCGAATGAGAGTAAAAATTGCTTGACATTAAATTCAATGCGATTAGGTCGCACACACACATAAGGCCATAACTTGAAACCGAGGGTCGTTTGAGAAGTTTTCACGGAGAGAAGGATAATCAACGGATGTAATTTTGATAAATTATCTTTTAATCGTTTTTCCAGTCAATTAAATATGAAATGTTTATTCTCATTGAATACAACATATTAAATAAATAAATCAGAACGCAGCTAGGTAAAATGAGACAAAAATCGAACTAGTAAAAGCAGAAGAAGTAGACTCTGTGCTTAATTTAGATAATTGTTCGATCGATCGAACTCGTGCATAACGATATGTAATACAACTGTACTTTAATCTTATCGTACAGCTCTCTCTCTCTCTTGCTCTCTTTGTCTGCCTCGGCATTGATATGTGTGTGCTTGTGTGTGTGTGCACTTAAATTTGATATCCTTTGTTCGCCTTTACACAGTGCTGATGCTTGGGTCGAATTGACTGCTTCTTGAGGCATTCCCATTCACTCAATACATAGTCCCCTTTACCTCTTATCTGTGACGAGTAGTAGGCGTGGCTCTTGTTGGCTTGGCTCTTATTATGTTTGGGCTTTTTGCCGTTTGTCCGGTTCTTGTCGTCCTGGTAAGGGCAACAACAACAAAAAATAGAGCCTTAGCCGCATTGCTGCTGTTCTGTTGGGTTGTGTTGTGTTCGGAGGCCATTAATGCACAAGCATTGGAATCATGTGACCTAAATATGCTACCACCGAGCTAATGGCATAATGGCGGAAGCTAGACTAACAGCCAGGCACTAACCAACAACAACAACAACTCAAAAGCAAACATGCTAACAAAAAAGTAGAAAGTTAAAGAAATCAACAGTAAATTTTGGGCAATTTCTCATTTGCCGCCATCCACTTTAAAAAGTTGCCACAAAATTGTAATTGAAAAGTCAATACAATGTAATTTGTTGCTTTTCGTCGTCGTCGACGTCGTTGTTGTTGTTGTTATTAGAAAGCAGACCTTTTTATTTCTTTTTTGTGTTCGGGCAACTCATTCAATTTATTTGCAATTTTTTAACAATTTAAAAGCTAAATCAGTGAGGCAAAAAATGAAAAACACGAGAAAACTTTTGTTCAAAACGCACTTGATGTGAAGGGCTTGAAACAAATACAATTATGCAAAGCGCCGGGCAAAGCCACGAAAACCAACAAAATAACATAGACAGACGGGACAGGAAACGACGCTCCTCCCGTCTCCCGTCTCCAGACGCCGAGCTGCGTGCTTGGAATATGTAATTCATTTGAAAGTTGCGTAGCTGTCGACTGAAATTAATTTAACTTTCAGACAGCGGCAGGCCAAGGGTCATTGCTGCTGTTTGTTGTTGCTGTTTGTTGTTAATGTTGTTGTGGTTGTGCATTTGGTCAATTAGCTACGCTGCAGGCAGCTTAGAGGCCAGAATGCGATTAATGCATTAATACCATTTAAGCGGCTGCTTCAGATACATAGTCCAACTCTCGACATCGTCGTCGTCGTCGTCGTCGCCATCGTTGTGTCTTAATGCTTACATGCGTTTCTGTCTAACATCACATGTTTGTGGGATGGGCATAAGCTTCAACACACACACACTCTCTCTCTCTCTCCCCTCTATCTCTCTCATCGTGTCTGTATAAAAGTTTTAATTATAGTTACAGTTTGGCGTTGCTGCTGCTGCATGCCACTCATATCCTTGAGGCATTTGGGTTGTTGTTCTTTGTATGCAGCGTCGGAAATTGCAACTTGAAGCGGTTTTAGCTTAATTTGAGTTACTGCAAAATACACAAACATAAAGCCTCCACTGAGAAAAATTATTCAATTCAATTAAGTTGAAACGGAAATTATTTTCATGCTTTCCAAAAGTTATCAAAAACAAAGAAACATGTTTATTCAAAAATATTTAAAAATGTTTCGTAAATATTTAGAAATACATATATGTTTAAACTTATTGACACTAAATATTATATATCCAATTAACTTATACTTGCGAGTTTTCACAACAATAAAAATTTGTTTACTAACTAAAAAGAAATACATTTTTTTTGGCTAAAGCTCATGGCCATATCTGACGAACTAAACCGATTTGAATTTTTCGAAACTCTTGCTTGTACTCATAATTTGTAAAGTGTAGACACACAGAAACACACACCCTCAAGCGCACACATACACACCCAAACGAACACACTGTTGGGTAGACACAACATGGCTAGGCAGGATGTGTAGGATCCTGGCTCTGTTCGTTGCGATGCGCTCGGCTTGGTTTGCCTTGCCTTGCCTTTGATTTGGTTTTGCATTTTTGGCATTGCTTCGAAAACTCTCGACGCAACAATGAAGCAAGTTGCAACTTGCAGCTGAATGTATACATAGGTTCATGCTTGTATTGCCAAAACTTGAAATTATTTGCGGCATGCAAAATAAACTACCTCGGCATAAAAAGGAGGCCAGCATAATGTTTGCCTCTTGCCACAAAACTTTGCTGCCAACCAGCTTAACCGATTGACGTCAGTGCCTAACTGGCTGACGAAAGCACATTGTCAGGTGCTGTTGTCTGATTGATTGATTGATGAATTGGACTAGTTAACAGGAAAACCATAAATTTGCAGCTTTTGCAATTAGTACAAGACAAAAAAAATGTTGAATTGCAAATAATGCATTAAAATATTACGCATACGCACTGTCAGGTTGCTAGGCAAATAAATCCTACCTCTGTCCACACACTGTAATGCCTTACCTTTTCGGGGTTGGCCTCTACTTTATTGCCGACAAAAATTAAAATCTGAGCCGGCAGCATTTTGGGACACAAGTTGGCGACATTGGCGGCTTTGTGCTAATCACATCACGTGCGCCCCTAATACAAACGCATACACACACACACACAAACACAAACACACACATACTTACTGATTGTATTTATGCAACTATCTTATGTCGCAAAATGTGTTTATACCCAGCATACATTAAAAATGTTTAACAAGGGTGTGATGAAAATGTGTTGAAGCTATGATAATCTGTGTAACAGGGTGAGATCCACGTTTGTTGGGATTATCTTAAGGGAAATAGAAGCTAGAAGTAGCTAAATGTTTGCGAAGCACTGATATTGCTACTAGGTAGTATCTGATTGACTGATATCAACGCACAGCCAAAACACTAAGACTTATCGATTGAGTCTTTTCATATGTTTTCATATAGATTGTTCATAAACACTAAAATTTGATTTTTCCAAAATATTAATTTCTAGTTTCTGCTAGTACAGCATATACAGGCTATCTTCTAGTCGTGCATTGCTCTGCCTGTACGGTTTCGCTTGTTAAATATTTCTTTTTAGGGGCCATGTGCTCTTTTGGTTAGGCGTTGTGGTATTTGTCGCAATTGCCGTTAACTGTCAGTGCGTGTCTGTGTGGCAGCGTGCGTGTAAGCGTGGTATGTATTCATGTATGTATGCGTGTGTTTGTGCTCGTTTCATTATCAAAGCCAAGTTTGCCACTAAGCACGTCGTAAACAATAAGTTGGCCCAACACGGTTATTGCTTTGTGCCCAGCAAACGGTGACGTTTATGCCACATGTGTGTGTGCGACGGAATGTCTTTATGGCATATATAATTTTTGCTCAAAATTATTTAATATGCCGCACTGTCCTGTTGCTCATGTCCTGCCATCCACTTACTAACACTTCTTTCTTGCCTATGTGTGTGTTAGTGGGTCTATTGATATTCCGGGGGCTTATGTTATTAAGCTTATAATTTCAATTTGGGCAGCCCTTAATGCCAACCAACGCGACTTTTATCATTAACTTCCTTTAATACTAATTGCTATTGGCATTTAACGCATTTAAGACTGATTCCTGACCTATAGCAGACAATAATATTATTTTCATAACAAGTTAAATCAACAATAATGACTTTCTAATATTTTTAAAGCAATGTCGTGTGCCGAAAGTAACATTATTCGCATTAAAAATCACATCAAAAGTTTTGGTTTCATTTTATTATTTTATGCTCTTAAAAGTATGCTATGAAATATTTGTGAAATAAATTTTTCTATTTAGCTATGCAGTCCTTAATGCCAACCAACGCGACTTTTACCATGAACTTCCTTTAATACTAAATGCTATAGGCATTGAACGCATTTAAGACTGATTCCTGGCATATTATTTTCATAAAAAGTTAAATCAACAGCAATGTCTTTCTAATATTCTTAAAGCAATGTCTTTGCACAACTTTTTCTTCAGCAGCTTTATTTGTCGTGTGCCGAGAGTAACATTATTCGTATTAAAAATCACATTAAATAGTATTAAAATTATTTCAAAAGCTTTGGCTTAATTTTATTATTTTAATCTCTTAAAAGTATGCTATAAAATCGTTGTGAAATGAATTTTTTTATTTAACTGTGCAACTAGTTCCAGTTTCAATCAAGCACAAAAAATAACAATGTAGAGCTGTAAATAACTGTATATACATGCATGCAAAGGATATAAATTCTTTTCCCCCAGATACGGGTACCAGTTAGAAAATTTACATTTTAACTGGTTGCCAAGTAGTCGTTTTAGTCGCAATCTTCTTCATTTACTCCTTTTCTGCTGCATTCTAATTTAAATTAAACTAATTTGTAAATCTTAAGCAATCGCACTGTGAGTAAGACTTGCCAGAGGCACTTGGCTCAGTTGTATGCCCTCAAAATACCCTTGCAACATGCACACACACACACGACATACATACCTACATAGTGTATTTTTAACCTAAATCCATTAGAGCAGTTACTCAAGAGTGCTTTAGATATTTATGTGCTGTGCGCTGTTAGGTACAGATACACACATACACAGCAAATGAAACACTCAACAGATGCACAGATACAGATGCAGATGCATAGATACACAACAGAGGTCACATATAAAGCGAGCTCAGCGGCAGGAAACATCAAGTAAATAGCAAACGGCGACTGCACTTGGGGGCAAATAACGCTGGCAAACAAATACGCAAACATTTATAAGACTGCTAAGCTCATAACGAAATGCACTTATACTTGACAAACGCACACACATACACATTACACACATCACCTTCACCTATGCATCCACATGAAGACATACAAACACAAACATACAAACACACACACAGAAATGCATAGTCCGCAATACCTCAATCATTCCAGGCAGCCTTAGAGTGGCAAATGCCTGAGCAGCTCCTGCTGTATTTACACTAGAAAAAAAAGAAACAAGAACGCCTTGAAAATGTCTGGTTTTTATTAGCGATATTTTTATAATATATATATTTTTTGTTCCGAGTATATATGGAAAGACTAATTGTCTTTTAATTTTATAATTTAATGTCTTTATGTAATACCGAATCTTTTTTGGTGCCCGAGCCATATTTCAAATTTCAACCCATATTTTTTATCTGAGTGCATTGCATTACGCACAACCCTAGAACACACACACATGAACCCTATTAGAGAGAGACGCGTGGCAAGTACAGCGACCTCTAGTGCGCTCAGCTGATGAATAGTCTTCAGTTACTCAGTAGCTTAAGACTAACAAAAAAAAAAAAGAATATGTAAGAGTAAAAGTGTGTATGTGTGTGTTTGTGTTTGTGTAGGTGCATGTATGTGTGTGTTTGCCCGCAAATCGCAGCTGGTCAAATGTAATTAACTGCATATTTCTAGGGAAATTAAGAAATTGCCCAGCCAGACAGCTGCGGGCTTGCCACTCACTTCGCTTGCTTACCCGCTCGTTGCAAGTTCATGTGCAACACACATGCACACTGTCAGTTAACTGCGCCCGCATCGCAGACGCACACATACACACATTCTCTCACATGTCCGCGCATATTAAAAGTTTAATGTAAATGTAATGAGCGCATGCAAATGAACAGATTTGGCTTTGGCCTTTTCACCTCTTAATCTCTATCTTCTCTATGATATTCTCTCTCGCTCTCTCACGTTTGGGTACTGTATGTGCATACCTCCCCTCTCCTTCTCCTTCTCTTTCTCTTTCTCACTCTCCCACTCTCGCTAATGAGTGCAGTCACTTAAACGCGCAGAAATTGTTGAAAAATTTAAAATGGTTTTAGCACATTGACTGCCATCTGCTAGCTGCCTGCTTTCAGCCACAGACCATGGTATTTAGTTAGACATGCGGCATGTATATACATATGCATGAGTGTGTTTAAGTGCGTTGCGGTGTAGCGTATGTTTGCAACTTACTTGCAGCAAGTCTGCAAGACTTTGATGTGATTAGAATAATGTATATATTGGGTTGTGGAGAAAAGTGAAGCTCTCTACTTGTACATAAGTCGATTCACAGCAGAAACTTAGTTAGATTCTTTATAAACTTATTTTAGAGTTTATTCAACTACTTACATTTTAAGTTCGCCTCTAATATAATAATGTCCCAAGACAGAAGTTGTGCCTTTCACTGATGGAATGTTCCAAATATGAAATATGTTACATTTATTTAAAAATATAGATAAATATATAATATAGGTTTTTAAACCAAACTGAGATAATTTAGCTTAAAAGAAAGTTAATATGAAATCAAGTTATAGAATTCAGAAAATGTTATACAGCTTTACAGCTTTAGAGATATATTCCATAAAGAGATAAAAGGTTTAAAAAAAAAACATTTAATAACTTATGTCTCTAAAACTTGTCTCTGATATAAACAGTTAAAAAAAAATGCAGACAAATGGCATAATTATATATATAAAAGCTAGTCCTTATTTAATTAACATTCCACGAATGAAAAATGTAATAAACGCTCCAAGGCGAGCGCACTTTGGCCAAGTTATTAAAAAATGTGTGGAATGAACGGTCAGCTAATGAAAAGTCTCATGGCTAATAATGGGGCGGGTTCTTGGCCATTTTGGTCCAGACCTATTAATATATATAGTATATGTTAATAAAGTCTTCTGTTGCCCTGGGTAATGTTGCAGCGCCGGCTAATTGAATTGGCTGCCTTTGCTGATGGGACTTTTGACACATCTGTGTACACCTGCCGCATTTATATATATATATATATATATATATATATATATATATATATGAATGTAAGCGAATTTACACGCACGTGCGCACAACAACTACTACTTGTCGAACAGAGAGATACAGGCCCAATACACAAATGCAGCATTTCCCAATGGTGTGCACCTTAATGCGCATTCATGCGTACAAAGAGGCGTATGAGTGCTGCGATATCTGCACACCTGTCTGCTGTCTCTGTTATCTGCCAGCGATGATGACTACGACAAGGATACCATTCTCAGCTCAGCTTCTTTGGTCTTTTTTTCATTTCGCTGTGTGTCTCGCTATCTCTTAGTCCCTTTAGGTGCCTTACTTTGCCTTTGCTCGCGTTTAATTAAATGAAGTCGTTTGCATTAATGTTGTCATTACGCATTTGCCTACGGCAGCAATGGAGACAGCGCTCACGAAATTCATTATATAAATGGAGCACAGGTGCCGCCTATTGTCCAATTGTCATATGCGAAGCACAATTCACCACTAGAAACTTGTATTTATCAGCGTTTGGGCTACATGAGTTCATGTATAAGATATGACACGGAGCCAAGTCGACTCAATTCAAAGACAGTTTCATCTACTTAATGCTGATTGCAAACAATACGTAATTGCATTTATACAACGTCCATACGTATGCACATCAATTGATATTCAACTGTGCTGTCGAACTAAAACTAAAACTTTGCACGACAGTTTGAAATGTTCTCAGGTGCTGGTGTTGTAGTCAATTTCTGTAATTATAGATTCTATTATTGATATTTCAATTTATTTACTCAAACCTAAATGAGTATATTGTTTGAATGTTGTGCAGAGTTTAATTTCAGAAGCAACAATATGATTGATTGTGCTGTATGGAATGTAATACTTTGGTTAATTAAAACCATCTACACAATTAGTTGTGTGCCTTATTTAGTTCAGACTGTACAAATAACTAACATATTTGCTGTTTGGTTATTGTACTTAAATAACAAATAAAGTGGAGATTTAAGTTAAAGAAAATTTGGTTTCTTTTAACATGTAACAAGATAATAGATACAATATCTCCCTTCTAGTTAGATTATGTAAGTAAAATACATTTATGAGTAATGTTTTGCGTCTCGTAGGAAAGTAAACGATGTTTATCTTGTATCTTTTATACAGCTTAAGTTAATATCTTGGCAGATGTTCAGTGAAGTTTCTTTTAAGTTGACAGCTAGAACTATTTATGGTGTATTCGATTTACTTACTGTATCTTTTACTTCGCTTAGTTAGCTCAAGTTATTTGTAGACACTCTCCGGCACTTTGACGGCCATTTTGCTGGAATCTGGCGAATGTTTAAGTACGACCATAAGGGAGAGAGAAAAGCGAGAGCTTTAGTTGCCACTTGTGTTGCATGGCAGCTGCTACTGCTGTTGCTGTTGCTGCTACTGTTACTGCTTTGGCTAAATCTAAATTTGTGTTCTTTATTGCTTTCCTTTTTCGAGATGGCAAACTGGGATGCGCCAATTAAAGTGCACGCCAGAGTTTGTGGTAATTAAGCACACGGATAGCGTCAGGCGCCGTTAGAGTCGGCCATTTGGCCAGTCACCAGTCATTCAGTCTACATTATGTTGCTAGGTCAACAGCAGGAGAAGTATCAGCAGCACCAGCAGTGGAAGCAACAAAATTCATTCTGTGTGTGTGTGAAAAAGGAATGAAAAACCAATCGACACAAGTGGCAGGTGGCAGGCAAAAACGTAGCAGTTAACGGCAGCTAGTTCTGTCCATCTTACTTGGGGCCGTTTTTGTGGTCCACTGAACCTGGGACGTGAAGCCGTGCTTGATTTGATTTGTGCCACCGAATATTGCTGCCCTTGGCAGGCAAAACAATCAGCTCGTGTGTGCAAAGACAACATTCTCAGCGCCCACAAGAATGACCAGTTGTTGCAAGTGCAACATAGCCTATTACCGATTCTCATCCAGTCTCTTCAATCTACACCTTCATGTCAGAGACTTAGGTAGACTTAGATGAACTGACACTCATACACAAGAAAACCGATGAGTGAATAAATCACTAAGGAATACCCGATATTCGCGACCACTCGCAACTACTTCTCTGAGCCACTTTCTACTCATGGCAACCAAAATGTGCTTGCAAACCACTTTAGTTTTAAGTTTTACTCAAACCACACACATACTTAAGGTTGTATATTCCGACTATGTGTTTTCAATTGTGTGTGTGCTTTAATTAAAATATAAATAGTATTTTGCTAATATTCTTAAGTTAACAATACATTGCATCAATAACAAACTAGTAAACAGGGTCAGAGCTGGTGTTTCTTAAATTACATTTGCCGGAAATGTACACAAACTGTTTACTATCTGAACATCTTACAGTCATGTACCGTATTTTATTAATCAATAACTTTCAACAATAGTGCAGCACAAAATAATGAAGCTTGCGATGTTTTATGAATGCTATTTATGTAAAATGGACAAACGGAAACATAAATTGCTTGGCTTGGCTAATTAAAAGTATTTTATCGATTCTCAATTGTTCGTTAAACACAAAAGCCTCATTGGAGGAACAATAGCAAATCAACCATAAATGAGAAGTGTTAAACTTATTTGAAAATGAAGATTACTTTCTCTTTTTTTAGATTGTTAAGAGTTGTGTATTTTGTTTGCATTATAGTTGTTGTATTTTTTATAGTTGTATAGTTTAAAGTTGTTCTATCATATCGATTGACAAAAGCAACTGCTTAACAACACTGAAGTTCGTTGAATTCATAATTTTACAACATTTTTTGCACATGGTGCTGGAATAGACTATGTATTTTGTGTATTCGTGCTACTTAAACCGACAGAAACAATATTAAATACATAAGAAGACTCCAATAACTGGCTTGCAGCTGATTAACTGTACTTTGTAGAGTCCGATTAATCCACTCCATGTGGTGCCACACATTCGTGTATATTGATGGCATCTCCGTTGTGCCACAACCAATACGATGCGACACAAGGCCAACTAGCGTATTATTTGTGATCAACGGAGAACCTGTGTCTCCCGCGCAGGGATTTTGATCCAGTTTACCATCAAAGTTGCCAGCGCACAGCATTTCGGGATAAAGATTCTTTAGCAGGGTCACGCAACTGTTATGATGCAGCAGCGTGACTTCAATGTGCATCAAATAGCCAGCCAGTGGACCACCCTGTAATACGATATTATATAAAGTAGTTTAAGGTTCGTTAATGTAGTTAAGTTACCTTCAATATACGTCCCCAGCCTAGCACTGTATATTTGTTGCTATGTTTTGGCTCCTCAACGGGCAATTTAATAATACTGATAGCCGGATTATTATTAGGCCACGGATCGGCAAGCATAATTATTGCAATATTGTTCGTGTTTTCTAGTATATATTTCTTGGGTATAAAAACTTTTCTCACATATTTTCTTACCGTAGTATTTACAGATAGGAGACGATTTGGTGTACCGCCTACAACGACCATAGCTCGCTCCACATTCGGGCATTTGTATTTGCTTTTAAGAAGGTCTTTAGTATAAGAATAAAGATCGGTATCAAACTTTTACCCACTTCATTGTACAGATGGCAGCAGTGATCACAAATCGTGGCGCTATAATTGCCCCACCGCAGTAATGATTATCACCGAACATTATCTGTGGCTGACGTGCTCGTATGGAGACAACATATTTGGCCAGCTGCAATGTGTGTTCATTCCTTAGTGGTGATGTTAATCGTTTCTCTCGTTTTAGACTTATATTGTCAGCTTGGATAACAGAACTGCGAAGTAGATAAAACAGCGAAATCATATTAAAAACTGAACAGAAACAATTTCGAAAGATCATTTCAGGCGACAAACATTTCAAATGTGTGTTTAATAATAAAATACAAATAAAAATTAATAAAAGATAATAACTGCGGACTATTTTTCTGCATTCTATTTAACATCGATTACATATGTATATTATATGTGTTTAGCTATAGTTTGAATATGGTTATGCAAATTGAAATGTGGAAGATGGTTGCATAAATTCATGAGCAATTCAACGAGCAAATTTTTGACTATTTCTTTCTCTTTTACCAAGTTTTTTACTGAGCAGCCCCTGTTTATTGAACTTTTTTTCTTATAGTGCATTCAATAACGTAGTTGGCTTGATAGCACAATTTTAATATTGCCTGTGTTTTCACTTTAAAAACATAATTACATTTCTTGGCATACTTCAATATTGTTGTAAATCAAGTTTATATATAACTTTGGACTTACAATTGCACAGAAGTTGTGTGCGCCCTTTCAAAGCTAAAGCTTCAGACTTTTATGTTAAAAGCAGAAAAGTGTACGGTTTAGAAATCGAAACTGCCACACATTCCAAAGCTGAGCAAGAAAATACTTAGCCAAGTTAGAAATATAGCAATAAAGTACAACATTTATATTGCTGGCACTCGAGACGCAAAAGTACTAAAAAACCAAAGCTAAGCTATTTTTTATTATTAAGTTTCATTGTACAATTTATTGTCGAATACATTTCATTTCAACTTAGACTCGATGTCGATTTGATGCTGTCATTTGTGGACTTCAATTTTAGCTGAAATTTGATTAGGTTTAAAATGATTGCTTCCATATAAAATTTACCAAAAACTTCTGCACCATGTGTCCTCATCTCGACACAGTTTAGTTATGGTTGTAATTTTTTTTATCTTATTTTTTATTTTTTTCTTTGTCGTTGTCAGTCAACGATTCTGAAATACTTTTAGTGGACTTTCAGTGAACTGTTATGTGGCTGTGGCTGACTGGGCTTGAGTTTTGGGTTCGGTTTGGAACTTGCTGAAGCGAGCAACCCGCCTCAATGTCACTTTAGTTGACAGCTGTTCCACTAAACACTTGACTATTGTAATTTTCAATGTGTCAGACAATATTGTGGTTGGGTTTTAAGGGGACATTTGTGCTTGAAGTTTTTATTGCGTGACTTCCTTTTTGTGTCCCTTTTTTTTGGGATTCAACAGCCACTTTTGGCTATTATATACATAAATATATGCTATGTATATGTATTATTATTATTATATATATATGTTTGTATAATGTTCTCAAGTATGTTTTAAGCAAACTTTGCTCACAAACTTTGTTGCAAAAGTATTTTTGTGCTTCAAACGAACGATGCTCAAATATTTTCATTCTCGGCTGCTGCGTCAGCTGCACCAAATAATTGTGGTGCCTCTTTGGCTCCTCTTCTCACTGTCGCCCTTAATCTTCTCCTTTTTGGCCTATTTTCCGACTGTGGTACATCATTGTCTGGCCGCTTCGCTGATTTGTGGCAAGTAAATTTATTGACAATTCATGGCAGCACCAACACAAAAACATCAAACACCCAACCCAACATCGCACCATACCAACATGCCGCAAAAGCTGTTCAAGCGTTTTTTGTTGAACTTTGGGCGCAAGTTTGTCGTAAGTTGCGCTTTCCGGTTTTCCGGCGGTCCATGACAAAGTGCCCTGCCCATTAAGCCGTCGACTTTTCATTTTTCATCTTTTTCGCCTCCTCCTTCATCAGCTGCTTCTGTTGGCGTTGCTGCTGCTGTTTTAACACCCAACGCGCAGAGGACGAGCTGAATCTGTGCCTGCAACTGGCCAAAAGACAACAAAGTTTTAAATTAATGGCACTCAACTATTAGCAAAAAATTAAAAAGCCGCTCGGTTTATGTCTACAAACTTTCCGAGCGCCGCACTGTGGTAAATTAAAGTGGGCGAGTGAGGCGTTATTGGGGCGTACTTGCGTAGTTGGTTGCTGATTTTAAGCTTCACTTATTGGGTTTGGAAAAAAACGTAGCAAACTGTGTGCGTGTGTGTGTGTGTCAATTAGCACTGACAGCGACTTTAAAAGCATGCAACAGGCGAAAAAAACTGCAACATAGTGCAATGGCAATAGGTTGTTGTAGCTGTGTCTGTGTGCAAGAAAGAATGATGCTGTCGAGTTAAAAGAGGGTTGAAAAACTGAGCAAGCGAGCTCACAAAAATACATGCGCTTTGTCGTTAACTAGACGTACACCCTGATTTAAAATCCACTTATTTAAAATACCTTCAAAAATTCAGTAGCTATCTTCATGCTCAATTTAGTAGCTATAGCTGGAAATGGATTTATCGATTTGACAGATTTCTCCCCAAACTTGAAGCTTTACCCGCCACAAAGACGTTTGCAAAGTTTCAAATTTCTAGCTTTAAGGGTGTCGAGAAGAAGTTGTGTGCACACAGACGGAGAGACACCATGACGAATATTGCACAAATACAAAGGTAAAGAGTATAACTTCGGTATCAGTCTAAATATATGTAAATATTAATATGGAGAGCAACAGAAACCAATATACTCTGCTTGCCCTAGAGCATTTAAGTATAAAAGAAACTTTTGTTGCATCGCCATTTCTGTGTACATGACATGAGAATGCACTTTCACAAGGAATGGCCAAGATGGCCGCCAGGCAAGTGCGACTGTAGCAACTGTAAATGTAACTGTAACTCTTAGCTGACACTGTAAGTTTTGTTGGTCTGTTCCTGCGTAGAGAGATAAATAGAGAAAGCTGAACTTGGTCAACGCCTGAAGTAATCGGATGCTGTGACACATTTATTAAAAATTTATACAGCTTACAGCACCTGAGTTAATAAATTAATACACTTGATTTGTGTGCTCCTCACTTTCTCTTTGTGTGTGTGTGTGTGTCTGGGTAAGCTGTGTCCGCCTGTGTAGGTGTGTGTCTGTGTTTGTGGCAGCAAAATTAATTCGAATTTATTGCGCAACTCGAGTCGTACTGTAAGTGCAAACTCATGTCGTTCATACGCCGCGTCTGCCTCACAAATTAATTAAACAATTTTGCAATTGTTGGAGGTGCGCAAAGACGACGACGAAGAGGAGAGGAACACAAAGAAGAGGTTAGCTGCGGCAACCTTAGACTCAGGCACACAGCTGATGCATTGCTTTTTGGGCGGCACTCTAATTGAATTAAAGGCGCAACAAGATAGCGTCGTCGGGCAGACAATAATTAAAAGCGGTTGGCCAATAGTCAATTGGCACAGCACACAGCTGGAGACAGGCACCAAACGGTATACGGTACAACAGCTGTTCGATAGTTGACAAAGCAACGGCAACGGCAACAACAGTCGCCAGCCAGTAGCAACTCGAGACAGGCAGGAGTTATCGTTGTGGCAGCATTCAAGTAATAGAAATAAATTGACGCTGCACGCAGACCTCTTGCTTCCTCTTAAAAACAGGAGCATCTTAGCCATCGTCTTGACATCGGCCAAGTCAAGTGCCACTTGTACGCTCTCCCTTTCTGTCCTCCTACGAGTGTGTTTATGTGTGTGTTCAGCTTATGAATTGCCAAGTGAGCCAGTTGCCAGGCTCCTGCTTAAAGCTAATGGAGCGACAGCTCGCGTGTGTGCCTCTCAGTGCGTGTCCTTGTGTATGTGTGTGTTAGTGTTCGTGCACCCTTTAATATGTTTTGGTATCCTTTATGGATACCCTTTAAAAATAATATGTTAATATCAACGCGTATGCTGTCAGACTAAAGATTTTAGCGACTACGGCAAATCTTAATCTTAATCTTAATATAATCAAGATTCGTTTAATCTTTTGTTCATAAAATGCTAAGGTTTCACACAATAATAGTTCTTACAAATTAGCAGATCTCAAAGAAAGAATCGCGTTATAAGTCTAATATATGCTTGGTATGTGCTAGCCGGTCTCTCTTGTCGTTAGCATTTTCTCACTTGCCTGTTTTGTTCTCGTTCTTCTGTGCGCACGTAATTAAATCTAACTTTATTAGCACATTTGCTCAAGCGAGCGTATTCCATTTTAACGTTATGTTCGTTGCATGCACACAAGTAAACTCCCTACCTTTCATACTATATACCACCACATACATCTCATGAAATATTAAAAGAAATGCATAACACATACACACACCTAAATACCCAAGTTACTGACCACCAACGTCCACCTGTGTGAATTGCTCAATGAATTTTGTTTAAGTATATCATAAAAATGAAAGCACTTGATTTATTTTATATGTTTTTTTCCACTGACTGGAGGTTTTTAAATGAAATACTTAAGAGTGAAATTTTAAACAAAACTCAAAGAATTTTTATATATTTTTTCAATTTGTTCGCACAAAATGCTCTCAAAAGTATGCTTTAAAAATGACAAAGGTTCTGAGTCAGTGGAAAAAAATACATTTAGCTTTACCTATTTCAAGTATAAAATAGATTTAATAACATTATTACATCTATAAGTTGTGCAACTGTTGTTGTTGCTGTTAATTGTTATTGTTGAATGTTGTTGTTAATTGCAGTTGTTGTGTTAAAAGGTCCAGCCGCCTGTAGCCACCAAAAATAATTATAAACCACCACCACCACCAACCAACCAACCAACCAACCAACCAACCACTACAACACCACTCTCTGTCACAATCTCTCTTTCTGTTTTTTCATCTTAATATAAATTTTTATTTTTGTCATGTAGCAGAATCCACTCCAAAACGTACAGAACACAAATTGTTTATAATGGCCATTTGGTAATTAATTTAACTATCTGCTCACATTTCTCTTATTTTCCAAAAACAAATAAATAAAAAAAAACAAACATCACGAAACGAAACCAAACGATATTAATAAACAAAACTGTGACGCAAATTAATGTGAAAAATGCAACAAATTAAATACAATTATGAACAAAACTAAATAATTGAAATAATAACAACAACAACTCATAGTTGAACACTGCAAGGCCACGCCCCCTGGCCGCCTTTGCCGCGCTGCGGCCATCGATGTCGATGCTGACGTCGGCGTTGACGCAAGCTGTGACGTCAAACACTCTGCCTCTGCTGCCGCTGCTGTTGCTGTTGCCGATGATGCTGACGATGATGAACGATGGCGGCCAAATGCTCTAAATGCAGGCCATGACAAAACAACAAAAACAACAACAATAGCAACACATCAAAACAACAATAACAACAAGAGTACTAAAACACCAACAACAACAACAACGAGTCAAAGATTAACGCCTCGAGCAAGCTTTCCGGAGATAATGCAGCCACGTCTGTCGCTCAACGGCATGTTGAATCCACCATATCCCTCGCTGATGCCCTCGCCGCGTCCCCTGTACAGGGATCACAGCTCCAGGTCGATCAATCCGCTGACAGCGTACGAACAGCAAATGGCCGAACTCGACGGCAGTTTTTATGCGAGCAATGCGGCTTACTTGGGTGCTGGCATGGGTGGCAGTGCGGGCGGTGCAACAACGTGCACCAATCTGACAGTGGGTGGTGCCAGTGCAACGAACAACACAACGTCGGCCAGCGGTGGTGGTGCTGCTGGTGGTGGTGCTGGTGGTGGTGGCAGTGGTGGTCCTGGTACTTCTGGTGCCTTTCACACAACCGAACTCTCAATCACACCAACAATGGCAGCTGATGAGCAATTTATTGATTTGGGTAGCCTGCGTCGCTTCTCAATCGATCGTCAGAGCTTTCTCGGTAAGGTGTATGTGTATGCGTGTCTTTGTGTATGTGTCTTTATTCCACTCCTTGCTGCCTGTATTCCTTCCTTTACACTACTAAACAAACTTGAACTAAATCGAGTTTTTTTTTGTTTCACTTAACCCGTAACTCTATCAAGGAAAAATCAAGAAAGCTTTAAGTTAATAACGAAAATTCGTAACAAAAGTTAAATCAATTTCATTTGATAATTTTAACATAAAAAAGCTTATATAGAATCGGCTAATTATTTGATCGGGGCAAATGAGAACTGTCCTACGATTTTTAATGAATATTGTCTTTGATTTTTATTTTTTACTTTATCATATCTTCAAGACTTAAAATTAAAGATACTTTTTGCCCCATTCATTGAAAAAAAGATATAAATATATTAAAATATTGTCTTCATGCCATTAATTAATTTTCAATTGCATTTCCTTTTGCAGATTTAGGCCCCAAGTTTGGCATGTCCCAGCCAAAATTTGGCCAGAGCGTCTCGCAACAAGGTTTCTTTACGTCGCACGACAGTTTGGCCACACCATGCGCTTCCCGTGCATCGAACTCGCATATGGCCACCGTAAGCACTGCCTCCGAAATGGATTTATTGCACAACAAGCAACGCACCAACAACAACAAATCGCGCGGCCGTCTGAAAACCATTGGCGGCGATCAGCCGCTGCTGGGCACCTGGAATCGATCGACAGGCCGCGGCTCGCAGGATAACACCCTGGGTGGTGGCGGTGGTGCAACAAGCGCCCTAATGGGTCATACCCAATATGGCGGCAACTATTGCAATGGCACCGATCGGTAAGTAAACATTCGATAACTAACAAAAAGACTTTTGCATAAGACTAGTAAGTTTATATACTGACTGACTGACACAAGCTCCTAACGGCATCTCGAGATGATAGCAAACAGACTTCAGTGGATTTTTTCAAAACACATCTGAAAATCATTAAATTTTAATGTCAAGGTGGCTTGTTAGCTGTCGTGCGGATATTCTAACGATCAACTTTAAAATATTTTGATAGGAGTTATGTCGTTGTTTCCGATTTCTATGATTGAAATGACTAGGATAAGGAACTTTTGAGATATGTTGCTCATAGACTCCAAACAAATGCTGTTCTACAATGAAATCTTATTTAAATTTCTTACTTTCAGCTACCCGCGCTCACGTTCACAGCAGCATGCGCACCACAATGCCGGATCGCAAGGATCGCACCACCCTTACCAGCTGCAGCACTCTGCCTCAACGGTGTCGCACCACCCGCACGCACATGGACAGGCGACGCAGGGCGGCCCTGGACCGCCACATGGCGGCCATACGCATCAGACACCACATGGCGGCGCTAGTGCACATAGTGGTGGTGGTGCAGGTGGTGCACATGCCGCACAGGGGCATCATCATAAGCCTCATCGCACTGCCTCGCAACGGATACGTGCCGCAACGGCCGCCCGCAAGTTGCACTTCGTTTTTGATCCAGCGGGGCGGCTGTGCTACTATTGGTCAATGGTGGTTTCGATGGCATTTCTGTACAACTTCTGGGTGATAATCTACCGCTTCGCCTTCCAGGAGATCAATCGCAGAACGATTGCGATCTGGTTCTGTTTGGACTATCTGTCGGATTTTTTATATTTGATCGATATATTCTTTCACTTTCGCACTGGATATCTCGAGGATGGGGTGCTCCAAACGGATGCACTCAAATTGCGCACACATTACATGAACTCAACAATATTCTACATTGACTGCCTGTGCCTGCTGCCGCTGGACTTTCTCTATCTATCGATTGGCTTCAATTCGATATTGCGCAGCTTTCGATTGGTGAAAATCTATCGATTTTGGGCATTTATGGATCGCACCGAGCGGCACACAAACTATCCGAATCTTTTTCGTTCAACGGCCCTCATTCACTATCTGCTTGTGATATTCCATTGGAACGGCTGCCTCTACCACATCATACACAAAAACAATGGATTCGGTTCACGCAACTGGGTCTATCACGATTCCGAGTCAGCGGATGTCGTCAAACAGTATCTGCAGAGCTACTATTGGTGCACTCTAGCCCTAACGACCATTGGGGATCTGCCCAAACCGCGATCCAAGGGCGAGTATGTGTTTGTGATATTGCAATTGCTATTTGGCTTAATGCTCTTTGCCACGGTTCTCGGTCATGTGGCCAATATTGTGACGTCTGTGAGTGCAGCGCGCAAGGAGTTTCAAGGTGAGCCCTTAAGTAATAAACATATATTAATTATATACACGCAAATCAAGTGAGAGAATAGTTTAAATATTAAACAAACACATTTCACAGATAGATAGTAAATTTGTATGCAGAATAAGCTTAAAAACCGGATGTTAAAATTAATAGGAATTATTCTCCAAAAATCTTGTTATATCTTCCATTTAAAATGTTCAAAGGATAAGCCAGAAAAACATAGAAACACAATTTTAAAGTTTTTGTATCATTATCCGTTATGTTTTCTTAAACTCTTATCTCTACAATGGTAAGATGGAATGTATAAATTGTGGTTTTTTCTTCTTTGTGGCTTTCAATATTTACGAGCTGTCTGATTAAATTGTTGAGCAGAGGGAGAGCTAGGTTAGATACACACACATACACACATGCACGCACACTCTCACACTTATACATACATATGGGAGCAATAATCCGATGCAAACACGTATACAAAGCAACAGGATGACAGAAAAAAACCAAACAGACAAAGAGCGAGAGAGATGGATGAAATCTTGGGGCTTAGAAAGCATTTGACAAAAGCAGAACAATGAGTCAAGGCACACTCAAAAATGTATGCAAAACTTTTTCCGCTTTGGCATTTTAGCTGCTTGAATTGAGCAAAACTGTGTATACAAAATAAATATGTACTATGTATATCTGTATTTATTCAAAATCCTGCTTGGCTTAAGAGACGTTGCTCATTTTCTTTTCTATGGCAAGTCGAGTAGACTCCACTCTGTCGCAAGCTCCTTGAGCAGTAAGCAGAGTGTGCACTGTATAGTACAGCAACTTGTGAACTCAGTAGGCCATGCGGCCATTAGCTAAATGAACTCGTTTATTTGGGCCCCATAAATAAGTGGGCAAAATGCAAGTGTCGCCATTGCAGTCACTGTCGACATCACAAACGTCTGCGCCCCAGCCCCCTCCTGTGGTTCTCTTGTCGTTTCATCGTTTTAATTTCAAAGAAACGCCCAAGTCAAATGGCCACTGAGCCGGCGAGCAAGCAATTCAAGAAAATGGACAAAAGTGGGCGAAAAACTTTCATTAGGCGACGTCAGCTGAAAATATTAAGGCCACTCAACGGCAATGAGCCACAAAGTAAAAATGCCCCCAAAGGACAACGGACACTGGACATTGGACATTGGACAAGCGAACTGGGACAAACAAAGCCATTCCTCCAGCTCATTGATGGGCGTGGCACAGTAAGCTGCATGCTGCTCTTGCCTCCTTCTCCTCCTTCTTCAAAATGTTTACACAACACTTTTTCATGTGTTGCCACACACACACACACACACACACACGTACACAACGGACAACAGCGATGAGATGAGATGAGATGAGAAGAGCAGAGCGGAGCAGTTTAAGCGGAGCGGCAAGAAGTCAGCAAGCAAAGCTCAGCGGCTTAATGGACGAAACGTGATGCTGCATTAATTTCTGGATTTTATGCACTTGCAACCTATGTTTTTTTTGGTTTATTTGTTTTTTTTTTTTGTGCTGACCTTATATTTGCATGCAACAAATCTCAATTTTTATTTCAGCACTCGAATTGTTGGGTCTTTCGCTTATAATTTTGATGCTCTTGTCAAGGGTATTATGAATTCGTTTTTTATTGTGCGAAGCAGTAAAATAGTTAAAAAGCTATCTACATTACGTGTTTATATTGATCAGTAATGATAGTCAACCTCATGAATGTAAAAGACCTATCGAATCAATTTTTCAATATTTAAGTCATATTTTCCAAGCCAAGGTAAACAATTTTTATTTTTTCATCGAGTCTTTAGTTTAAATAATATTTGCAAACTTCTACTAATGAAGTAATTTTTATTTTATTTATATAGTATATACAGGCAGTTGTTAATACAAGAAAGTTATTAGTACTACTAAGAGGCTTTCATCTGTGCACATATACCAATTTGGTTAGAATCATTTTCTTGCGTTCCCAGCATATTTTCGAACCATTAAGAAGCAGTCACTTAAACTTCTTAAGAGCTTTATTTCTACCTATAAGTCGTAGGTGTTTAGGAAACTATTTGATACTCCATCTCCAGAATCCCAAAATATCAACTTTGAGATATTGATTTTTACTACATCATCGTTCACTTCGCTGGTTCCTGACACTTTCGTTCTTCAAATTTCGTTCATTCTCAAATTTGCATCCAGCCTTTTACAGCAGTGGAAATTTAGGGTACCCCCAAAAGCATAAAGTCAAGAAATTCACTTAGTTTGACACGACCATTACCTTTCTTGTCCATTAGGGTAATCAATATTTGACTATCCTCCTCGCTAATCACCTTACCCTGACTGGCCATCACAGAGCGCACATCGAGAGCATTGAAAGAACCACTGTGTCGGCGATCGAACACATTGAAGGCCATTTGCAAATTTTCAACGCTCTCGATGTCACGCAGCCGTGGTTCCATTGTTTTGAGGAACCGATCAAAGGTAATCTTGTATTTACCATTGCAATTGGCCGCTCGGAACTGATCGTATAACTCCGATTCGGTCTGCTCCTGACCTATGGCAAGCATGATGAGTCGCAGTTCCGAAGCAGATATCTCGCCGTCGTGATTCACATCATATTTGTCATAGAGCTCGCGCAGTTCAGCAAGAAATTCGGGCGCCAAATGTTCTGTCATTTGCCAAACAAATTAAGAACTGACCAAGTATTTCAACTAGTACAAAAAGATAAAAAAAAAAAAATACAAAAATATTTAATGTTGTATGTTTTTTGAGCAACAAATAAAACGAATAAAAAGCCGAACTGACAATCAACTCACAGCCGCATAACTTGAACTTGAGGGCTAATAAAACACTTAAAACACTCTTGCGCATCGCTGAGTTGGCAACTTTTTTTTTTTCCTCCCTATAGCAGGGAAAACTTTTAGCACCCATCCCATTTTTATACACAATAATAATAATACATCATATAACCAGGCACACAAGCGAGAGCGAAAGAGAGAAATCATCCATCAATTTGTCAATTCAGTGCTTGCTTGCTTGCTTCGAGTGCACGCGCCGACCACAAGAAAGCAAACGAGGCTCTCGATGTTGTGGGCAGAGCTTACGGGACAACAGGAGCCGGCTGCCTGCCTGGCTAGCGGAAAAAAAAGAAAACCGCAATATAAACATGACCACAACCGAATGCAACTTTCGTTCGACGCTCAAATGCTCTTCAAGTGCGGCGGCGTATGTGTAACATATTAAGCATACAACGTGTGTGTATGTATGTGTATCAAATTGTGTCAATAGGAAAAAGGTTAAGTTAGAGCCAAGTGGGTTGTAAATATTATTAATATATTGGTATATATGCAATGCTCCGAATGGCTTTTTAAACAGCCAATGAGAGCCGCAGTGACGGTTTATTTAACTGCCAGCAAGATATTTTATTTATATAAGTTAGAGTTTGAAACTTAGCTGAGAAAATAGTTTTATTTAAAGTTGAGTAACCTTTAATTTCACGCTTAATAAATATTTCTCAAAATAGTTTTAAAACCCTTTTTGTTCAAACATAGTTTCTCTTCAAGCTCTTTAAGCCAAACACATATTTTATAAAATAGTTTCACAACTTTTTACCGTAGGTATGAGACTTGAAAACATATTAAAAGCTGTCTTACTAAATAGTCATCAATCTTAAAGTTTGTGCAAAGCATTAAACATTTTCCTTATGCAATTTATTTTCATTAAACTTTCGTGGCTCGACTTTACTTTTTTGTTTTAGCTGCATAATCCTTCAATTAATGAGCATTTTTATTTTTCTTTTTGTTATTTATAATTTTCCTTTATGCAGCAATAAATAAATAGCTAGACCATCGCTTGACATTTTCACTCCGATCTCGTTGATATCTCTACATTTTTTTTTTACCACAACCAACTATCGCATTCAGGAAACTCATTCAAAGCTCTTCTTTTTATACTGTTTTCTCTGCGCCTTTATTTTTTTTTTGTGTATTTTCTTTTACACGCAGTTTGCAGGAATATTGCAAATACCGCTTGTCATGGCTTAGTGATGGCCTTCTGCTACGTTAAGCAAACTCCCTCTGGCTAACAACTTAAAAACTTATATATCTCTATATATATTTACTTAGTAACTGCCCGCTTCCGTGTTCCTCTTCGATTCACGCTCTCTTTATTCATCTAACGTTGTGTTTTCCTTGCTGATTGGATAGATGCGAGAAGGTTCTGGTGCATGAAAATTGATTTTCAAATAGTTGGCCAGCCTTTTTTCAAATTTGATTGACGTTATTACATTACATAACATCACATCAGGCGCACAGGAGAAAAGCTAACACACACACTCACACACACACTTGGGACTTATACCAGCAGCTGGTTTAAGTTATTCATCCATTTAGCCTCACTTACGAACCCAACTGGCTTGCCTGACTGGGCTGACTGGCAGCTTCAGCACAACAAGTGGAAAACTGTCATTATGTTTGAGTTATTGATGATTTTTCAAAATCATTTTAGCAACAATGTTGTTGCCACACACACACACAGACTCACACACACACATATATACGAGCTGCCGCATGTAACATTCACGCTTTGTTAAACGCAATGGCAGCGGCTTGTTAACGCCAACACAGGCGCAAACTTTAAACGCTTGCTACTCTTGTTGTTGGTGTTGTTGTTGTTAGTTTGGTTTGGTTTGGTTGGCAAAAATTGCAAACATGCTTTTCCAAATATGCCATTCAAAATTATGTTAATTTTGTTGCTGGTGCTGCTGCTCTTCGAGCTGCTCTTATGTAATTATTAGTGTAAATAGTTTTTTATGCAAATTATGCGGCAGCAGCGATGTCAACGCTTTTGATTGATGTTCTTCTGCTTATACTCACAACCTTTCTGTAAATGGATGTGTGTGTGTGTAAGTTGTAACGGTCTGCTGCTGGGGTTTTATGTTGCTGTTCTCGCCTTTTGCTGCAGTTGCTTACTGCAATTAAAACAATTTATGTGCTCAATTTAGTCACAAACACACACACACAAACACATCCACATACACATACACACACATATATACTGGCCACTGGCTCAGCTCACTTGGAGATTTGTAGTGTTTTACGTGCTGGATTTGCAGCCATTTTGACTTGAACCCATTTCATCTTACTCTCTCGCTCTGGCTTTCGTCTTATATTGTATTTGTACGTATGCGTGTGTGTGTTTTTATACCCTCAAACCATTAAAAATAGCTGAATACAATAGTTGTGCAGCATTATGAAATAGTCAGAAGCAAACAGTTTCAACACAATATATAAACTTTTTGTAACATCGCAAAGCGCAAACAATACCAAATAGTAGCAAACAGATCTGATAATCTAATGTTGAGGTTTAAGGTGAAAAAATGTATATCGTGTTACGTTTTTAATATGTAGCAAGGACTTGAGTTGAGGTTATTTCTTAGTTGGGCGCGCTTCATTTCTTTTGACTTTACTCTTTTTATTTATTTTACAGTTTTCCTGTTGCGTTTTCTCTCGCGTGTCTAAAAATAGCAATGAGCGACGTACGCAGGAGCTGCGAATGCCATTGTTACTGCTCTGGTGTGAGTGAAAACGAGACAGATAGAGGGCGAGAGAGGAAGACAGAAAATATTCACATTCGGTGCGCTCTTTTGCTTTTTGCCATTGCCATTGCCTTTGCGTTTTTGCCTTTAAATTGCTTTTGCCTTCTTTAGCAGGCAGCATCAGCATCGTCCATTATCCACTTTAACTTGCGCGCCTTTGCCAGTGTTTAAGTTTGTGTGTATGTGTAAGTGTGTATGTGTGAGTGTGTAGGTCTGTGTGTGCTTGTTGTTGTTGTTCGTTTCGCTGTTTGGTTTCGCTTGCCACAGCAAATGCTTCTTCGCATGCCCCGTGTTTGTGTGTGTGCTCGTTCTGTATGTATGTGTATGTTTATGTTTGCTGTTGATGCCTTTGCCCTACAGCTGTAACCGTGAGTGCTTCCCTGTGTGTGAGTGTATGTATGTGTGTGTGTGTGTGTGTGTGTGTGTTTGTGTATTCCAATCAATATTGTAGACTCAGTCGCCGCTGTTGGTCGCATTTACCCATTAAGCTGCATGTACGCCAACTTACCGTCGTATTTTTAGAACATTGCTTTATTTCCGTTGTTGTTGTTGTTGGTGTTGGTGTTGGTGGGATTGTATGGCATGTAGCTGGTCTTTAAGGGCAAAATATTCTATTATCCTTGAAAAGCGAATTTGCCAAGGATTTTGTGTTGCAAGCGTTTTTCTTTTGTTGCTTCTCCTGCATTTGCTGTTGCAGCTGGCATGCGCATTGTTATTGTTATTGTTATTACAATACTGGCTAACGGAGCGCATTTATTTTTGCTTGCGCGCCCGAATAAATTCACGAGAGCATCAAGCATTCCACACACATATATACTTTCACCCAGTGCTATACAACATCATCATTATCAACATCATTAGGCACTTCGTCACGAGTACAGAGGGTGCAGCATAAATCCATAATTAATGATACTAATTGGTTTTTTGTGGAAAACTCAGCAAGTTCAGCGAGCATATAAAAGAACAACTCAAACACCAAAGCTTTTTAGCGAAAACCTCAACTGCTTGAGCACACTTACTGGAACATTAAATTATTACAGCTTTAAAGATATATACAGGAAATGTTTTAATGGCAACGCTTATGAATTTTGAACTTTCGTTTATCCAGCTTTTGAAAAAGTATTAGCTGTATAGATCGAATATATTCCATTAGGCCTCTTCTCCACAAAGCGTTTAGTCCTAGCAGGGATTTTCCTTTAATACCTATTTTTAGTTTTAAATGAATCCGAATCTAAAATAAAAAGGGAAAAAAATAATAAATTAAGACCGGGTTTATTCAGTTTTATTGCAAATATAAATAGAAGTAAGGAATTTGAAAAATGCTATATCTGCGCTGAACTTTGACCCTAAGGTTCGAGATTCCTAACCAAACCTTTATATGATTGAAGCCCTGGCTTGAACCAAGCTTATCTTCACACAAATAAATAGGTGCACACTACCATTATCTAAACTTTGTGTTATCCAGTTACTTAAATACTTTTTATGCTATAAATACAGAATCATTTGTTATTACCGCAACTAACCTCAATTAATTGCTAGCTTATAAGCCCAAAAGCAGTTGTCATACCATTTCCACCCTAACCCCAAACGTTTTCTTCACAGCTAGTTTACAATCTCCAAACATATCAAGTCAATAAAAAGCTGGTTTTTTGCTTCAGCTTTTCAGCACATATCCGCAACGAACTTCCATCTTTAGATTTTCGTGTCCTTTTCTCTCATTTTTTTCGACGTGAGTCAGTTCTTTGTGTGGCATGCACACAGGCACAAGCGCATCAGCGTTGCTCTTAAGTGGTTTCTAGTTAGTCTGAAATTTTCATTTTCCCACACACATCGTCTATGCATTCAGCCTTCAGCCCTGCCCCCTCTCTGGCTGCCTGCCTGCCTTGCTGCCTTTTTGTCTTGGGCTTATGAAAAGGCAGGAAGAGCAAGTTTTTGTCACGCATATTTACTGTTTGTATAAACTCAAGCCCGTGTCCCATAACCCCGCCTGTATCCTGGAAAACTTGCTGCTGCACTTTGTTTGTCAGACAATGGTATGAACTTTTGCACCCCAGATTCTGCTTTGTCTCTCTGTCTTTTCTTTCTTATATTGTTTCACAACAAAAGGCAGAAACCGGCATTTACACACACATGATTCTTAGTTTTTAGTTATTTCTTTTTGCAAACACACACGCACTTAATCCCTGACAACCTCCAGTAACAATTGTCTTGATTGCCAGACAGTTAGACGCTTGTCAGCAGTCAGATTTTGTTGCCAGTTGGCAGTTGAACTCTGTCGTGTAGAACAAAAGCGACCGTGTGCAATATCTCTAAATGCAATTATGGCTGCAGATTAGTGCTTTAGCTGATGCAGGCGGCCCACACAATTGCTGCAACAACAGCAGGACAGGCACCAGCAGCCGCAGCCGCAGCCGCAGCAACATCAGATCAAAACTGCGCCTGTGGCAATTGTGGCCAAGCAGAGCATAAAATGAAAAATAAATATGAAAGCGCAATGCAAAAAAAAAAAAAAAGAGTATGTAGAAAAATAACGGAAAAATCTGAAGAAATGTGCGGTAAAGATACGAAGCCAAATGCAGTTTGTAAAAAAAAAAAATAAGAAAAAAACGACCTCTCCCCTCGGGCTAAACCACGCCCCAGCTGTGCCACTAACTTCGGGGCGAAATGGTAAATTAAATTTTGTGTCGGCAAAAATGCAACGAAATAGAAAAATGCGTTGAAAGTAAACGTCGCTACGGCTCCTAAGCATAACATAAACTATTATGCCACAGAACCAGAGAGCGAAAGAGAGCTGGAATCAAATCTCGAATAATTGCTACATAAACAAAGTGTCCCACAAAACCACAATTATTGAGACGAGTCCAAGCGAGACCACGCTCCAAAACTGTACTTTACATACATACATATATATATATATATGTATATATACATGTGCCTCAGTTTGTGTGCACAGTTCAAAAATGTTCATTTCAATGTACTATTGATTTTGGTAGCATTCTTTTAAGCAACATTCATTTCAATACCAGTGTTATTTTTAGCTTCAGGTATTTTTTGGAAGCTCGTAAATTATTCTTTGGGTAACATTCATTTCAAGTTTTCCAATTATTTTTTTTATTTTCAACCGACTGCAAAAATAAATTAAGGTCGAGTTTCATATTCAAACATAATATAAAATTCTTTTGTGATTTTCATATTTTGCTAACTTAAGTTTGCATAGTCTTTAAATTTGCATTGCTTTTGTTGTTCTTTTCCCTTTTCTGTATAAATTTACCTCGCCAAAATCAAATTTGACTTATTTCGACGCATAAAAAATTCCATTTGGAATATGCAATCGTTTTAAAATTTAAACAAAAATTTTTCGTACGGTGTACAATATAAATATTTTGGCAATTTCCACGCAAACAAAGAGGCTGCCATGGCATATGCAATTAATATTTAGATTGATTTTCAATAGTTAAAAAAGAACCCACCGAGCGTAACGTGACATGCACAACCAAAAACTCTCCACCAACCACCCAAACACAACCTCTACACCCGCCACAGCAACAACTCCTCGTTTATCCACAAGTTTCCGGCTCCAATGCCGGAATGTTGGCAGTATCATGCAGCCAAGCAGAACCGCAATAAAAATCGCTGTAATTTTGCATACTGTCGTCGTATGTGCGTGTGTTTCTCTCTGTTTGCGTGTGTGTGGTGTGTTCGTTGTCGTATTTGAGGACGTGTATTTTTGCTATCAGGAAGTATATCCGTTGTATGTAATGGCTATGTAGCTGTGTCAAAGACGCTTGCTGCGTTACCATGCAATAATCCTTGGGATGCGTTACCTCTTTCAAGTTGTTTGTGGGGGGCGTGGCATGGGGGGCAAATAGAAGTATTCGAATGATAATCGATACACGAGGTTTGAGACTGGTTACTGGTTACTCAATACCCAATGCTGTTACTACTGTCAGCATCAGTTACGCAATATTTTTTGCACAACAACAATAATAATAATATAAAAACCCACAAATGTAGCAAGCTGCCTCCAAGGCAAACGATGCCAACTATTTCAAACAGCAAAAGGATAAGCCAAAAAGTACGCAAAGAATTGTAAGCTACACAACTAGGAATTCGATTTGTTGTCATTCTTATGTTTTGTGCCAGAGCTACGGTTGACTGATGATTAAAATTGTGCACATAAAGTCGCTTCTGATAACATACAAAAAAATATTTTAAGTTACAACAACATATAACTTTTTATATAACTTTATATAACTTTGTTACATAAAATAGTCAACTCTCTAAAGTATTTTAAGGGCTCCATTGTAGAGCACTTATTGACAATAGTGACATATCAAAAGTTCCTCAAATTTGAGTGCAAATCTTTGTCGCACAAACCTTGAAAAACCAAAATTCGCCAAAATCTGAGCAAATGACAAACTGACAATGACAAAGAAAACCCATTGTTGTCACAACATTTTGCCAGCAATTATAAATAATATTACTTTTTTATATTATCAGATTACAGCTATTGAACGATATGATAACCGATGTGAAAAGCTTCTGTTTGAGCTATATATTTGACATACGTGCGATTAGAATCGACCACTTATTATTGTTAGTTAACTTAAGTGTTAGATGTAGTACTCGGAAACATATAAAATAAAATATAAATAACATTTTTTAAAAGTTTTGTCTTTCAATAAGAAAAATTCTATATAAAACGTGAAACCTTAATATTTTAAAAAAATTGTTGATTGTCTTATATTTTAGTTCTTTTCGATTACAAACAAAAATCTTTTGGATGTTCAATTGATTAAGCATTATTACAGATACGCTTTAAGGTGATTTCCCTTCTAACTAGTCATTCTCGCAAAGTCCCTCACATCAACATTTTTACATACCAAAAGTCAACAAATTCACAATAAATATATGGTGTAGTAGGCTTTATTTAATTTACTAAAACCTGAGACATTTCAAAGGATGACTCCTTCAGACAGACGCGTTGTACAGTCTTCTGTGCAGTTTGCTCGCAGACGGTGGGAGCCCACGTGGTATTGCTTCTGACAGCCAGTTTGTAATCGCCAACAACTACCCAGTTCTTGGATTCACTGTAGAGCACCAAGCAGTCGCCATCAGTAGGACGGGGCTGACCCGCGGCCCATGGCAGATACCTGGCCTGTTCACCAGTGCTTTGCCAGAAGTAAAGACCTTGGGTATTGCCTAGTTTGTTGCCAGACGTCCAGAATTCAACCGTGCCGGGTTGTGTGGTATTAAGCCATTTGCTGATCAGCTGCAGCTGATTCAAATTCTGTATACTGATCAGTTGGGAGCCCAGGGCGCGACAATAACGTTCGGCCTCAAACCAGTTCTGCCATTTGGTGGACACTTGCAGACACTTGTCGCTCACCAGAGAGAAGTTCTTGGCACAGCTGGTAACAGCGGCTTGGCCGTTAACCGACTCCAGCTGGGTAAATGCCAGAGCAAGAATTGCAAATCCAATGAACTGTTTCCACAACATTTTGTTAAGTAAGGCAAGGAATAACTAACTAAATGGTCAGTTGACGCTTATTCTTTATATACTTGTTGCTTGCTGAAGCTTATCTCGTTGTTGATTTGATAAGCTAGCTAAAATAAATTATGCGCTATCTTTACAGAAAAGGAATCCCGGCAAAATTCATGAAAAATACGTGATAAGGAAGTTTCTGATAAACAATTAGCAGAAGTGTGTAAAAGTTTAAACATCAATTAAAAGATAGAGTTTTAATTAAATTAGTCATACTGTTGTGAATAGTAAGCATAGTTACTAATACCTTATAATAAGTGATATGATAAAACGTTCTGTTCTCGATGTTTATAAGAAGAAATTAAGCATTCGAATAGGGATTTAAATGAAGAATCAGTGTATTATAGTTACCTATGTATAAAACTTATTTTTCCAATGTATGAAGAGTCTCCAGCTTAGGAACATAAGTTGTTTATTTCGGATTTTCGATTAATCTTCCCGTTTCCGATATACACATGTAATAACAACAAAATCTTAAATTTCGAAAACTTGGAGACGGATTTTGAAACATTAAACGAAATAAGGACAATCTGTGAAATTTTTGTTGAAGTCGGTTGAGAAACACCGGAGATTTAGAACATTAAATTTAAGGAAAGTTTGCAGTCGAAGTACATACATACTTGCAAGCACTAAACAGGGTTCAGGGTATCGTCTAGTCGGTATTTCTTACTTCTTCTTACTTGTTTTTTGTTTCTTAGTTGACATTCAGTTTGCTATCTTAATTATCAAGAGTTTACATTTGATGCTATGCATTAGACCACAAATAATTCCATGAGTTACCAACGCAAAAACTATTGAAAGTGAAAAAGTTATCACCATTACGTGCTGAAGGTAATAAAGATAGCGCCTTATCCATTAGTCTATCAGTTTTAAGTTTTCTCAGTAGCATTAATAAAACCGAAAGTAACAACATTTCCACCCAGCTCAAAGTGTCAATTGATATATTCAATAAGTAAAATAGAAAAGCAATTTGTATATTAAAGTATCAACGACAACAGAAAGCCAACGACAATTGAAGAGCTTAAACCTAACAATGTATTGAAATTTCATCAACCGTTAAGAGTCGAGCAAAAGGTTAAATGATAAATGATTGTTGTGACGAATGTGGCGAAAAAGAAATGCGAATCCAAACTAAAGGCAATGGATTTTGCCCAATTGTTTATTGGTCTTTGGACGCAGCGGCGTCACTTGCATTATAGATGAGTTGTTGAGTTAAAGGGGAGCTACAATGGGCTAGGGATGGGTGGAAAGGGAGTTGCCTGCTGGGCCGACAAGCAATTTTATTTATTTGTTTTCAATCTGTTTGCTTGTTTGCCAGTTGGTTTGCTAATGTTTACACGAGCAAACACAATTCGTCCGCAATCTCCACCGCTTCCCCGCAGCTGCACGTATCAGCTATCCCGCCAAATGCTCTCAGCCGTTGTCTGTCAATGTGGCACCACCAATAACAGCATCAACAACAACAACAACAGAAAGAGCGCTTACTACATACATACGTTCAGCCGCAGTTGTCAATCGAGAAATTGTGTAAATATTTGCAGGCAGTGACGTTGAGTCAAGCAGAGATTTAATTTCCTCTCATCGAGCGCTGCTTGGTTATCCACTCAAACACACACAAACACACAGAGAGAGAGTAGGAAGACGTGCCTTGTATGGACGAAACTGCACTTAACTGAGAAAAATAAATCGAAGTTGGCATTAACCGGAATGTAATCTTAACTGCTTAGCTTATGTGCTTTACTGATTTGCAACTCTTGCTCTTAGCCAATTACTGCAGGCCAATTATAGTATTTTTTCTTTGATTGTAATCCAGATATGTCAACAGTTTTTTGCTTTTGATTCATTTTAATCTGTCTCTCGATGCAAGCACTTCTCTTAATATTATGCATACGCCAGGTATTACGGCAGCCATATATTGTTTTCTCAAGAACTAATCAGCGCTATAAATCGACGAAAGGGCACATTGAAATTTATGCAGAACAAAAAGTTGATAGGGTCTGAAGCCTCAACGATTAAATAGAAGCACTCGCGATACTTTCTCTCTCTTCTTCTCGGTTTTTGGTCATTTTGTATGCGGCTTGTGTTTCGATTTGCGTGTAATCCACAAAGCAGACTGGCTTGCATATATAATTAGAGTATACACATGCATACATATGGATTTATTTTGGTATATTTGGGTCTATTTGCAGCCAAGCTGGATGGAGTTAAGACGTACATGCGCATGCGGCGTGTGCCCAATCATCTGCAGGTGAAGGTCATCAAATGGTTCGATTACCTGTGGCTCACGCAAAAGTGCTCGGACGAGGAGCGCGCCGTATCCTGTCTTCCTGATAAATTAAAGGTAAATAGTCCACACAGACACACATATATACATACAATCCGGACAACAGATGTGCCCTTAGCCAGCAAAAAACCGAACCACTCAACCCCTACCTAAAACATGAATTGTCCATTTCTGAAAAGAATGTTTGAGCTTAATTGCATCCAGCTGTCCAGCTGTGGCTCATCTTCTACTTCTCTGTGTTTTTACTGTGTCTTGTGTCTTCTTTGCAGGCTGAAATAGCAATTAACGTCCATTTAGATACACTTAAGCGTGTTGAGATTTTTCAAAATACTGAAGCTGGTTTCCTTTGCGAATTGGTACTGAGACTTCGGCCCGTGCTCTTCTCCCCGGGCGACTACATTTGCCGCAAAGGTGAGTGACCAGCTTATACGTACTACTATATATAAACCCAACTTGGGTACGGATGAAAATCTCATCCTAAACTTTCTCCCTCCCTCTCTCTCTCAGGCGAGGTGGGCAAGGAGATGTATATTGTAAATCGAGGACGATTGCAGGTCGTTGCTGACAATGGCAAAACGGTGATGGCCTCGTTGAAGGCAGGTTCATATTTCGGCGAGATTAGTATACTAAATATGGGCACCGCAGGTAAAGAACTTGGTAAATATCTCGTTTTAGTGCGACAGGCGGAACAATAACAATAACAGCCAATTAATGTAACTACAACAACTAGAAACAAAAAGATAAACAAACCCCAACACATACAAAACATATTAAAGTAGTTTCACCTATCACTTAATATAACTAAAAATATATTTTAAATGTGTTTTTTCCTTGTAAATGCCCGTATCTAGAAAACAAAATATATATCACAAACACACAACACCTAACATATGATTAATGAGTGCTCTTAAAGCTGTTGCCTAAACAACATTATCAATTTACTATACTACACCCAACTTATCTGTGTCTATCTGTTACAGTCTGTCTGTTTGTATTTTTGCACACATTAATTGATTGATAATTCAGTAATATTTAATAGAGCCAAACATCACAAACGCACACTCATAATCGTTTAAATCGCATAACGTGATACGGAAATATAAATATTTTCAAAACGCACTTTGTTTCAATTTAATTTAATTTATTGTAGCATTTTTTTGTTTTCTTTACCACAGCAACACGATATTACATTAAAAGCATGTGCATGTTTTCTATATCCAAACATAAAAAGGGCATATTGGCTAGTCGCTTGGTTTGTCTTATTGCCAACAAGTCTGAGCTAACTGAAATCAACTGAAAGTATTTAATGAAAAAGATTTTAGAGTTCTTATAGATAACTGTCTTTTAAATTCCTTAATGAAAAGATGGCTCTTTTAATAATGGTGATCATCAGTACATACAACTGCTTAAATATCACCACCAAGAAAGTTCTTTTGCAATTGTTTAACACAAAGTTTGCTATTTTCAAATACTTAAACATATATTTTTAATCAAATTTGTAAATGAACAAATGCTTTTAAAATTGGTTAACAAGAATAACTTTATTAAAAATTCTGATAGTGTTCATTTAATTCGGCAAACCGAAAATATAAACTTAATTTCTGGTTTTTATTATCATTTTCTACCGCAGTAAAAAGAACACAACAGTTATTTCCAATTTCGGATCAAAAATTGTTTTTACCACACGACCTAAAAGTATGCAATGCACTTTTATTACAATATTAAACACAGAACCAATCTCTCCCTTTTTCTCACATACACACACACACACACAGACACTTTCTTTTTGTTGCCCGTTTTTGCTATCTCTTATTGGCCTGGCACTCAGCACAATTAATGAATGCCATATGCAATTTTTACACCTGCATGCGTCCACTAACAGTTACACACACATATGTAAACGAAAATATATGTAAATATGTGTTTTTGACATAAAAATAAGCACAATAGAATGGCTGTTACACGACACGCTTTTGCATAGTAAAACAATGCAATAAAACACAACAAAATTGGTTTAAATCAGCATTAATTTGATCATTTCATAGACACTGTAGTTTCGATGTCATTTACATTATCTCTCTGTTTTTTTTTTAAAGTCAACTTTAAGCGTTGCTTCAACACGAGTAAATAACTGTGATAACTCAAACACATGCACAAACTCATTTGTGCCACATGATTAACAACAATGCCCAAATTAAGTGCGTATGTTACATTGCACACTTCACTGCCACTTCACTTGCAGCTGCTTAATTAAATTTGCAGCAGTGGCAACAACGACACCAACAACAACACCAACAAATCGCAACTCTGGCAACTTAATTCTATTTCATTCGCTGAGAAAAGTTACAGTTTGCCACAAACTTTTGCCTCGTCTGGCTCAATTAGTTGTTGACTTTGGCAGACAATGCCAATGCCAAGTTGCTGTCAAGCTGCCGCCACCTTGATGCTGCTGTCAAGCAGAAAAATTGCACACATCCACACTCACACACACACACATACAGACAGTGTTTGAATAAATAAATATTATTAAAGCTTTTAGTTTCTGTTATTTTAATCACTTATCGTTTTCTTGTTTTTTGAACTTTCTTGCACGATTAAATACAATCATCCAATCATCATCACCATAGAGCAGTCCATTTAGGCAACACTCCCGTTTTGGTAGTTGTTTAAGTGTGAAAATCCAAAAACTTGACAGCATTATTAACTTACTATTGCTCTCTCTCTCTCTCTCTATGTGTGTCTATCTCTATCTCTCATTATATCTTTGAGAGTCGTTCTTGTATTGCTTTGCCTGGCCGTAATTTAAACGTTTGAATTGTGTTTGACAGTGTTTCAATTAAGTATACGACACGTTAATGCCACAATTAATATGCATTTTGTTGTACACACACTTACACACACACACACACTCGAACAAACTACTCAAAAGCATTTTAATTGCACTCAAACTATTCGTAAATGTATGCATTATCCCGACCCCTTTCCCTTACACCAACAACACAATTTGCTACAATTTATGCAGCATACTTTGCGGAGTTCTTGGTAAAAAGTATCCACAGCAATGTTCTGTATTCCAATTTTACATGGTTCTTGATTTTATGAGTAAAGTTCTGCTAAAGTTTGAAAGGCTTGGATATTAGTGCAGTAAAATAAAATGATATATTGAAATTTATCAGAGCTTCATCAGATAATCTAACAAATAAATAGAACTACAAGAAACTGTAATAATATAATAATAATTTAAATGTAAGCGAAACCATCAGAAACAAGCAACTTAAATACTTAAACAAAAAAATCGATCATCCAAAAAATTTGTTGAATTTGCAATCAGGGAAACATCTAAAGAACAGAATTGTCTGTAGAGCATACTATTTCCTGGCTGCTCCAAATAAAGTGTGCCATTAAAAATGCAAGCACAATTTCAGCAGATGAGCAGTTGAATAAACTGTTGCTGTTTTATCTGCTTGCGCGCTTGATTGTAGCAAAAGCATTGCAGAACTCACACATACAAGTACATAGCTCTGTAGTTTTAAATGTGTATGTGTGTGTTGTAACACTTGTGCATCCAATAAATGGCCCTGTGAAACTGTCAAGCCAATAGCCCGACTCCAATTTCCCATAGCAAACAGTTTCCCCCGTTGCAAAATTGCCTGCATACCTCAGTTTGGCATGCAATTTTAATGCCCTTGTGCTTCTGTGTATGTGTTTGCCTCAGTATGTATGTGAATATGTGTGTGTATGTGTGTGTGTGAGTGCAGTCAACAACAATAGAAACAACAAACACAACAACAGCGTTAGCAATGTTGTCGTTGTGCAAGGTATACCATTGCACAAGTTATTAATATGAAACTTTTGCCGTCATATTCTCTTCATTGCAAACGTGCAACTTTGTGCCGCATTTGCCACAACTTTCGCCGCCACCCACAAACTTGCAACCACACAGGCAACAGACGCACAGCGAGCGTTCGCTCCGTTGGCTACAGCGATCTCTTTGTCCTGAGCAAAAAGGACATGTGGGACGTGCTCAAGGAATATCCGGCGGCACGAGTGCGCCTCGAGTCGATAGCCGTCAAGCGTTTGGAGAAGTACAAGAAGGCGCCACTGGAGAAAGGTAAACGTCGTTAACTTTGTTATGTGTACCTCCCCCAGCCCTTACCACACACACACACCCCAACCAAAAACTTACTCGAAATTTGCCAAAAGAAAATTAAGTAACGTTTAATTGCGTTTACCAATACGAATTTGCCCCCTTTTGAATAACACAAATCAATTGTTTGTTTTTTTTTTTTGTTTTCGGTTTTGTTTTCTGCTTGGTTTTTCCTTTACCTTTACCTTTTCGGTTTGTTGCTGTGAACGTTTTTGATTTTTAAAACGTAGTCAAATACTTTAATGTAGTTGCTATGGGCCGCTGCCAATCGACGCCGGGTCTGGTGGAGAGTTGTGGCCGCACCACGCTCGAGGACATGTGGCTGCCGCCGGCAACAATGTCCATGCTGCAACAGGCGCAGCAACATCAACAGCAGCATCAACAGCATCTTCTACAGCAACAACAACAGCAGTTGCAACATCATCAACAACAACAGCAACAGCAGCAGCAGCAACAGCAACATCAACATTCACATCATGGCTACAGGTGAGTTATTGTGTATTTTGCCAGATCTAAGCCAACTAAATGCTTGCAGTCCACGCAGCTATGCGGATCATCTGGTGCGTGCCACGGACTCACCACGTTCCGTTAGTCCCAGCGCTCATGGCTCGGAGGAACGTCCACGGAGTCGCGCCACCTCGCATCACTCAATGCGGCCACAATCGCAGCCCAGCCATGGAGGTGAGTGGCAGCTGCTCTGCCAACAATAACAAAAACACTTTTCTCTTTCAATTGTGTTTGCTGTTGATTTGATTTTTATTTTACATTGTAAATTAATGCAATTAAATTTCAATAAAAACTACATTTAATGTCACAATAATTTAATTACTCTTTATCCCAAAGTTATTTTTTATTGTCAATTATTTATCGTTTCAAATTAAATTCGTAAATAATTGTTTTTCTCTTCAAGTTAGTCTCAATTTTATTCACAACGAGAAGTATTTAAAGGTGTTTAGAGCCAAAACAACATATAAAATATGTATATATATTAAATCTTTTATGTATATCTTTAAATATAATTATGTTTTGTGTTATTATAATTTTAATAAAGGGGGCAAGTTGTAAGTTTTAAGTTTGATTTTTGTGCTTCGAGAATACATTTAATACAATTTTAGATTTAATAACTTTATCAAACAGATTTTTCATTGACACTTTCCCATTCTCTACCCCCTCTTACCGTCCAGCAGGTCACATTTGCGACTCGAGCTCCCAGCTGGCGGAATGTTATGGCGCTGGTGTCAGTGGGACAACACCGCTGCTGGGTTCACACGAGGCATTGGAGGATGAGATAAAACGTTTGCGAGAACGTCTGCATACGGTTGAATCGGAGAACCAGGCACTCAACACAAAGCTGTCGCAGCAACAATGGGATCTGGAGAATCGACTGGCTGAGATTGAGATGCAAATTTGTGGAGTTTCATCTACATCAAGTGTGGATCCCGATAATGAGGCCGAGGAGCTGGAACGCAATCGTGAGAGTATCATATAACACGGGAGCGTGCTGCCCCATCAGCATCAGCCGATCGGTATGGTGTACATATCAGTTTCCTCATGACTCCCATGATTCATTCGACAAACCAAAAAACCAAAACAAAAAAAAATGAATGGAATCAAAATGCGAATGCGAAAACCTCGCCTCATAAACATTTGCATCAATCTTTTTATCTCTCTATCCTGCTCTGTCTGTCGCTGTATGTGTGTTTGTCTGTGTGTGCCGCGCCCACAAAAACATTTGTTCAACATCTATTTCTATGTGTTTCACACTCACTCTTAATGTATGTGTGTGTGTGTGTGTTTGATTGCTTCTGCATGCGGTTGAAATATTGCCAATTTGCCTTACTAACTGAATGAACTCGATGCGAACAGGAGCAGCAGCTGCTAAAACGGCGCCGCAGGAGGATCATCGTCAGAAACAACAGCAACAACAACAGAGACGCATGCAACGCGCCAGCAACAATGCAACACAAACAACAACACAGCTCACACGAATCAATGCCAAATACTGCTCGCTTTAGGACAAAAGAGGAGAGACACAAAAAATGAAAATGGAAAAGGACAAGGAGAAAATGATGAAAACAGTTCATGCATATTGCTTCAGGTCTAGCCACATTTTTTGATAGGCTAGGTATAGAATTTGTATGCGGCTTGTGTTAGTTAATAACTCCCCCCCACACACACACACACACCCACTATAAATGGCACTGCCAAAAATTGTTTAGCCAATTGCAAAGCTGAATGGTTTACATAGCTCAATATGCAATATGTATATAGTTATCTTATATAACGCTAAAGTTTAGCTATATCTTAAAAATGAAATAGTTAAAAATCCCATTTACTAGTTTAGTTTTCATCTTTCAGATTCCAAGAAAACCAAAACTTATATCTCATTTAAGACTTGTGAGAAACCTTATAAACTTAAAGAAAAGTGTATTAGTGAAACATCGGAAAAGCTTTACTAGATATTCCGAAGATAGAACTTAAGCCGCTGATTGAGTTAGCATATATATATATATATATATATATATATAGATATATTATATAGATATATATATATCTTAAAATCTTTTCTCTATATAAACCTACAAATACTTTTTTCAATACTATCATACGCATACCTACATATACAGCTAGTTCTTTAAGTAGTCATCATAAGTCATTAGATTCTTCGCTAATTTAAATTCAAAGCAGTAAACAGAAATATAAAAGACAACAAATTATACCAATTAATTATTCATGTACAACTACGCTCATTGTATGTTATTTGCATTGTAAATATTTTCAATCTTAGGATTCAATTAGAAGATATCAAACAGCAAGCTAAAATCGATTATCTGACATAACAAAAACACAAAATCTACTATAATTATAATTTAACTTAAATTGAACTAATAACGATTAATAATGAATAATTAGTGTATTGTAATATTTGCTATATATGTAATTGTAATTTGACAAAATTTACTAGATGTGTATATGGGAAACGATTTACTTTAAAATTGAAAATAATATTCAATAACAAAAAGAAAAACCATTTATGATAAACTATCAAAAGATATTTGCAAAATATTTGTACTATTCGAAAAGAACTGCCACAGCATACAACAGACACTAAAAAAACCAAAAAAGTACTCAAAAAAAAAAAAACATTATACATGCATAATCTACATCAAAAAAGAAAACGAAAAACAAACAAAAAATCAACAAAAAATGGGTTGAAAAAAGCACACTGTCAAAGAACTTTTAATGCAATATTATATTGTATTGTATGTAATATGGCATTGGGTATATGTATATGTAATACGATATATATATATATATATATGATATGGGTACTCTCAACTGAAAGATCTTAATGTATTGTAATGCTAGTTAGTTTGCCAAGATAAACGAATGCTGAAATCAAATTTGACATAAGATTCGCAAAAAAAAAAAAAAACAATATTTAAATGATGTATTCTAAAACGCTGTAGAGAAAGTTCTGTAGCAGAACTAAGCGATGATTTTGGTAAACCCATAATATGGGAACGCACTGCAGGCTTAAGTGATGATCGAAGACCGAAGAATATAGGTTTAAACTCTAGATATAAATCAAAAAAACGAAAAGAAGAAAGATATTTAATTAGTTACAATTAGATGTGTACAAGAGAAGACCAAATAATATTTCCAGAAAAAATGTTCTCTGTCAATACAAATACACACAAAAACACACTCCAATATACACACATAAAAAATACAAAAAATGTAATAATTACAAGTAAATATGAGGAAAAAACTAAGCTAACTAAGCTTAAATGTATCAATGAGTATGCGATTGATCGATTGATTGAGTGTCTATAAGCCGCTAGTTAATGTGCTATTCAAGCTCCAGCTGAGAGCCCATCCCATTTAGAGTATATAAAGAAATGGAATAACCTTAAATCAAACTAAATCACTTCATGCTGATGCCAAAAACAAAAAAAAATTAAGCGAAATTCCAAACATTTTGTTAGCATATTTTCTCTTAGATTTTTCTTCTTTGTTGACGAAATACGAAAAGAAGCTATTCAATTTCATAATTCCCTTTTTTCATAGTTTATACCTAATTGTATTGTATTTCGAAACATTATTGCAATTTATTATAAAGAAAAAACATACAAAAAAGAAGAAGAAGTTTATTCATTAATATGCCAAAATTAATAATTACAATAAACATAAAATGGGGTTTCATCTAAGACGAAAAATGAAAACGAGACATAAAAAAAAAACACGAAAACAAAAGAAATTATGCTTAAAGTCGTTGAAGGTTTTTTGATTTTTAGTTAGCCAAGTGAAGGAATAGAAAACGTTATAATTGAATAATAAAATTAAATTTTATTGCTTCTTAGCATGCTGATACACAGAATAAGTAAAAGACCGAAGCGAATAGTGAAATTAATTTTCACACTTAACACCTTAAACCCTTTCAGCTGTTGTTTGTTGGATATTCTTTGGTCAGCTCAAGTTTATGTTAGAGAGTGTAAGAGAAGAGATGAAGATGAGAAGAAACTACATCGATTTGGTTGTGTGTTATTGCTAATATGAAAGAAAACAAAACGAAGAAAATATACTTTTGGCAATCAAGAGAGAGAATGGATGTTGCAGTTATGTTAATCTATGATGGATTGAGAAATGTGCTAAACTTAATTTATAATTAATTTAATGCATTGTACTATGACAAAAAGAGAAAACCAACAAAATTTATAGCTTTATTTTGTGACTATAAATTAATGAATTAATTTATAAGATTATACAATAAATTAATTCAGCATGACTTCATTCACAAAAAAAAAAAAAAAAAAACCAAAAAGAAACATAGCGAAAAAAAAACATATATAAAAATTCATTAATGGCATTTTTAAGAGATTTAATATTCAAATCAGACAGCGCCGATTTGCAGCAAGTGAATCGAGCTTAGATAATACTCCTGTATACCCAAAAAATATTTTAAAAAAACATGATTACTTATGTGTGATCGTTCAAAGATCATAAACGAGAGCATTTTAAAGCCTGGTGTGTGTTTAGACACAAAACTGACAACTACAGCGCAAAACAAAGGGTAACAAAACACATAAAACCAATGAGAAAAACACTAAAAATACAAATAAAAATCAAAATACAAAAAAAAATAAACAACAAATTCTTGAGAAATGAAAGACAATGCATTGTTTCCACTTATCTATGTTCGGGGTCCACTTATGGCATCAGGGGGTGAGGTGAGTACAAAGGGGGCGCCAGTTACAGCTCAAGCTGCGTTTTATAATCAATAACATTTGTGAAAAAGCCGCAGACGCCAATCCAAATTGTTCAATTATCAAGAGAAAAACCACAGAGTCATCAATAATTAACGTGCAAGTCCATTAAAAAAACGAAACAAAAACCAGAATGAAACAACTATCCCCAAGAACCATAAATGCGTTTCGTAAACGGAAACGCCACGAAACTCCAATAGCTGAGCGAGGCGAACAGAGAGCCCAAAACAAAAGCGCAACAAAGCTGGTAAGCAAAACAAGCAGCAAAGATCGCAAAGTAGAAACGATGACGTACAATAACTTGGCTTCCAGTTTAGCGGCCGAAAGCTTTTTCTTCTCTGACTGGAAACTGTTTGTTTTTGGTCGAAACTGAAACTTGACTTAAAGTGCGCCGCGTTCGGTTCAGTCGTTGTGAGTAACTCGTGCGCGTTGGACGTGTTTTTTTACTACCAAAAAAATTCAAAAAAAAAATAAACGGGCAACAACTGCAAACTGCAATCAAGCCGAACTTCTCCTCGCACCTTAACCCGCAACAGTCAACAAGCTCCGCAACCAGACAAACAACGAGCAAAGTGTAAGCAGAGGCAAAAAAAAAACAAAAAGCGAACAGCAACAAGTGCTTAACAAAAAAACAACAAAAAGTTAAATAAAACCCTAACGAGGAATGCCATAAAAATAAATAAACCGCGTTTGAGCTATAACTCTCTATCCAGCTAACATACATATATATATATATATATATATAACAATAACTGCTCAAGTGCTCCTCTGTTGAGCGCGCCTAACGTTAAAGCATAATTTAAGAATCATGCATAACTTTTATGGAGTGTCTAGAGCTTTTAAATCACATTCTCAGTTATCTCTGGCCGTTTGCTTTGACCTGCTCCTCGCACACGAGATACAGCTTCACGTATTTGTAGCGTTTGCGTGCTGTTCTAATTTCCAACCACAAATTAGGCAGACATGGCATATTTTTCTTCGTATTCACTGCTTCACATTCTTGCTGAACACGTGAACTAAAACGCGGCCGTGTGAACAAAGCAACGGCATTCAAAACTACATAATACATATTAATAAAATCATCAGAACTAACTTGTTTTGTTGATTTTTGGGGCGTGCAAATACCAAAAGTCGCAAGAGCGCGGGCGTTCCCTCTATAATATTTCTTGGCTTTATTGTACTATTTGCATTTTGTTAAGCCCATTACGTAATGATGCCGACGAGCAGCACAAAACCGAAAGTTATTTTTTGTCGTTTGTTTGCATCGAAATTGTTATCTGAATCTGGTTTTTCGATTGGTTTGTTAGTAGTTTGGCTTAAACGTTAGTTATTTGTTTTTTGTTTCCTTGTCTTAACCGCATTCAGTTGCAGTTAGTTAATGATAATTGGGCTGTTATAGACTGCCGGCACACACACTTTGTGTGTTTGTTTTTGGTTAAGTGCGTCTGTGTGTGTGTGTGAGAGAAGTAATGAGCAAAAATTATAAACAGAAAGAAAGAGAAGTAAGAAACAATAGAACTACTCGGCTGCGCTTTGGTGACGTCTAACGGCATAAATCAAATGACTGAAGACACAAACTTTTAAGCACACCTCAGTTCTGTGTGAGTGTTTGTTCTGCTGCTATTTATGAACAGCAATAAATGCTGCCAAATAAAAAAATATGTTCGTTTTTATAGGAAACGCGCGCTGTTAATGAGCTGCCTGTTAGCCAAGATAGTTCAAGGCGTGTCCAACGTTCAAGTTAGATAAATAATGGCTATATAGATGTTATATGGCATTTGCCAATGGCAAGGCAATTAAATATCTATATGTATTTATCGTTTGAAGTCAATAATGATAAGTAACCAATATTTGATTTAACAAATGTTGAGACTTAAACAACTTAATGTTTTTTTTTTAATGTGTTCAAACTTAGAGGAAACGTATGAATGAACTATGGTATTGGAAGTGTGTGTTATAGCTGAATTGAATTCATTTTTTTGAGAAGAAAATATCCCAAGAAAAGTGAAGAATAATAGATTCTTATCTTAACGCAACCCAAGAAACTGCTGTACTGAACTGCAGTTGGCTAAATCATTACTTAAAATGCAGTTAGAACAATCTTAATGAACTAAAAAACAACTGAATTGCAGTTACATAAACTTAAGCACACTTGACTCTTAAACAGTTCTGACTGAAGTTTACTAAATATTCATTAAAAGCCACATTTTATTAATTATTCTGCTCTGATGAGTGCGTGCACCAAAAACTGTACATTTTTCAAGTTCTTCTTCTCCACACCACATGAGCATAACAACTTCAAGCCATAACTGACTTTTAACCCACACACACACACACACATAATTACTTCTCTAAACTCCCTGTACAATTATCATTCTACGAGTCTTTCTTCATAGTTTCGCAAAGACAAACAGAAACACAAATGAGAAAAAGGTGTCGTTCGTAACTTACATTGTTCTGTCGTATCACACTATAAAATCATTCACAATTCAATGCGCATTTGTCGCTTGCTTTGGCACAAATCAAACTTGAAACATCGCCCACGTTTAGAACGAGGCGTTGAACCACCATAGCCACCACAACAACACATCAGTGGCTCCATTCTCATGTGGGTGCGACGGCTTCGCATGATGATTGCGACTATATGACTGAGAGTGTGTGTGTGTGTGTGTGGGTGTTCTGGCAAGGCGAATTTCGGACAGCAAATTCGAATCGTATCGAAAAATGTGTAAAAATGCCACACACACAAGAGAAACACATAAAATCAAATGAAATGAATGAAATACAACAAAAAAACAACAACACCTACACATGCAATTCATGATATCGTTGCGCTGTGCAAAAAATAAATAAAAATCTTGGGCAGTTTCAGTTGTTTTTGGACAGATTTAGTGGCTGAGTCTAAAATATTTCGAGGTGCTTACGTAACGTAACTGGCATGGCCCTAAAACTAAAACTGGGCGTGTACCCAAAAATGTATTGTTCAACTTGGTACAACAACAAGGCGCTTGAGTCACGTTAAAGATGTTAACAAACAACAACAACAACGGCAACGGCAACAGCAACAACGACGCGAAACAGCAAACAAATGAGGCAACAAGCCAAACACTTTCGTTAGCTGTTTGCTCTCTTGACCAACTGTGCAAACTATGCATTGCCTCAATTGTAGTTGTTGTTGTCGCCGTTGAAGTTAAAGTTAAAGTTGTTGTTAAGTGTAAGCTGTGCCCATTCCCATGACCTTGCTAAGAACTGCTGGCGCTGTCCAGAGTAAATGACTCGATTTAGAACGCGTGCTCATTAACTAAAACAACTAATTACGACCAGGTTCATTGCCAATGTCAATTGCAACCGCATGACATCAGCAACAGTAGCAGCAGCAACAATAACAGATCTCAATTGACATCAGTTCAGTTGAGTTAACTTCAGTTCAGATTTGTCACATCAGCAGTATATTCATGTAGTGCATTCCACATGTGTGTGTGTGTGTGTGTGTGCGAGTACATAAATCCATAACTCATTTTGCTTGGCTTGGCCTTAACGCTTTTACAGCCTGTATGTGTTTTTTGTTACACATGTGGAATTCACTTCCAACTATTTGCTGCCTATCTAAATTTATGCAATTTTCGCAACGCCATACCTAGTGTAATTATACCCTGTAGCGAGAAGATTGTAGGGTATCATTATATCAGTACCATATAACGCCAAGAGCCAGAGTTGACCTTTTTAAATGCACATTTCAGATACAATCTAGCCTTAATAAAAACATTCAAACATAAAGTATGTACAAAGTGTGGGTGTAAAACTGAGAACGTTGAAAACGTTCATAACCGAGGCAACATTTAACATCTTGCTAATCAAAGAATGTGTTCTTATACGAATAAGCAATATTTGAAATTGCTTACAGCCAAAGAGTACTAAAACATTTCAGACCTTTTACTACTTCGAGTTAAATCTTCTTATGAAGAGAATTCTTAATGAACAACTTGATGATTTTTCGTTAGCTAATCTTATACAAATGCACCACTCATAATTTATATTCTGTTTAAACAGTTAAAATTGTACAATTCTTTTCAAATGTTTATATTACTTCATAGTTGCAAACTTGACCGGTTAGAACGTTGTCCGATAGCCTTAACGTAAGTATGGAAACCATTAAGCTACCTGCAGGGTATCCCCAGGTTCGAATACTTTCAACTAACACATTCTTACTTGTTTTCAATCAGTATTTTGTAGCTGTACACAAAAAAAGCAAACACTCACAGCTCAGAGCTCAACTTGTCGCGTTTTCATGGAAGATGCGTGATGTCATCATCATCATCATCATCATCGGAATTAAGTAAACATGTTCAACGCTTAAAATTGTTTCTCAATGTGCACAATAAAGCAATTTTTGGTAGATCTTGAAATGTGAGACTCCTCAGAAATGATATATGTATGAATGGATTGATTGAAATGCCTAGCTTAGTAAGACTGTGACTACGATGGATTGAAACCGGATTTCCGATAATTAAGGCCTTTAGCACTTCAGACGCTTTGCTTTGTCTGAGTGTGTGTCAAAATGCAAATGTGGGCCAGGCTTTTACATGTGTGTTAGTTGGGGGTGTGGAAGCACCGCAAAGCGACCGTAATTTGTTTTTCGCCGCGTGCACTAATCGACTTGTCAAGTGGACAATTAGCGCATTGCAAGTAGCTTTCAATTTGGCCAAAAAATGCTTGCGGTAAAAGTGAAGTGAAATTTGTGTCCACAATGCGATCAATGGGCCCAAAACAGACAGACAGACCGCCAGGCAGACAGACAATTGCAATTGTGTGTGCGTGTGAGACAGTTTTCAGCTCCCACCTTTTGCAGCATACAGTGCGTCACACACACCCACCTTAACACAAACAACAACCATCGTCTAAGTCTATGTATCTAGCTAACGTCTATGGGTTGTAAGCAGAAACCTTGACGGCCTTCTAAACACGCTCGACGCGGTGGTTGTGTTGTGAAAGACTTACAGTTTCCTACGCTGCTCCAAACAACAACAACAACAACCACACACGTTTTTTCTTTTTTGTTTGGTTTTATTGTATTTTTTTCATACTTTTTTCAAACTCTGCCCACCGCACTGAGATCGCAAAGTTTTGTGTTTTTTGCGGCGAAATTCCAAACTAAGTGAATTTATTTTTTTTTTATTGTGTGTGTGTGCTTTTTTTAGACTCTTTTTTCAATTTTCCTTTTGGCTTGCTTCGCTTTTGGCTTGGAACGAAAACGTTGGAAACCAGTTTTTCTATAGCCAGATTCGGATTCAGATTCGCATGCCCACATTTTTTTATAGCTGTTGTTGTTGTTGCTGTGATTTGAGCAAGCTTTAAGCTCGTATCGAATGACGTCATTGTTTTTGCACTCGCTGTGCTAGCTGTTTGTTTTGGCCCAAACTGCCAGCCACACTCAGTTCGCATTGGGCAATGATCGCGTGCGTTCGAAAATCGAAATCGAAATCGCAACGAATCGCGTTACTCAATTAACAACTAAATAGAATTTCGTGTACTATGTTTCTTTGCAGTCATTAACTAAATCAACTAAAACAACAAAATCTAAATCAAAAACAATGAAAGAATTGCCAGCCGCAGCTGCATGAAACTGAGGCGAGCCCAAAACAACGCAACGAAAGTGAATTAAAGTGAAGTGAAGTGACGAATATGGACGTCAAAGATATCAAGGGCGCCAAGGTGACGCACGCGGGTCTGCTCAAGCACAACACCGATGGCACCACCGAGACACAAAAGATCACGCATGCCGGATTGGTGGCACGCAGTCCCGAGGGCACTGCCGCCAAGGGCATGAACATACGTGGCAATGAGGACCTATGGGTCGAAATCCAAGCGAACACATTTCGCAATTGGGTCAACGAGCATTTGCGCGAGACGGGCATGCAGGTGAGTTAACGCCTAGGACACAAATACAAAAGCTTGAAAACTTTGAACAATAGTTAGGCCGTTTTTGTGCACTGAACTCATTGAAAATAGGAAAAAGGGTATAATGGTTTGGTGCAAAAGTTTGTAACAGGCAGAAGGAAGCGTCTCCGACCCCATAAAGTATATATACTCTTGATCAGCCGAGTCGATATAGCCATCCAGATATCCGTCTATCCTTCTGGCCGTCCGTATGTATGAAAGCGTCGATCTCGCAGACTATAAGAGGCTCTTCCAGATTTGGAACATAATCTCGCCTAGTCCCTAGGCAGAACAAGTTTATTTCAAATTTTCGATAACTCTTTCCGTTTCCGATATACACATGTGATCGATAACAACAAAATCTTGAATTTGGAAAATATACGGCGTTTGATACATTAGACGAAATATTAAAAATCTGTGAAATTTGTAGGCAAATCGGTTGAGAAACCCCGGAGATATGGAGCCTTGAAGTTAAGTCAAGTATGCACTATACGTGTACACACACACACACTCACACATACTTGCAAGCAGTGACTGTACGTGTAATGTATAGGGTTCAGCGTATAGTCTAGTCGGGATTTCTCGACTGGAGCCTTTTTACTTGTTATATTTCGAGCAGGAACATCTGCCAATAAACCTATACAATTCCAGTACAGATTGTTCTTCTAAGATATATTGCAAGATAAGAATACTTAAATAAACATAATATATCAAAGTAATATTAGTTCCTTTTTAAATGAACATTAATTAAAGCCCGGCTTTTTTTTCAAAATTTTAGATTGGCAAAAAGTTGGCCAGACGTTTGTGTAAATTTATAATTTATTGTGCTCTTATTTATTTTTCTGTTTCTGAGTCTATTTTTGAAAAGCAAAATAACTTATCTTAAAACATCATAAATCAAACATTTTTATTCGATGTAAAAAATATATAGAATGAGAAGTACAGCTGGGGAAATGCAAAATAAAAATAAACTATAAATATAAGTCAAAAAATGTATGAGTTATGAATCAGGTAGATTGTCGAAAATGGAAAACATTTCTCATAGTTTACCTGAAAATATATTTGATAGACCTGGGGTTGGGCTTAACGCTCTTACATAACAGCTGTCGCTCGATCAAGCGTTGCAACAATGCGATGCTTGGTTACTCAGTCAATGGGTCGGGCAGTTAATGGAACTATCGATTACACGCATATATAAATAGCTAAGTACATACACATATTAGTTGATCAACGTTTCAAGCAGGGCCTTTCCACAGCTTAAATAAACATGCGCTTTAACAGTTCGCTGCAGTTGTGTAAAACTCTTCCGCAGTAAACTCAACCTTAAGTGCTGCCATATACATACATCCCAGTAAACAGTCATAAGTCAGTTTAAATCTCTCAACTCATACTCGCCCACATACACGTGAACACACGCGTCGTATGCGCAACGCCCACAATTTAAAAAGCAAGTGCCGAAGACTTCAATGGCAACATTTTACATACTTACTCGGAGAAGGCTGAAAAGCAATTTAAGGCGACATTTTGTGTGCTTCGGTCAGTAATTACATATCGGCAGACACAAAAAAAAGCAATCGCTTCATGCATTTCATTAGTCGATTTGAAAGCCAGCTTCATCGCTTTTCGTTTTTCGTTTTTGTTTTCGTTTCTCGCACATGAACTGGCCATATTTGGGCGCTTGAATGCCAAGGTCGCAAGCTCGAAAAAATATAAATAAAATAAAAAAAAACGCCATCGCTTGAGGCTCATTACTTAGTTACAAAAGACTTAAGTCAGTGACAGATATTTATTTTTTTTGTGTTTTATGCATAAATTTTTGGACAGTCAAATGAGAGATGCGTTGAGCCAGCTAGGAAGATCTAGTTGGGGCAAGGTCGGGTAGAGTTCGCATGTAAGTGTAAACAACATGTTAACAACACTAATTAAGCTGGATCTGAATCTGAATCGGGGTGCTGGCAATGACTGCAGTATGCCTAAAATATAAAAAACCTGGCTACCAGATTTGGGTCAAAAGTGCCAATTTGAGACTCTCAAGTGTGCATTTTATATTCTAGCTTTCGAGCATTTATGGCTAATGAAATTGCAATCAACTTGTGCTGATATATATATATATATATATATATATAAATGAGTTAATGTGTCGCAGCTCAAATACACTTCAAATTCATTGTCAAAAATGATACTCAATGAGAATTTCTCACGCTCTTGTCTATTAAGTTAACAGAGCGTTGCAATAAATAACTATATATCAAAGCATGCATTGTTAATAAATGAATAGATGTAAAGTAGAGCATGTGGAAGGTAAAAAAATGTTAGTTGAGCTCGAAGCTATAAACATAAACAAGCACAATAACTTTTAAATAAATTATTGTCAAGTCAAGATTTTATGTTAAAATATATATATTTTTGGCATTTAGGTAGAATATTAGCAGTTCAAATATGAATATATATCATATATTCAAAACCAATGGAGTGCCATACTTTAGCTTTTATCATTGAGCAGAATCTATTTAAAATAGAGAAACTTCTGGAAAATTCAAAAACAAAACAAATGAATGCTCTCCTCCGTGTCATGCCTCACAAGCATATGCAGAAACATATTTCTTTTAAGGATATATGAGATAAACCTCTCACATGGCAGACAATTGGAATTTATGAGCGCATGTTGATAGCATCCACTCTCGCAGAACACACACACACATACGTATTTATATCGTAAAAAGTCAAAAGACTTGCAAATTTAAAGGTTATGCGCACATGAAAACAACAACAACGAAAGCAATAGAAAACAAACTCCCCCCCAAAAAAGGAACTGTAGTTGTTGTTTGGCAACTATGTGCGAGATTTTTATGGCCATCTAGTGAATATTTTGTTGTATGGGAGACGGAGTGGGAGAGGTATGGGCGGGCCCACGATTGTCTCCGTCGAGCGGTGCTGACAGCTCCAAGATAAAAAGCTTTATGTCAAGCGCTAAAATTGCAAAGACGCATACGGAGAAAGCCGTGTGAGTGTGTTTTTTGTTTAGCCGGTATTCCAGGCCAAGACACAACTACTACAACTACTACTTGCTTGGCCCAATGGAAGGTACTAGCTCCCAATGTGGGCCATAAAAAGCATGCTTCTCTATAAGTATACTTATTATAATTGTTCTTGTTGCTCGTTGTTGTTGTTGCTGTTGTTTTTTTGTACCTTTTGCTGTTGATTGGCCATTAAGAAAGTTTGCCGAAGGTATGTAGTATGTAGGGGAGAAACATGCATCGCTTTATAGCTAAAACAGACAATGCTAATTAACGCCCATTCATAGAGAATGAGAGAGAGAGACTCGCAATCTAATCAATTGCGAACAACGACAACAACAGAAACAGAAACAAAAACAAACAAATAAAATAATGTTGTTGTTTTCTATTTACTTTGCGGCAGGTGCATGACTGGGCAACGGACTTTTGCGATGGCACCTGTTTGTGTGCTTTGGTCGAGAATCTGCAGACGCGTCCATTAAAGCCATCCTGGAATCGACGTCCAGCAAATCAACATCATTATCTGGAGAACGCAACGACTGCCTTGAAGTCAATCGAAGCGGATCACATTAAGCTGGTCAATATTGGCAATGTGGATATTGTGAATGGCAATGTCAAGTTGATTTTGGGCCTCATCTGGTCACTGATTGTGCGCTACCAGATCGGACGCAGCAAGTTTCCGCCAAGGAAACTAATGCTGGCCTGGCTGCAGGCAGCGTTGCCAGACTGCAAAATTACCAATCTGACAACGGATTGGAATAGCGGTGTTAATTTGGCCGCATTGCTCGATTATTGCCAGCCGGGTCTGTTCCCGCACTGGCGCAGTCTCGATCCTAGTCAGAGTGTGCGTAACTGCACCAATGCCATGAATCTGGCACAACGCGAATTCAATGTGCCCAAGGTGCTCGAACCGGAGTATCTGGCTTCACCCTGGCTGGACGAACTCTCCGGCATGACGTATCTGTCGTACTTTATGAAGCCAGGTGGACCTGGCTATAATGCCACCATGCGTTGGGTCAACACTCAGGTCAAGGACTCTGTGAAGAATTTTACGGTGAGTTAGCAAGTATTAAACTTATTTATTATTCAGCTTACTAAGAAAAGAAAACGTAATTAATCATCAAACGCACCTATATTTATATCGCCTTTCTATGCGATTTTCATAAAATCAATTATGGCTTACAAGTATTTTGATTCCATTTAGAAAATGACTGTTGAACAATTTTTGTTTATGTTTAAACTGTATTAAATTGTTTATTGTTTGATTAAAACATTGCCGAAACCCATTTTAACAAGAGCTTTAAATGCCAACAGAACAAACCAGGCTTGTAGATGAAATTGAATGATGAAATGGTTGAATTTGAACATGAGTTTTAAAATTTTTCTTTGTAGTATAAAAATAATTAATGGCCTTTCTAATAAAAGTCTTATAGGTCATGGCTTGACATGTAGATTAATACTGCATTTACAGTTTATAAAATAATCTTCACTCGAAATTCATTATAAAAGTACCCAAAAAAATCAACTTAAAGACAGGTCAGAACTTTCAGAAGTCATAAGCCCCTCAAAACTCTATCGATTATCTAATGCAATACCTTATAAATCATGGCCAAAAAATAGATTAATCCTGCGTTCCAGTTTATACAAAATTCACAAATTTTCACTCGAAATTTAATGATTTATTGATTTTATATTACTTTGGACTGTTTACAATTTCTCTCTTTTCTCTCTAAAGTGACATTTTCAACTGTGATAAATGCATTAATTTTTTCTTATGAAGTGACAAGTACAAATAATTGCTAACTCATTATAGTTATAAAAGAGGTATAAAAGCTATTTTTTTTGCTGCGCAATTAATTACTTACTACCAATATCAATTAATATCACAGGTCTGCAAAAAAAAAGAAGCAAAATTAAAGCTTTTACACTACAGAACCCATTTCATGAAACCTTAAAAATATTTACTATTGTTAATCAATTCAAGACTACAAAGATGTTTCTGGCACGACAGGGTGGGGAGAATAACTGTGCTGAAAATCTTCAAAACACCATTTTGGAATCTTTATCCACATTTTTTCTTAAAATCCTCATATCGTGATACGCAAAATCTGAAAGCGCCATCGTGTTCGTGTGTAAAAGCAAAACATATTTTTTGTTGCAGACCTGTGTAATTTACTTTGTCAATGTCAATTGCTTTTAGCTTTGTTGTTAGCTTTGACTTCTTTTTTTTTACCCATAAGGCATTCTGCAAAACGAGAAAGTTATTACTATTCCCGCATATTGTTCAACACTGGTTAATACAAGCACACACAACTGTGCGTCTTTAATTTTAATTGCGCATTTAATTTGTAATTGGTTTATCCACCGAATATTAATTGCATTGCATTTTGCAGATTGACTGGAACGATGGACGCGTGCTGTGCGAAGTCATCAAGGGACTAGGCGGCTCGGCACCGGCGCCCGATAAGCTCAGCACCGATCCATTCCATTACGAGAATAATATACGCAAGGCCGTAGATGCTGGCGCCAAGCTGGGCGTGCAGCCAATATTGACGCCCAAGGATATGGCCAATCCGGAAGTGGAGCATCTGGGCATCATGGCGTATGCGGCGAATTTGCAATGGGTAACCCCACGACCCCCACTCTCTGACCTGGTCAACGTTTACTTGGAGAGCACATCCGGGCGTGTTGGCGAACCGGTAGGTGGTTAACACAGTTCACAGTTAACACGCATTAATGCTTAATACCCATTTCACACGCAGACGCATTTCCGCATCGATGTACTGTCGCGGGACATCAGCTTGAGCTCAGTGCGCTGTCACGTGGTGCCGCCATCCGGTCAGCCTGGTCAGTCGGTACGTTTGAATGCTCATGGCGAGGGTGTTTACGTGCCGGAACGCTATGGCATGCACGAGATTGTCGTCGAGATTGGTGAGGACAGTCTTGGCGGACACTTCTTCCGTGTGTTGCCACGTCTGTTGCAAGTGGCGCCACCTGGCATGGCCCCGTGTGCCTTGGGCAGCCTGGTTGAGGTGCTGGTGAATGCAACCGGTGCACCCAAGACGGAGGATATTCTGGTCACGGCTGTTTCGCCCACGGGCATCTCGCACAACTGCCCGCTTAAAAAGATCGACGAGGGACACAGTGCCATATTTAAGCCGGATGAGGCGGGCATCTGGGAGATAGCCATTACCTACCAGGGTCGTCATATTCAAGGCGGACCCTTCACTTGTGCCGTGTTCGACGCCTCTGGCGTTTCTGTCCATGGCCTCGATGGTGCCATGCCGCTCCGTGCTCACACCTTTGAGGTAGATGCTCGTGGCGTTGGTGTCAACGGGGAGCTACATGTTGACATTGTCCACGACAAGCACTCGTTGGTCTGCTCCGTTGAGAAGATCGTGGACAACAAGTATCGAGTGACCTTTATGCCACGCCAGAATGGAAAGTACCGAGTATACATCTACTTCAACGGATATGATGTCAAGGGATCGCCTTTTATGTGAGAACACCCCCTATACCCTTTGTATAACATAATCTAATTACTCTAAATCCCTTCCTACAGTATGCGCGTTGGCACCAAGGGTCGTTCGGGCAAGACCCGCAGTAGTCCCTTGCATGAGAGCAAGCATCGTTCCGAGAGTCCATCGATGCACTTCATTTCCACAACGAATGCAAGACATAACGACTATCGCAATGCTTCGCTGTCTCGCCGCGATTTGCATAGCCACAATACGGCAGAGAGGACGAACAGCTATTCACCGCAGTATTCACCCAAGCTGGACACAACCGACTATCATACTTCCAGCTCCAGGTACTACAAGCGTGAGAGTGAGGTAAGTTCAGTTGGAGCAGCAGCTTCAGTTCATCATCTAATTGCACGCAGCACTCGGGCTCCTCTGTTAATGCTTTGCACGAACCACACATCAAAATTAAATATTTGGCTAACACACACACACACTCCTTGACACCCCCTGACACACACTCAAAATTCAATTCGACAGGAGAACCACGGGTCCCCCACACCTCCCCTGACATCGCCAACGACTGGCGGTTCACCAACGGTTAAATATCTAAACTCTCACGACTTGTATACGGAAACATCGGGCGCACGTCGCGATTCCAAGACATCCAACAGCAGCTCTACCAAGAACGATTACTACTTCGACAAGGAAAATGAGCTTTACAGCCAGCGTCGGGTGATCAGCAAACCCAAGTTAACGCCGCCACGCGAAGAACGAGAACTGACCAACAGCAACACGCAGAGCAGCAGCAGCACCAACACCAGCACCTTCCAGCGACATCAGCAGCTGACGCACTCGCTCAGCCCAATACCTAGTCCCACACTAAATGTAACTAAATTTTTGTTTGCTGGTTCTGTCGTGAATCCTAAAAGACTATTACTATGTGTGTCTTGCTTTTACTTTGATGTACTGAACTAATCTGTAATATTTTATTATCATCTCCCTTAGACACGCTCTAGTGAGCTGCACTCGCACAGTCCGTTGACCATTAAGACATCGAATCAGTATGAGACCTCTACGCGTAACATAACGAGCAGTCCACGCCACGCCTCTGCCTCTCCGGTGCAGCGTTATTCCCCAAACAATGCGTACATTAGCACAGCCACCCATCGCATAGGAAGTCCGGTTACGAGCACACTGAACAAGGTAATTCCCAAGGGATCTTTAAACTTCTGACATAGGTTTTAAATTTGTTTTTTCTACTTATATTCTAGAACGGTTACGAATCAACACGCGTGGAAAAATCCTCTACGTACAAATCCACATCGAACTATGTGACCGATTCGAATATGCGTGCGAGTCCATCGCTGTACGGTACTGCGGAACGATTACGGCGCATTGGTTCCCCCGAACCACGGATTGATCACTCGTCCAATGTGCGTGTATCTTCGATGAAGCCAGCGTCGGCTCGCCGGGATAGCTGGGATGTCATCAACAAAACGAAGCATATGCTCTCGCACAATTCGCTCGAATCGCTAGCGAACATGACCGAGACGCAACTGAACACGGAGCTCAACTATGCACGACCGGACCTAGACAATGAGACACAGCGCAATACACAATACAACAAGTTTGCATTGCATAAGCAACAACAACAACAACAACAGCTGCAGTCAGATTATCGAAGGGAGTCCCCCGACGATGTGGATCGCTACAAGTAGGAAAAATCCTTGAAATAAACCTATCTATTACTTACTTAATCGTATTATCTTCTAGACCCAGTGCCATTACCGTCAAGTCGCATTCAAACAACTCTTACACTGACAGATCTGGCGGCTATACGAAGACCGTTAAAGAATCCAGCGAGCATGTCGTCACAGAAAGCAATGGCCATACTCCGGCAACCGGGAACAGTTCCGGTTACGGTTATAGCTCACTCTCCCGATTTCGTCCCATAGATAGCAATGCAACTGGTGCTCAAGCCATACGCGTACAGAATATTCCGAATGGTTCGATTGGAAGACCCGTTGAATTTGAGATCGATGGGTCCAAGGCTGGGTCCGGTAATCTGGAAATCCTTGTAAATGGCGGCCGAGTTACATCCTCGGTACGCTCGCTGGGCGGTCAACGTTTTATAGCCAGCTTTACGCCACACGAACATGGAACACACACCGTACAAATCACGTTTAATGGAGAAACGGTCCCAGGTGAGCTCACAGCGAATTCCTATGCTCATTCAGAAACTTCGCTTATTACGTAATAATATGAGATATCGTGGGTGTAACTTCTTTAAAAGTCAATATCATATGGTACAGCATTCTTGTGTTGTCGTTTTTTACCCTAACCCAAATTGGGACATGCTTAGTTGATTGGCATGTTTGTTATTCTAAACCGTTTTTAAAGAGTTTATTTAATAAAATGTTCAGTACGTAAAGCTTTATCTTAATTTTATAATGTTTTCCAAAGTTAATTGCTATATATTATAAATTCATGGACAAGCAATTGGCTACTTAGATATGTCTTTTGCAAGGTTTAGCTTTCTACTTCCTAGGTCAGTTATCAACTTACTGTTAAGCTCAGCTCTAAAGCCAGCCAAATATCGCCGCTATCAATTATACTTCTAACCACAGTGCGGCGAATTGCGCACAGTTCGCCTGAGAGAGTCACAGGTGTATCTCTCTCTCTCGATCATTGCTGATCACTTGTTGCGTTTTTCGCTTTACTCACCTGCCTCATTCGATACGCTCTCTTTTGCGCTCCGACGCGCTCAGCCCGAACGCTCTGAGCGCGACCAGCTAAACAAGTTTTTGGGTGTTTTGGGCTCGATGCTGAGAGTCGCGTTGGCAGCAGCCGACAGTCATAGCTCGCGTTTCGAACCAAACTGACACGTCGGCGTCCCGTGAACATTGCGGATCGCAGCGGTTAAAGCCAAGAAAAATGTTAACATAGACAGAAAAAAAGAAAAGAAAAAACCACGCTAGGAATTCGTGTGATTGTGCAAAACGTAATAGAAAAGAATTGTATGTAATCAAAGCGAAACAAACAAAAACATTGTCAAAAACATTTAAAGGAATTCCAAAACAAAAAAAAAATATTTATAAACGAAGTTTCTCTGTGAAATATTTAGCAAGTCTTTTTGTTTGTGAGATTTCTATGGCAAAGAAATATGCTAATATGTCCAAAGCGGACGTCGGGTTCCCGTTGCCGTCTCAAACGAAAGAAAAAAAAAATAAGTTGCCCTCATCACATTTTGATTTCTTTGGATTTGTATCTGTGTGTGCGTATGCTTGTGTTGTATGTGTATGTGTGTGTGGGGCGCGCGCTATGACAGCAAAAAAAAGTAAACGAAATCAAACTATAAAACCAGTTTAATGAACCTTTAAGCTGAATCAATGGGACTAAAGACAGCTGCTGCTGCTGTTGTTCGGCTCAAAGGTTGAAAATCGGCTGAAAATCAACGTCAAATCGTTGAAACTGTCGCCTTGCAATTTGCAATGTTCAATGAACACGATTGTGCGCTTAGTCTGTGTGTGTGTGTGCGTGTGTGTGGCAGCCATTTTGTTTTGTTTGGTGCTTGCAACATGCCACAGCCATAGTTTGGCTTGTTTATTGGCCAAGTTAAAGGCCCCGCATAGCTGGGCCAGCGCACATAATCAAGCCACGGCCAAGCATAGTTCAACTAAAACTCATAGATACACACACACACGTGTAAGCACACATGTGTACATTCACTTGCAACTTGCAACTCGAGTTGCACGCAGTGGTCTGCATGTGTTTTTTGTATTTAGCTTTTGCTCTTGCCGTTTGCTATGCCATTTTCAATCTCTAGTTGGCTTGGCTTGACTTGCCTGTTCCTATAGATACTATATATATATACTATATATATATGGTTCAAGGCGCACTTGTTGCAAACCACAAACGTCGTACACAGATACAACGCATACTGTTTGCCATGCAACGGCGGCAAATGCGGCTGCAGCTTAAAACCCGTTGGGATAGGTTGTTGTTTTTGTTGCCACAGGTAGAGAAGCATACATACCACGTATCAAAGGGCGTGCCACACACAGGTATGCGTGAGATCGAGGCCCCAGCCACAGATTGCAATTTCTTTTGCTGCCTCAACAACAGCAACAACAACAACTTGTCTCTGCCACTTACTTTCTCATTGACTTGACACAAACACAAATATTTGAGCGGACATTTCGTTTTCGTTGCGTTCCGTTTTTTTCTTTTTTTCTTTACTTCTTTTGCTCGCATAATGAGTTGCAGCCACACCTCTTTGAGTTGAGCTTTTACCCCCGCTTACGCTTATGGCCATTTCCGCTGTTTAACATACATATGTATATTGGCATACATGCCCAATTTCATTTCTCTCTTAACGTTTTTTTTTTCGGTTTGTATGAGACCAACAAACAGACACACACACTCGAAGTGAAATTTTTGGTGGGGCAACTGGTTTTTTTTTTAAACGATGCGCCGTTTAACATTAAAATAAATACCAAACAAAATATATGAGATTAAAGGCAAATGATAAACAACAATTTGTTTCGACGCGAAAATTGTTGTAAAACGCGAAACAAACGTGCTCAATTCGTTATTTCGTTTAAAAACAACATATTTTATGCAGTGCTCAACATAAAATGCTAAAAGAAGTGAAAGAGATGCAATCAAATAAGAAATAAAGTGAAAATGTTTTGTTGAAATTCGCAGTGCATCATTTAACAAATAATACACAACGAAAATATACAAGTTTTTTTTTCATATAAATAAACAAATCAAGCGTATAACAAGTCGCTGGCATAATCACAGCTTGGCTTTCAAATTATAGTTCAAGTTCAGACGTGCCCGCTTCAATACAATTGTGAATTGATATACAAAAGAATATTAGGTCTAATCACGCGTTTTCAGCTACAACAATATCATCTTGCACTGCCCAACAACAACGACAGATTCGCGCTACCAACGCAGCAGCTACAAAACAGTCAACACAAAACGTAAATGTTCAATCTCTTATACCCCAAAACATAATTTACAGATACATAGATCGATTTTAGCTAAAGTAGTAACGGTTTGCTGTCAGATATTCTGAATTTGTTGAATGCTGCTGTTGCTGTTGCTGCTGCTGCTGCTATGGCGACAGCTGGTTGCCATCTAACGGTTTGCATGCCGCAGTCACGTAACCGATTTTGTATACTCACACACACACACACACATTTGTCGTATGTCAGCTAAGCTCTCACACACACTTGTGTATATGCATATTGAATAACAGCATTCAGGCATCTCTCTTCTACACTTAACTGCACTTGTTCTCTGGCCGCATGCCGGAAAACTTGGTCGTCGCTGTCAGCAACAGCTAAAGCAATAGCGACAGCAAAACTCGCCGCTTAACAAAGCCAAACCGACTTAAAACTGGCCTACGTCTAGAACGTTACGCGAGAGGAAACAGGTATAAGGCATAATGAATACTGAATACCCTTTATGTTACGAACCCCCCAATATTTAAGCTAGAGTTGTAAAGCAATTGCTAAGGTCGAGAGTGTCGATCTTAATTAAAGTAGAGTCTTACATGATTCAAGTGGAGCTTAACGTAGTTCAAGAACATAATTCTTTTATTAAGACAAATTTCACTTGATTTAATTATTTCAAATTTTTGTAACTACCTTAATCGAGAAAGAAAATTTCGCACATATTTTATTTCATTTGAGATTATTCGAACTTAATATAACTTTATAACGATTCTTATATCTCTGTGTGTTTATGCGATATAAATAGAGATTGTTTCTTCAGACAAGTTTCTAGGTCGTCTGGGTTAAACAAGCTACTTAAATGTCTTTTGAGTTAACTGCAAGTCAATTCTATATTTATTGTGAAAGAAATAAACTGCAAAGAAACTGCAACCATTATTTTAAATGACTTTTGCCAATTATTTGATTATCTTTGTGTGTTTTTAGTACAGCAAATAATGGTAAAATGATTGTTATTTAAGTATAAACTAGTTACGCAGCCTTTAATATATGTGCCCAAACTACTTTCTTTAAACCTTAACTCTAAGTATGTGGTCAATTACAGAAACAAGAAACTTCTCTTTGACAAATGCACAGATTGTTCAACAAAAAATGGGTCATTTCTTTATATATTATGATCTATTAGATAAACTATAAAATTGTCCAAAATTTTATTCATTTCACTTACGTGCTTTTAAAATAAGGTAAAAGAGGTTGTTAAGCCAAAACAATATGGTAAATGGAATGCCGAAAACTTGAACAATTTTATTTTAAGACTCAAGAACGTAATTATAATTTTTTAAGCCTTGCCTATTCAAAATATTCTAGTCAAAGCAATCTGAAAGGGAAACACAGCTCGACCAATACAGAATATCACAAACGCGATATGAGTATTACCCTCCAAATAGAAGTTAACTAAAACCAAACAAAACAAAACTGAAACTAAGCCCGTTAGTCGCAAATATGCAACCAGAATTTAAGTTCGAATTGGAGTTGTTGCTGCATTGAATGTGGCAATGACATCGTAGTCTTTGACTCATGAGCTTGGGAAACTTTTACTAAACCAGGCTTATGATGATATGCCGATGACCGTCTATAACTGTTGTTAGCACACACAGTTATGTATGTGTCTGCAGGTGATTAATATTGGCCAAAAGTGTGCCACCAAATTGTTTGGCAACAAGCTCCAAGAACATCACTAAAATTTGAGCTATTGGTAGCTGGTTGTTGGACTGTGACAACAGCTATTTTTTTTCCTTCTTCGACCATGATGTAAGTTCAAGTTTTCGGTTTCAGTTTGCAGCTAGCGCATCGCGCTAAGTTTCCCATGGCTAGTATCGGGCAGTAAAAAAGGTTTTTTTTGTTGTTTTTGGCCACGTAATGTGCAACCATTTTGCGCAAGAAAGAAGTAAAAAAAGGTGCCAGCTCAAATCGTGTGTTCGAGCGACAATGCAACAGTTTGATTTTCCAATGAACTACAGCGATGAGACGGGACAAGCTGATGGCTGCTGTTGCAATTTTCATGGAAAGCAATAAAAAGCGGCGAAGGCAGAAGCAGAGTCAGAGGCAGCTTCAGCTGCAACCGAAACGAGCGCTTAAAAGGAAAAGTGCAACAGCCAGCAAACAAAAAATTAAAGAGAAATGTGTGGAAAGTTGCAAACAAAAGTAAATTTTTGCGCCAAGCTGCAACACTCACAAAAAACAAACAAAATCGTGCAAATCAATAAAAAAAAATAATAAAAAAAAACATTTAACGAACTGCTCGTAATTGCCAATTGCAAGTTCAATTCGTTTGTTGCCAGACAGCGAGGCTTTTAATGTATCTCAGCCACATTCCTTAACAGCTTTGAGCTTGTTTCGTTGCATTTCGCAATTTCCAGCCGGCAATAACAACAACTATCTACTTCAACTAAGTTTGGCCTATTCATGTGTTATAATCTCTACCACGTTCGTTGTTTAAGCTTTTGCAGCAACAGCAACTAGCCATGCCTACTTTGAGTGCCACAAATGCAGATACAACAATTTGCCGCAGTATCTATACATACATTTGTTCAGCTACAGATGCAGATACAACAAATAACTAGACAGCTCAAGATACGCACTTGTAACCCGCACTCACTTCAGCTGGCAACGAGGCGGCACAGATTGCGTTTGCCGTAGCAATTGCGACAATTATACTGAGAGACACAGCGGAAAACAATGCGCAAATTCCAGCTTAGAAACTAGCCTGTACTCAGAGGGTTGTTCGTTAAAATGCTTAACAGTTGAGAAATTTTGCTAAAGCGCAATAAAATTCATGAAATATTATCGATCCTTTCACTAAGATTTCGAATGAACTAAATCAGAAAACTGAACGAACTTAATGAAACCATTTAATGATAGAACTAGGTTATTTTAAAAACTGATCATACATGAAGAGCCTAGATAATGGTGGATCATCAGACATATAATGGTTAGAAAAATAGTTGAGGCCCTTAATATAGGAGGATAACTACCATTAAATATTATGTACCAAAATATTTAAATAAATAAATATTAAACCAAAAGCTTTAGCAGTTCAATTTTTTTCGGTGGCCCTAACTACATTATATTCCTATACATTTTAATGTACCCTCGCTGTTGCTGTTGCTTCTGGCCAGAGCTGGAAACTACTAGCAACAAATGGGGTTTCTCTCGTCTTAGCAACACAGCAACGCTGGCAGCGTTTCAATTGCTGGCGCAGCACAAAAAGCTTGCTTTTGTGGGTCAGATAACCTGCCCAGCGGGTAAAAAGGGTAGCTCGAATAACGCATTATCTTTTATGAAGTATCATATCGTTTCTCCAAACTAACGGTTCTATATTCAATTGCTCTGTTTGTTGTAGGTTCACCGTGGCACGCTGAGATAATGTCGTCACCCGGCCTAACCGCTCTGGGCGAATCCACACGCCTTGTGCCCGCCAATACACCGGCGGTTTTTGAGATACTGCCGCCTCCTGGACAAAGCCTGAGTAAAGGCGAGTGCGTGGCAACAGTGCTGACTCCCAACAAGTCAAAACTGAATGCCAGAGTCACCCATGAGGCGGCAAATGGTGCTGCACGCATTGAGTTCGTGCCCACTGAAGTGGGCACGCACATCATTGATGCGTCCATCAATGGCACGAAGATCGCTGGCGGTCCTTTGATAGCAAAGGTCTACGATGCCAGCCTGATCCAAGTAACCGAAGTAAACGGCGGCGTCGTTGGCCAACCCTGCCAGTTTCGTGTGGACGCCAGTGCAGCGGGCGAGGGACAACTGGAGATATCCATCAATGAGGGCGAGGTGCCCAATCATGTCCAAGTCGTTGGCGGTGGTCGCTGCCTTGTCTCCTTCACACCCGAACAGGCCAAATCCCATTTGATTGACATTAAATTCAATGGGGAAACGGTGCGCGGCTGCCCCTTCGTCTGCGCCGTGGCAGACACCTCGCGCGTCCTGCTCAACCTATCCAATCTTGAGCTGATACCAGTCAATCGGCCTTCCTCCTTTCACATCACGGTGAGCGGCGGCGGTGCCGCTGAGTTGGCGGTCAGCGTACGTGGACCACAGGGAGAACTACCCGTACGCGTCACTGGTGATATTCATGCTGGATTCACTGCTGAGTTTACACCTATAAGCGTTGGAGGACATTCGATTAATGTGGAGTACAATGGCTTTGCGGTGCAGGGTACACCATTCCTGGCTAAATCGTACGATGCCAGCAAGGTGGTCGTTGGTAGCGTCTCTCGTGGCACAATGGGTCGTCCCGTACAATTCACTGTGGATGCGGGCGATGCCGGTGAGGGTAACCTCGAAATAACCATATCGGCAAAGGGTCAAAATATACCCACACAGGTGCATCCCCAGGGCAGTGCAAGGTAAGCACGAACAGTGATGAATCTTTCCCTGATCATATCACCACCACTGTACTCTCATCTATCTCAACTCCTATCAACTTAAATTCAAACACTCTTTTCTACATTTTGCAGATTCTCCGTATCGTTTGTGCCGACAGAGTCGTGCGAGCACACAATTAATGTCTCCTTTAATAAAATGCCCGTGCCCGGCTGCCCCATAACGGTTAGCATTAGTGGGGGCGTCGCCGGGCCCCAGGTATCGCTTGGCGGACCCGGGCCGGTGCATCAGACCAATTCTTTTGTTATCAATCACAATGGCGGCCGTTTGGAAGACATTGAGGTCAACGTTGAAGGTATGTAGTTTTTGGGCCAAAAAACAGCTGAACTGGCTCCAGTAAAAAGAAAACAACCAAAATGCGTGCTCTCTCATTCACACTAACATACAGAGTAACAGATACTCTATCTTTCTTTCCTTATCGCTATTCGCAATCCACCTTGTTTGTGTGTGTGGTTTCAAGTTACATTTGAATATTTTTGGGTTCAAAGTTATGTTCGTAATTGTACTTTAATTGCTCGTCCTCTTCAATGTTATTTCTGCGTGTGTTGGTACACACATATACACTTGCATTTACATACACATACACATATATATATATATATATCGCTTTGCACATCTTGTTTTGTATCTGTAAAGTACTTAGTATCTATCTTTTATCCGTATCCGCATCGGCACAATACCAATAAACAAACACCGACTTTTTCCCACACACATTTTCACACTCTTCAACATACAATCTACGGAAATTGTTGTGGAAACTCTCAAGCATGCCAGTCCCACCCACTTCCCTCCCTTTATCTGAACTGTAACTGCTTTACATAGCACCCACAATTGCTCGCCACCACCTTACTTTCTCACTCTTTAACTCGATCTGTCTGCTTCACACGCAGCAAACTCTTGACAATAGCTTGGCGCCCCAGACCCCAACCCCCTTCTGAACTGAACTGAACTTGGGTGTGGTGGCCCAGTGTGTTTTTAAGTGTTGTTCATTTAGTATATGTAATTATGCGTTATATTTATCATTTTGGGCAATTGCTTTGGTTACATTTTGAGGCATTAGCATCTTAAGCTTAGGTTTGCTTTTCAATAGATGGATTATGTCATGACCGCAAATGTGTAGGTGAGTGTTTGTGTATCTGTATGTGTAAGTGTGTTTAGACTTTAGAATGTTGAGAAATCGAATACATTGTAGAATTTGTGGCATATTGCGATAGAGCAATTACTTTATAATCGTTTGTATATATAAATATATGTATGTATGTATGTGGTTTTTGTAATTTTGGTCTTATGTATGTAGTATGTTTGTGTGTATGTGTTCTTATATGTTTTGTAATCTTACGCCCGTTAATTGTAATAATTTGCTCACTTTTATATCTGTATTATATTTCAGGACGGCGAAATCTTTTGTACTAGATTCTATATATATATATACTTAAATATGCATATACTTACATATACCTATATATAACACTATATATATGAGTACTTTTTCTGTCTCTATATATCTTTCTCTCTCTCTCTGTCTTGCTACATATATGTATATATTAGCTTTTTATATACACCTACTCTATATATATATATATATATACATGTATATATGTATAGTCCGTTGATATTAAAAACAAATTTAATAATCGTATCCACCAAGTGAAGTACTACTGTATATCAACAACAAGTGAAACAACAACAGCAACAACAACAAGAAAGAAAATACAGCACCCCCAACTACAAACTACACTAAACAACAAGTACTCGTTCTTATCTACTAATAATGTCCTTTGCCCCTGCTTAGGGCAATTGTTTAATAATTTGTTCAAATGATTTTTGATGATTAATGACGCCTTAATGTGTGTAACAGGCAAAAGCAATATTAATAATAATAAAAAAAACACAAACAAAAGCAAATGTTTTATGCATATTGGACTCTTGTATTTTTAGTTTTGATTGTATTCAGGCAGGCAGACTTTTAGTTTGTACATAAACTTTCCCTTCAGTACATAACTTCAGGCACAATTATAATAATCTGCTCGCTGCTCTGTCTCTCTCTCTCTCTCTGTCTCGCTGTGTTAAGAAAAGAAACTTCACAAGCAATATCTCAGTTTACTAACCCATTCTGGCAAGTTCTCGGTACACACAAATAAAAACAAAACTTAACTAACCACACTGCAAGTTATTCAAGTATTCCAACAATACTAAACAAGAGACTCCACTACAACACCAAACGTTGGAATTTCATATTAAGTTTTGTTCTTTAACAGAAAACAAAATATTGAACTTTATGCCCGTTACTAATCAAAAGTAAACATTTTTCCAAATTTTTATTTACCACTTGCGCGTGACAAAAATTAAAACTAAACTAAAAAAAAAACATAATTAAATCACTAACCACACTACACACAACAACAAATAAAACAAAAAATATAAACAAAAACCTAAAACATGCTCCAATCTATGTGAATTTCAACAAAACAATCAAACGAAACCATTTCAAACTCGTTTCCGGACGCGTCGCAATCGAAAAAAAAAATCTTAATAAAAACCCAAAATGCATTAAAACTAAATAATACTTAACAAACAAAAAATATATACACATAAAATTGCAAAATGTGCAATGTGCAAATCGGGGCAACTCAGGTCCCGCTGGCCAATCAGTGCCTGCTCAGGTTCATCAGTCAGCTGAGGGTGTCTTCAAGGCGGAGTTTGTGCCTCGTGTTGTTGGTGAGCATCGTGTCAATGTAACAGTGAATGGCTTGCCAACAGCTGGGAGTCCCTATGCAGCAAAGGTAAGCTCGGGATTAAAAAATTATAAAAACTTTTTATTAGGTAATTAGAACATTTTCCCGGTAATTCTTTTTGTAAAAACTTTGTCCTTTTCAAATTGAAAACCTTTTAAAATGGCTTGTGCTTGGACACTTTTTGTATCATTAATTGTGGGTTTTACCATTAAACAAATATTTTGCTCAGAAAGTGTTGAAGGTACAAAATAAGTATATGAACTTTTCTCAGTGGGATAAAGTCAAAAAATTAGATAGTTACTCCCATTTCCAGGCATGTTAATCTCTTAAATTATCCTCTCAATCAATCAAGCAACTAAAATCTTTCTAATTTAGGTCTATGACGTCAGCGCCATTAAGGTAAAGAATGTGAGCAGCGGAACAGTTGGAAAACCTGTCACCTTCCTGGTGGAAACTTCTCAAGCAGGACCCGGAAATCTAGAGGTCACGGTGAATGGCGGTCGAGTGCCTACCTCGGCACAGGCGCAGGGTCAACATACTTATGCCATCAGTTTCACACCGCGCGAAGCCGAGAGTCACACCGTGGAGTTGCGTTTTAATAGCCAGGATGTGCCCGGCTCACCTTTTACCTGCCGTGTTGCAGCTGCAGCTCGCATCCAATCCCCTGAGACCATGGATAAGGTCAGCGTGGGTCGTCTGTTCGAATTCGTTGTGGAATCAGACACAAAGCCAACGGTGGAGGTACTTGGTCCGGCCAGACGCAGTGTGCCTGTTAAAATCGATGCACTTGGCTCCACGTTGGGCTACAATGTCAAGTTTGAGCCCATGGAAGTGGGTGACCATTCGGTGGAGGTGCGTCTACCCGGTGGTGGTCATGTAGAGGGCAGTCCTTTCCTCCTAAAGGCCTACTCCGCAGAGAAGGTAATCGTTACGGATATACGTCCTGGTGTGGTCAACAAGAGTGTCAGCTTCGGCATCAATGCCTCCCAAGCCGGTGCCGGTAATCTGGAGATCATAGTTGCCGTCAATGGCAAGAATGTGCCCAACTTTGTTCAGTCCGAGGGCAATGCACGTTTTAAGGTTAACTTTAAACCCACTGAGGCAGCTGCCCACTCGCTTTCAGTACGTTTTAATGGACATCCAGTACCAGGATCACCCTTCAGCTGCCACATTGCTGCTGCTGCTGCAAGCTCCTTGGGATTACCTCGAGCCCAGGCGATGGGTGAGTGCCTCAAGCAGGCGGCTGTCAAGGTAGACAACACCTTTGAGTTAGAGGGCTTCGAAGGCATTGAACCGCAGATATTTGTCACGTCTCCCGCGGGAGACAATGAGCATTGTCAGTTGAGCCAACACGATGGCGGCAGCTACAGTGCCTCCTTCCGTCCCAGCACAGTAGGTCGTCATCTAATTAGCGTCTTGGCCAATGATCAGCACATAAATGGTTCACCATTTAGTTGCAATGTTTTCGATGTCTCGAGGGTAAGCATCAGTGGCCTGGAGCAGCAATACGGACCTGCTACATTGGGTGTTCCAGTCACCTTTAGTGTGGATGCAGCGGGTGCCGGAGAGGGCACCCTCGAGCTAGTCGTTTCCACTGATAGTAGTACTGTCAAGGCAGAGGTTGTGGCCTGTGCTCGTGGTCTTTACGATGTCACCTTCGTGCCACAGAGCACCGAACCGCATTATGTGAACATTACATTCAATGAAGTCGCCGTGGATGGTAGTCCCTTCCGTGTGGACATTCAGCAGCATACACAACACATTCAAATCGGCAGCTTGGCTGCTATTGACTTTCCAGCTGATGATCAGATTGTGGAAATTCTATCGCCCGATCAGAAACCCGTGCCGTATACAATTAACAGACAGACAGCGGAATTCCGCACTCACATGACCGGAAACTATACTCTACGTTTCATAGATCGGGAGACTAGACAACATATTGGGACACGCACACTGTGCGCGTTTGATCCAATGCTGGTAAAGATCACTGAGGTGGGTGAGGCCTTGTGCCATCGCCCTGCCAGCATCAGTGTCTCCCTCAACGAAGCTGGACAGGGTGATCTATCGGCCCTAGTGCGTTGTGGCGTTACTGAGGTTCCTCACACCATTCGTGGACCGAGTAAGTCCGGCGTCTATGAAATTGTATATCAGCCAACGAGAGTTGCACCACACAAGATAAGCATCTTATTCAATGACGTACCCATATCGCTAAAACCCCTGGAGATAAATGTTCTGCCAACGAGTGCAGGCAAGGAGATCAGCGTCAGTGGTCTAGGACTGTATCAGGCACGTGTGGGCAAGACCACATCCTTTGCCATTGACACGGTTAAAAGGCCAGCAAGGGAATTTGATGTGGTTGTCTCTGGACCCGGTGGACAGGCGCTGCCGGTCCGCTGCTACCAGACCAAGAACGGTCACCTCCAGGCGGAGTTCAACATCAACAAGCCAGGGCAATGTGTTATCGGTAAGTGTTTAATAATCCCATTCACAATTGAATATTAAACTATTTGTTTTCTTTTGCAGAGGTGCTTCATCAATCAAAACCACTTCCTGGCAGTCCCTTCACCTGTGAGGCGTTCGACAGCAGCAAGGTGAGCGTACAGGGTGTGACAAAGGAATCTTTGGCTCTCCATAGCTCCAATAGCTTCACTGTGCGCACAGACAATGCTGGTACCGCTGAGCTGGAAGCATTTGCCATTTCACCCACAAATCAAAGTCTGCCCGTAATGATTAGCGAACAGTCCGAGGGCATCTACAACGTGGAGTTTGTGCCCTCACAGCCGGGCAACTATAAGCTGACTCTCATGTATGGTGGCGAAACAATTCCCAGCTCACCGCTCAACTTTACTGCCTCTTCGAGTGGTGTGCGAAATGATGCACGTGCTGCCGGACACGGATTGGAGGTGTGTCATCGGAATAAGGAGGCCTCCTTTGTCGTCTACTGTCCCATTGCACCCAATGTGCAAATTGAGAGGGTTGATGAGTTTGGCGAACGCATCGAGCCAAAGATTAAGGCGCTGGGAAACAATGAGTGGCGCATTTCATATTGTATCCTCTCTGTCGGCACCTATGAGATTCGTGCCAGCTGTCCCAATCGTGGAAGTCTGCCTGGATCGCCCTGGCGTATCTGTTGTGTGGAGTCTACAAAGGTCACACCCGTCGGGGGTTGGGGTACACTCGTGGATCACGATGGCCGGCTTATACTTCCAGCTCGAATCATTTTCGATGTCGAAAACGCTGGACCTGGAAAACTGGTCTGCAGCATCGATGGCATTGAGATCCCCGTCGATAAGCTGGCCGATGGCAAAATGTGCCTTAACATAACCGGCGATAATCTGGCGGCTGGAGAACATGATTTAGATTTAACTTGGAGTGGTTTGACCATCACTCAGTGCCCGAGAAGTGCCTTTGTTACTGGCCAACAGGCTGCTGATAAGGTAGTCTTAATGGGTCGTGGTCTCGCTGCAGCTCAAGCTGGCGAGGCGGCGCACTTCACCATCGATGCCACCAATGCTCCAGCTGGCAGGCCTGAGGTCATTCTGACTGCCCAGGACAACACAGCCCTGCCAGTCAGTCTAGCACAGCCACGTCCCAACGAGAACATTTGGTTGGCATCATATACGCCACAGAAATCTATGACTGGAACCTTGACGCTCTCGGTTAAATGGAATGGGCGCCTGGTCAAGGGTTGCCCGCTTACTGTCGCTGTGGGCTCCTCAATGGATGCCTCAAAGGTAATTGCATCTGGTGAAGGTCTGCGTCATGGCATCGTTGGCAAGGACATCAAATCCTGGATAGACACGCGACGTGCTGGACCAGGTGAGCTTACTGCTCACTGCGCCGGCGCCCGCAAAGTGGCCTACTGTGAGCTTTATGACCATGGTGATGCCACATTCACGCTTAACATTAAGCCTCAAGAGCCTGGTCGTCACTTATTGACTATTAAGTATGGCGGACAAAATGTGCCCGGATCACCGTTTGCCCTAAAAGTTGCAGGAGCACCAGATGCCAGTAAGGTAAGTTACGGAAAGGAGCCTAAAGTAGGCACTGCCATTAGTCGGCTAGGGTCGTTTCTTACGACACTTGTTATACTTTGCAAATTACATTACATTTAATCATCCCAAATAGGTTCGCGTCTACGGTCCCGGCATAGAGCATGGCGTACTGGCGACCTTCCAGTCACGTTTTATATGCGACACTCGAGGAGCCGGTGCTGGGCAACTTACAGTGCGAGTCCGTGGACCCAAAGGCGCCTTTCGCGTGGAAATGCAACGCGAGAGCCAAAAGGATCGCACTATTCTATGCAAGGTATGCAATCAACTTAATCGATAAAAAAATATAGTTAATCACTGCATTGTATCCACTTTACAGTACGATCCAACGGAGCCAGGCGACTATCGTGTGGAGGTCAAGTGGGCTGGCGAATTTGTGCCTGGTTCACCGTTCCCCGTCATGATCTTCGACACTGAGGAGGAGTTACGAAGGTACTTGCAGGGCATATGAGGCCAGATCAACCATCCCATCTTTGTCTTCCCCAGTGGCCTAAGTCCACCAATACGCTATCATTCAGCGGCTGCACAGCGTCGTTCCGCCTGTGTGCCGCTCTAGCGGATGTATCCAAGTTGTGTAGAGCATATACAAACATGCAGATCGTAACGAACGTATATTATAAAATGAATAAATTATGTTACAAGTACTAACTAGTTTTAAATGCGAACGAAAACGAATCAGTTACCATAAGTCTAGAAAAGGCTTCGGCGCTACGATTAATAGCTTTTTGTTCTTAACCTAGTTTATATACACAATACGTATAATACCTATGTAATACAATGTTATTATTGACCCAAAAGTGTAGCAAAGTATTCGATACAAATACACGACACTATACAAGTATGACCTAAAAATATATAAAAGCTTTTAAAACCATACATTTTCTCCTTAAATTTCTTCCGGTTGCTCCCAATCCTCGGGCAATGGAAACTTATTAATAAACTCTTTGCGATATCTACGTAAAAATTTGAGTAGATTTGCTTCCAGGAAATGTTTTCTTGCCTCCTGAAAATCCTTGCCCCCAATGTTCATACCTTGAATAGCGCAGTGCATATTCATAAGCGATATAATTGTGGCATGATTTTTGGCCTGCATTTCATTGAAACGATCGTGCATTATATATTCAGTCCAAGGCAGCTCAAAGAAACTAACGAAATCCGGGATTAAACCCACTTTCCAGCGATCACGAATATTGTTCAACATTGTCTCGTGCTTGCCACAGAAGTGTTCCATAAAGTACAGCGACTTATCTAACTGTACAAGCAACAGGATTATATCAGTATAAGGAGTAAGCAACGAAATACTTACATTACAAGTAACACACACTATTTCCTCTACAATACCTTTCTGGCTCATGCGTACGCGAAAGAAATCCCCATTGTATGTAGTTATAATATGACTATACTCATTGGAGAGTTTACCCAGCAAATACCGCTTGGGTACTACAATCTTAATCACCACATGACCCAGAGGGAGTAGAGCATGAAATAAACAAGCCTTACTAAATCTGCGCTCCTGGTTAATTGGTTGCTGGTCCACATTCATTATGTCTATCAACTAAAAAAGTAAAACAAGAAGTTGTTACTATGTTTAACATTAAAAAGAAATTCTTAATTACCTTTTGAGCCATTTCACATTCACTAACATGGTCATATTGGTAGAATACTTCCCACAAAATGGAAACATGCTTGCCAGCTGCATAAATATGCGGATCATTAGTGCAATAGTCTTCACCGACCAGAATCTTTTTATTCCTCATATCAATTTTGCTGTCCTTAATCACTAAAAACAAGCAAAATGTATAAGCATTTAATATTTGATAACTTCCAAATAAGAACTTACCTGTTTGCAAACTTTCACTCAGATAATTCTCAAAAAAGTTAATAAACAGAGTGCAATTAAGTTTAAATATTTCTCCGCTAGGAAACCTCTTAAAGCTAACACTCTCTATGCAATTGGCACCCTTATATAGGTCATAGCTTACATAATTGCTAGATTCATACACTTTGATGCCCAGATCGGCAACCATTTCTGAAAGTATGCTATCAAGATTCTTATCAATTGTTGGATTATTCAGGTATTCCGATTGCTGGATAATATGAGGCTGCACATACGCAATATGCTGAGGCTGGCAATTATGCTTGAGCAGGAAATCAATGCACTCATAGACAGCCAAAGTGTAGCCATATACAACAATCTGTTGTACTTCCACTCTGCTGTGGTTTAACTCCATTAGTTTGTGATATAACTGAATCTTGTCCCGCCGGCAATTGATATGGGCACAGTTATAGGGATCCACACTTTCATAACTTTTGTTAGCCTCTGGCAGTCCATATTTGGTGTCGCATAGTAGGAGCAGTTTGTCATAATGAATCTTGCAGTGGTTGTCCAAAGCAATGTACTTTTCAGCACTACAAAACGTAACGTATACGGTATAAATCTAAATATCAATATTTCACTACACACCGATTGATAGTTTCTACGTTGCCAGAAACAAAGTTAATCCAATTGCGCATATCCAGACGTTGGGTCGTGTCCATCACAAAGGGACAGCTGTTGGCATTACTTAAATAACATTTGTCCCTGTTATCGCAGTAGGTGCAATTGACACGAGGATCATATTCCGCCTCGATCTCGCCATAGCTCACAATCACTGTTATATCTACCTTTGGCAGACAGTTGTGTACATTAATATATTTGTAGCTATGAAAAAACAGATATAGTTAACAATATTAAGTAAAAGAGATTTAAGCTCCTACTCCGGTTTATTCCAGCCAAACACCATAAGACGCAAGAAAGCCTTGCATATGTCCGAAAAACCAACAACAACCAAAGGATGTTGATTGCCAATAAATTTGGATGCAAATAGATTGTGCCGGAACAAATAATATCGATCTTTGACACAGTTTATCTTTGGAAGATTTACGAATTCTGACGTTCGCCTGAAGCACTGTTCGCTCTGGGTGTCCATAAACCAATTTCTTTCCATGCGTCGTGGCTCAACTGGCATCATTTTTGTGGCCAAGTCATTGGGTAATGCCTCATCCTAAGTGAAAATCTTTGCAAAGTGTATCATAACATAATTAAGGTTCTTACTCCAATGAGATCAAAGTAGTAGAGTTCACGAAAACCAGATCTAATGGCAACAGTGCGAAAGATCTCATCTGACCACATGTGAAAGTATGGATGCAATCTCAGCATCATAATCTCACCACGATCATATGTCAAGTAGTTGTCATCATATGGAAGAAAAAACTGTTTGTAGACCGCTTCATAGTTTGAGAATGGGCTGTAAAATTATATAGTAAAGTGTTTTCAATACACCAACTGATTTTAAGTCTCCGCGGAAAGGTATGCAGTGAAAATATTTATAAAACTAAAGATTACTTTCAGCTTTCTCTGTTAAGCTTTGGACCAACACTTACCGTATTATGACAAATCCAACAGTTGTCGCATTTTCCCGTCCAAAGTTGCCGCAACAGATAACCCAACATTTATACTCTGACTGGATATTGGACTGAAAATCGTAAATCATTTGCTTCAAAATCAAATGATGGTTAGCATTTTGCTTATCTCCCAGCAATTTGATAACATCCGCGGTATCATTCTTAAGCATAGGAAAAACATTAAGCTCGGTGCTAATGGATGAGCGATGTGCAACAAAGATCTCATCAGATATTTCACAGCTGGGTCGATGCCTTACGCGCTATAAAAATAACTTAAACGTTTCAAATGTAAAACAAGTTGAGCTCTCTAACTCACAATGAAGAAGTTAAGCAGCGCCAACAAGCTAACGGAATATTTAGTTCCCGCTGGTATGGGTATCACGCAGTAGTCCCGATCCGGATAGGCACTAAACATGGCACACAGAAAGTAAAAAGTATACTCCAACCTAATACTCGGATGCAGTATAAAATTCTTCAATATAAATGCTTTTGAGGCACTGTTAAGACTATAATTTTTATTCTTGGCCAGGCTTTTTCTCTCCGGCATATCGAAATAGATTTTCAATGTCTTTGATACTTTGTGCAAATAATTGCTTCTATTATTTAGCTCTGTGAAGTAAAGAAAGCTAATGCTAAAGTCGACTTAGAGTTTATACATACCATCGGTTATAAATTTAAATTTGGTGAATATGGATTTGAGACTCTCTGTATAGCGATGTGTGATCTCTGTCAAAACGACAGTGCGCCGCTTAGATACAACAACATCTGTCTTAAGATTAAAATACTCCCGCTGTTTTGCAGTGCTGTATAAACTTCCAATAAATAACAATATCTTAATAACTGAAACTTTTGTACTTACAAAACATCAAAATTGACAACGGCATGTGGAACATCTGGCGTACACGTCACCAGGTTACCCAAACTTTCTAGATCAAAATTTTTAATCAGTTTCTCAATGTTGGCGTCGTCTGAGAGCCACATCATGCCCGTGCTACCGCCAGTTAGCGACTCGCTCTCCTAAACAAAGAAAGTAGACACCAAATTGAATAAAGCGACATTTTATACTCATTTTTGCACCAATAAAGATGAATTCTCTAAGAAAATTTGGTGACAAGTAAACTGATATAAATGCATTATATATTACTAAAACTAACACATTTTCACATTATTGTGATTTCTAAAGCTTCGTAGAACTGTCTGTATATGCACTGAATGACAGGTTAGTCAGCAAAATATTTATATCATTATTATACCTCTGAAACAATAATTTGATCCTTATCCATGTTGCCGCCTGCTGTGCCCAAAAGTACCTCGGCTATAAAGTAGTCACCATGCTTCTTTCGCATTTCCGGCTGTTCGACGTCAATCATTTCAATAACATCATCGTTATCCTCCGGTCTGAACAAATATACTTTTGATTTACTATTTGAATACTGGTTATACTTGTACTTACAAGGCCTTGCGAAAGGTTAGTAACGGCATAAATTTACTCCGCGTTATTATTATAATTGTTGGCAAGTTCTTGCAGCTGTAAACGTTAAAGGCAATGGGATAATAGATCTTACCATATTGCTCCAATAACTCAAAGTTCTTGCTCGCAAATTTGGGTGGCCTGACCACGATTACGTAGTTAACTTTGTGCTCACGATAAAACACTTCCTGTAGAACTAATTTCAAAATTCGATCATGATCCTTTAACTGAATGTAAAAGTTGAAAAATATTGTGTTCGTCAGCGTTAGGGACAAGTCGACGCTGCAAGACGACAGTTTGTAAACACACTATTATATCTTGTACTTCCTGGCGCCTTGCTTACCAAAAACGGCATTTCAGCCACTGTGTCCAGCAATCGTTAGAGAGAACCGCAATATTGGGATATATGCAAAACTCACAATATGCCAATAATTTCCTAGGTTTTTCTGACTCGTAGGCAATGATACGATGCGTTTGGTACTCATGGAATAACTGTGACAAGGGCGGTTCTAGCTTGTCGCCAAAGTAAGAACCATACTCCGACTTGTAGAGATCCTCAATATACCCAGCATCAGTTTTACTAGCTGTGCGCATCTCATAAGCCGGATTCATTGTTAGAAAATAGTTTGTAATTAATAAACGTAAGTGTTATATGTATTTTGGGCATTGAATTGTATTTCAGGTAACTACTTTGTTTCTACATTCAACAAATTACATTATAAATTTTCAGGGCCAGTGGCATGCTGGCTTTCGTCATTCATTTTGCAATAGTCCTCGGGCAATGCAAATTCGTGATGAAAGTCGCTTCGATTTTTTCGAATAAATTCCAAAAGACTTTGTTCCAATATGTGTTTATTGACCGAATGAAAATTTTGTTCACAATCGTCCTTATTCTATAGGAAAAATATATTAGAGTATATATTGTAAGGGTTACTTACATCTCATACAATTTGCAAGCTTTGTATCATGGGCGTAATAATTCTGTGGTTTTCGGCCTGGAAATCAGTGAAATCATCATGCGTTAACAGCTCCGTCCATGGCTCCTCCAAAAACTGCATGAGGCACTTGATACTACCATCCTTATAACGAGCCTTCAGATTATTCAACATTGATTCATGCTTGCCACACAAGTGCTCCAGATGATCAAAATCTGTTTGCTACAATTGTTTATGAAGTGCGATGCCAGTCCACGAATACAATTTTACGAAAGCATACCTGCTTGGTAACTATCACAATCTCATCCACAATCATTTTGGACGTAAAGCCAATGCGACAAAAGGTCTCTTCGTGATAGGTGGTCAAACAACACGTATTACAGCCAATTATTGTGCTAGCCAAATAGCGACGAGGCATCGTCACCTTAATAATGAAGTAGTCGAGTGGTAACTGGGCCTTAAAAAATGTAGGCTTCGTGTATTTATAATCGAAGTTGGCATCAGGAGTCTGCATGTATAATATTTCCATGAGCTGAGTTGAGGGATTAGAGAAAGACTTGTGCCATATTTATGCCTATTTCATCACCTATCTTACCTTACTGGCCGTTTCGCTTTCGCTTGTATACTGATACTGATGATTGATATTGTCGTGCATTTCTATAAATGAACCTGCCGCAAATATGTCTGGATCATTTGTCTGAAAGTTCTTATTAACCAGAATGTTAAAGTGCCGTAGGAGTATACCTGATGCCATTAGCCCTGCCAAAAAGACGCTTTTTCAAGTCAATTATGATTAAAATTCACAAACTTACAATCCTTGGTATTGGAGGTCATGTGACCCTCATCATATGATATAAACATGTCGCAATCGAATTTGAAATTTTGCTTCTTTCTAAACTTTGTAAACACAACCTGTAGAATAAAATTGTCTGTACCATGTTGTATCCAGTGTGAAAAGTTTATATCCCTATGAGTCTTTATTTCGCAATCTTTTAGCAAGTCCTCCAATACTAACTCTAGATTCTTATCGTAAAAGGGATTCTTTAGTTTTTGTTGTTCTTCAGTGCCAACGTTTCTATGCGGTATGACAACAATAATTTTATTGGACGGGACACCATGAGTCATCAGGAATGAGATACATTCAAAGGTTCGCAAATTGCCGCCATAAATGAGAATTGTATAGGGACGATCACATTTCTCCAACATGACTCGGAGCTTATAGTACAGTATAAACTTATCCAACCGATTGTTGACCTCAACAAAATTCGCAGGCAGCAGACCCGAATGATGCAAATTCTGCTCGTTTCTTAGGCAGTGGTTCACATAGTTCATTATGAGCAAAGTATCGTAATGGATCTCACAGCTCTTATTAATCTTCACTGTCTTCTTCTCCCTGTCAAAGGAATTGGTAACAAGCAATCTGTTATTTTGCTTTTACTTTCAACTCTTACCTGTCGATGTAATTTACGTGTCCGGTGACAAAGTGCACCCAAAGTCGTAGATCCAGGCGTAGCACAACATCTCGCACATAACACGAGCTGTTCTTAAAGGACAAATAGCAATTGCAGGGTGCAACACAATAGGGACATTGGAACATAGATTCGTAATCTGCTTCCACAACGCCAGGAGCAGCAATAACCACAACCTGTAAACGTGGCAGGCAGGTAAAAGTATTCGAGTTTCTATGACTAAAGAGAAGTAATGTTTAAGTAGTCGACACATGGATAAAAGACTTCCTAACTTACTCCTTACTGTTCCACTGAAAGGCCAACTGTCGTAGGAATGCCTTTGCCATCGAAGTAAACCCAATGATGACTAGTCTGTTGGTGTTGCCAAACCATTTGGATGGTTTTAGCTTGTGACGGAAGATAATTAATTCATCATTGTAGTAATCATGAACAGGTAGGGCCCTGGGTCCCGAGGGGGTTGCACAGGAATTAGTTTTGAAAGCCCGAGCTTCAAAGTTGAATTTTTTCATGCGTTTTGGCTCAATGGGCAACATCATCGATCTTAAGTCATTGGAAAATGCATATTTCTGTAAATAAAATTATGCATTCAGCACGATTGTGCTTATTTGATTTATAGTATTTGCTTACCCCTCGTGTGCATATGAAATAGAAATCATAAAAGTTCGTCTTGGCTGCCAGATTTCGTAATATTAGCTCGCAGCTGTTATTGAAGAGTGGATGCAATCTGAGTGATATAATCTCTGCACGTCGATGATTCAAATACGAATCATCTTTGGGCAGATGGTAGTGGAAATGCATCTCATGATAATCTAGGAAACATCTAAGGATCACAAACCCAACGGCCGTATTTTCATTGGCTGGTCTATTCGAATCGCCACAGCGTATGGTAAACACATCAAATTCGCTACCCTCATTGTGCAGCACATCGTCTAGGATGTCAGATATAACATGCACTTCGTTTTCAAAGTTAACAAATGTCTCCACTTTCGAATTGTAGGAAAAACTTGACCTCGCCGATTCATTTATATTCGCTGAACAGCCTCTGACCAGTTGGAGTATCGTGTCAACATCAGTCTTTTCAAAGCGATACAAGCTAGAGAGGCAATCAAAATAATTTAGCTTTAATATATATATCATATATATTTGTAATTGAAATCTACCTAATTTCTCCAAAGAAAGTGCTACGATGCGTTATATAGATCTCATTCAAATTGCTCACCTCACTGGGACGCTGAGCCACAGGCTAAAGAAGGGTAAAAATCAGAACAATCAAAGCAGATTTAACTACCCTTTTTTGTGGCTTACAATAAAATATTTAAGTGCCTCGACGTGACTACGCATAGGTTTAGAGCTCTTCGGGATGGTCATAATGCAATAGTCACGGTCAGGAAACGCTGAATACATGGCTGTAAGGCAAGTGAACAAACGCTCTAGCTGAAATTCCTTGTGCACACAGATGAACTTCAGAGCAAACACATTGGAGGCAGCCTGCACACCGTCCTGCCTTGTTTTTTTACCTTGAGTATTATAGTTAAGGGTAATGTTATTTGATTTCTCATTGAGATAGTAACTAGTCATGACTAACTCTATGGGAATATAAAATGAAGGTAAATGGAGAATCAAGTTGAGTATGTAGCCTTCAAGCTTACTCTCAAATATGTAGGCAAATTTACGATATAAATCTTCACGCATGTAAAATGTATCCTGACTTGCCGCATCCGAAATTTTGCCGTGAATCGAGCTAAGTTTCATCTTGCTCAAACTGGCCACACTACATAGATGAACAGTAGATAGATGGTAGTTAAAAAGAATATAGGAACTTTACTACCTGACACTGCTATCATTTCGTTGCACGCCACCAATAATGGTCGTTGCATCCAAATAATCCATGGCATTTGCTGTAAATAAATTCGCCTCAGGTTTGAGTTCAACCGATCTGTGATTAAGTTGACCGTAAATAACAGAAATTATAATTCGATAGTTAAGATAAACTTTCAATGGTTGTAAACGATGTTTTTAATCGCAGCATACGATGGACGTTTATGTAAAAGTTATTAAAAACAATACTCTTAAATTTACTTTACTTACGAAGCAACAATGTTCACAGTCCTATATGGCTTTGTGCTATCATATTTGACTAGATTTCCGAATGTTTCCATTTCGTAATTGCGTACATGGAAACGTATATCGACATTCGAATCTAGCCAAATAAAACCCGCTGTACTCGATTCCTGGCGTTCGTTTTCCAGCTCCGCAACAATCAGATACGTATCCTTGGCATGATTATCCGTGCGCATTAGTTCCTCGGCTATATAGAAGTCACCACGCTCAGCTCGCATCTCGGGGAATTCCTTTTCATGTATCTCAATGATGTCATCATTATCCTCGGCACTAAACGAACATTGTTAAAGGAATGTTATGGTCTGGACTCTGTACCACTTACAGGGCCTTGCGATATGTGATTATTGGCAGCAATTTAAACCGATCCATTATGTAAACCGATTGCGTCTGGCGATTGGAGGTAATGCTAAACTCGCGTGGATAAAAGACATTTGCATACTTTTCCAAATCATCGAAACTCTCGACATAATGCAAGGATTCAGTGAAAGCGGGTGTCTTTACGGTTATCAAATACCAAACACGATTCTCAACATAAAACAGATGTTGAAGTAGGGTTAGAAGAACTTGCGGCTCATCTTTACGATATACGCAAAAGTTAAAGAACATGGCATTCATCACGCTGACGTTCAATGTGATGCTAAGAAGTAGGCCTTGTTAACACTGTTTAGCATTTCTATGTTATTTTCAGCTTACCAATACTTATTGTTCAACCACTCTAACCAACTACCGGTGGGCAATGGACCGCCTGCAGGATAATTGCGAATCTCCGCATAGGCCAACAATTTGCTGCTGTTTGAATCATTGAGCTCAACGACCAAGCGATGGGTCTGGTATTTCTGAAAGATCTGATTCGCATCGTAATTGGGACGCTTGTTGCCAAACCATTTGTTACTATCGTCACATATTAGAGCGTAGATTGCGAAAGTGTCTTTATTAATGGCCCCACGCACTGTGTAACCCTGCGACATTTGTGTATGTGTATGTGTGTGTGTAGTGTACGAATTAGTATTTATTTGTGTGTGTGTGTGTGTTGGGTGTGCTGTGATTTATGAATCGTACATAGTATATGTATTATATATAACTAAATGTTCAATTCTCCGTTAATGTAATGCCATCGAGTACATAGCACTTGGCCCTTGCATCGATGCACATTTGTTTGGTGCCTGATTTGTCGTCACCCTCCCAGCGAAAGTAGGGGCACTCATGCTTCTTATGATAGTCCGATATGCATAGGTAAACCATCAACAGATATGGTCGGCATGCTTGCTTCATTAGCGCCATGCCACCAGGACTGGCTTTGATCAGACTATATATTTCAAGAGCTGGGGAATATAAAATTAAATCTTCTCTTTTTCATACTTGTGAAGATGACCAACCATTCTTGCGACAATAGTCAAACATCTGGATGTGATAGGCCTGCTCCTTGGGTCGATCTTTAAACAAGGTTTCCGCATCGAGCCTAACCATTTTCATATTGATCGTATCGCTTTTACCGATATACTTACGTTGCTTATAGATACACTCCACAAAACACTAGCAAAAAAACAAAAAACGATAACTCCCAGCGATTACTTATATTGTGGGTGTGAACAAAAGCTCTTTCGCTAGATATGTTAAAGCTCGATAATTTACTTACCGATAGAAACTTAAGGCTCCTGAGAACATCTGACTCGCCTTTCGCAGGCATTTTGGAGGCGTGTATGGAAAAGCATTTTGTTAGCGTTTCCTCCTCCCCCATATAGAGTTCCGAGCAGCAGCCATTGCGCTATAAAAAGTCCTTAGTTTATCAGTTCTTTTAGTTGTTTATAGAATAAAAAGCTTCTCACCGCCTTGCCACACGTTTCCTCAGTTAGATCGTCTACGCTGGTCATGACCACAGCTCCTTCCTCATCCGATTCCTGTGCCAGGACTTGAGTTATCAATAAAAACCCAACCAGCATATAAATCAAAACTTTTATATGTTCAAGCATTATTGTGTTGAATGAAATCGAGTTGTTTACGGGGCGTTGCTTTATAATATGGGAAACGAACTGTTGCGGTAATTAAATCTTAATCGTTTGCCTAATTAAATGTAAACAAAATTAATGTAAGCCCACTTGTGTAATGAAACGCAACACAAACAAATCAATTAGGCGGCAAATATTCTATTAAAGTAATGCCTCATTAAGGTTAATGAACTCTAGCATCTATATAAATACGAAGAATCTTTAACAAGTTAGCTCAAACTCAAAGGGAAAGGGAAAATGCAGTTGCTAATATTTCTAGCCATCCTTTCGCTAGTCTGGGTAAGTTTCAGTTAAAGTTACCTAATGACAAATACTATAAAATCTCTTTTATAGTACGCCAGCGCTATTCAAATTGATTGCGAAAAGACGGAGGCTATAAATGAGGATCACATTCACTACTGCTGCAAGCATCCCGATGGACACAATGAGATCGCCGCCAAGTGCGCCAACCAGACGGGTTTCAAGGTGGCCAATCCCAACGAGCAATCGATTGTGGATCTAACCGCCGGAAGAGCCATTGCTGGCACTTGTTTTGCCAAGTGCATTTTTGACGAACTCAAATTAATGAAGGACAACAATTTGGACATGCAGGCTGTGCGACAGTATTTAAATGAAAACCACAGCGATGATCCTGAGTATGTTAGGGAAATGTACAGTGCCTTCGATCATTGTCATAGCCAGAGTAAGTCAAAGAATCAACTTAATATTTAATATGGTTAACGTTCTTGACTTCCCTGCAGCTGAGGAGAACACATCAAAGTTCATGTCAAATAGCATATTCCAGCACATGACAAATCATTTTTGTGAGCCCAAGTCTGGTGTGATTCTGGCCTGTGTCATAAAACAGTTCTTTCACAATTGTCCCCATCATCGCTGGGCAAAAACTGAGGAATGTGAAACCGTTTTACAGTTTAACAAAGCCTGTCGCGATACCTTGGCCACATTGTGAATAACTTAATGTTTTGATATAAGAGGAAAATAATAAATAAATGCAAATTTATCAAGCTCGTAGCTCTGTTCAAGTTTTCTTTGCTCAATCATCAATAACTCTTAATTGTTTGTTACTTATTTTTTTAAATTTTTCTGAATCTAGGATGCTTCAGCTTGATTGATCAGTTTTTCATCCTTATCTTGAAGTCGCTTTGATAATCATTTCGGGCTAATCTAAAACCCTATAATTATTCAAGCAGCTCTTGCTTACTTTTTATACCCTTAACCCATTGAAAATGGGTAAAAAGGGTCCGTCCGTCCGTATGTATGGATTCTCTAGCTCTTATAGTCTCTGAGATCGACGCGTTCATACATGCATAAGGACACACGGACATGGCTATATCGACTCGGCTGCTGATGCTGATCAAAAATATATATACTTTATGGGTTCGTAGGTGTTTCCTTATATCTGTTACTTTTGCACAAAACCATTCAGGGTATTGAAAAAATAGTATACAAAAATTAAATAATAAAACTAGAATATATGTTCGTCACTTCATTTATTTTACATATTTCTCTATAAAGACAAAAAAATATTTTCAGGCAGCCTTCACATAGTTGTCAGCACATCCTTGCACTTCTTGGAGAATGCCAAGGTTTCCACACACTCGGTTGAGTTGGACCAACGACTTCTGGGACAGTTGTGGAAAAATTTCTTGATCACACATGATAATATAACGCTGGGCATCGGCTTGCAATACTTGGAGGTGCTGAAAGCACGCACAATGGGCAACGATAGAAAAACAGCAGTAGCTTCCTCACCTAAAAGAATAACAACACAATAAACTCATAGTTTTGAGACAGTTTTCATTAGTTGCCTACTCTTAGCGTGACATTTGTCAAATGCATCCAACATCTCTGTTTCATATTCCGGGTCCAGTTTGTGTACAGCTTTGAAATGGCTACGCACTGCCAACATGTCCAACGTGTCATTCACCAGAAACTTATAATGATCAAAGACGCACTTGGCCCAGCAATTGCCACTCATCACCTCGTCCACAGTCAAGTCCTCGACGGCCTCCTCATCCTTGGACGGCAGCTTAAAGTTTGTTTGCTGAGCACAGCGCTCGGTGACATCATTATGACCATCTGGATGCTTGCAACACAAGTGTATATGATTCTCATGAATACGTTCCAAGTGACGACAGTGCACACGGATGCCAACCGATTGCTGACCCTGTGCAACAGAATGGGAAACTTATTGAAATGCAGTTTTTATAAAATAGAAAACTTTAACAAAAAAAAAACATTGAAAACATCAAATTGTCTAGCCTAACAAATTTTAGCTGCCAACTGCCAGCTGTTCAATTGCTCAATCATCAAATTATCAACAAATGAGTATTCAGCAACTATTCAGGCATTCAATCAAGAGGACAAAATGTTTTTAGTTGATTTGACTTACCAGCAAAAGCAGCGCTAACGGCGCGAAGCCAAACATAATCAAAGCTTTCCGCATGATGATAACTGTGCATGATTTTCCACTGCCATTCACTTATATATATTATTATATGTTTGTTTGGATGTCAGCCTGGTCATAACAAAAATAAATTGTAGCGCTTTGTAATGGGGGTTTGAAATGTTCTGACGTTAATTTAATGACGGCTCAAATGGTTGACCAAGCTTGGCAACCAGAACTCAACTGTTGAGGGGTTGTGGGGCTGTTTGAGTCAAGGGTTGTCATAGCAGCGATCAAAAAGCGGGTTGTTGACTGTTTTTTCAACGAAATTTTTACTTCATTGTTGATTTTGCAAGTTGGTTTCGTTAATTAGTCGACTACTGGGCTTTGAAATTTGATAAGCGGCTTCAATTAGCGGTCCAATCAAACGAAAACCAAAAACAAAACCAAAACGCAAACGAAAAACACTTAAAACATGGGCAAAAAGGGTAAGGGCAAAGGCAACAAGTTGGCCAAAATGTCTGAGGAGGAGCGTGCACGTTATTTGCAAATGCGTGCCGACCAAGAGGAGGAAACAAGGCGCCGCAAAATGCAACTGATTGCGCTCTACATGAAGGTAGGGTGTATATAGGCTTAGTAGATACCCTAACTTATTCCATCTTTCGTTCACAGAACAAACTGAAGAAAGAGGATGCATTTTGCCGCTTGAACATGGCCAAGATTAATCAGGAATGGCGCTCGATATTGCGTCAGGTGAAGATCCAAGATTTGCGACGCGAAATCATCGATGTGGAGTCGTTCTTTAAGGATGCCCTGAAACGCAAGGATCAGGTCATACAACGACTGATTGGTGACATTAATTCCACAGAAGATATGTACGGAAATCTACAGCAGTCCCATATGGAGAACATTGATAGAATCATTGGTGGGCAAAGCGAATTTCTTTATTCAAATATCGTATATAGTATCCTTACAAAAACCCCAACTAGGCATTCACCGCAGCCGTATTGAGTTCTTTCGGTGCATCTATGAGGATGACAAGCAAGCGGTGCTCAGGGAATGGGAAAAGGATTCAAATTTATTCAAGGGCCTGCAGTCGGAGCAACAGCAACAGTTGGAGTGCGTCTTCTACCAGCTGGAGGAGACCAAGGACAAGGAAATCAAGGACATTCATGAGCGTTATCTCGATCGTGTCGAGGATCTAAAAAGTGGCGTAAGTTACGCATAAGTTAATTGAACAGCAGATTGCCATTCTCCTCCCAATCATCGCACTGAGCCTTGGCGTACTCGGACATGCATTTGATTAGGTCCCTGGCCTGGCCACATTTGTTGTTGTAACGTGAGTGTTCCAGATAGCGAAAGCACTGCTGCACCGTGTCCATGTAGAAGTTGCGCAGCACACGATCACGCAAATCCTTGGTCAGCAGATAGCTAACCTTGCGACGATCCGGTTGACCATTGCCATCAACCTACAATGCATGAAGGGGTGGTATAGTGATTAAGGTTTGTCCTGTTTCAACACTTCAAGCACCCTTGAAAATTAATCTTACTTCCGTCCCTTACCATATTCATTTCCTCAAAGAAACATTGGGCCACACAGCCGCCCATTTCAGATGTGTTGTTCGCCTTGTTGTTATTGTTGTTGTTAACATCAGATTGCTTTAAGCTGCGCTGCCAGCGATCATTATAGGGCTGCCGTTGTCCTTGACCCTGGCCTTGTCTTTGGTCACGTGCCTGTCCATAGTCCTGGCCATTGTAGGAGCTGTCAAAATTATATCTGGCATTGCCATAGCTTCTATCGTTCTCATCCTGATTATTGTTGTTTTGATTACTGTTATTGCTGCTGCTACGCTGCATGCAAGTGCGCACGATCCTTTTGAGCTCAGCATCAGTGGCACCATCCTGTGAGCGACACCTTAAGCCATGCAAAACACCACAAAGACAGAGTAGAATGAGCAAGAACAGATGCATCTCGGAAACTGTTGAAGCGCTTTCCACTTCAAGCTCACTTTTATAGTTATCTTAAACTGACAGTTGATGGAGTAGTAGTTAATTAACTGACTGACACACAATGGCGACATTTGATGGCTTTTAACAAATCATTTAGATGCAATTGAAACTGGAGAACATTACGGGCAAGGGTGAAGGCAAGCTGGAGGCATTGTGGCAGGAATATCAATCAGTGTTGGCAGGTTATGGCAAGCACATTGAGGGTTTCTATTCGGAGTATGTGGATCTGAAGCAACGGGACGAGGAGAGCGCCCAGCAGATCAGTCAACAGAGCTATGATGTTGAACATCTGATTGAGCAGCTGTCCAATCTGCGACTACTCGCCGAGGAGCAGCAAATCAAGCAGCAGGCACAGCTCGAGCACAGGCAGAGCATTAAACAGCAGCTGACGGAGCGGCTGAGGGAGATGCGCGAATGCGTTGACAAGGAGCTGGAGCAGGAGCACAAGCTCTTCAAGCAAATGTCCGTGGAGAGCTATGAGGCAGTTGAGGTGGGTACAAACCGAAGCAAACCGGGTAAGGAATATACAGTAAAGCCGTTTTCCTACAGACACTCAAGCGTCACCTGACTCTGGGCGAGACCTTGAGCCAACTCTGTCGTATTTGCGGCAAAATGGAAACTCAGAGGGAAAAGATGTTTCAACTGCCGCAACTTTCACGCGAAATCATTGAGATTCGAGAACTTAAATCGCCAGCTGAAGATGAGGTCACCGATCCGCTAAAGGTGAGTCTAAAAACGTCTATTGGAAGCAGATAAAATGTTTACATGTATTAGTTGGAAATATCTGCCTTGCCGCAAATGGAAACATTTTGGAGGCGTGTCAATAACGTTGCTGTGGATGTGGCCTGCTTGAAGCAACAGAAACGCAATCTGGAGGCAGCAAATGCTGGACTCAAGACCGAGCTGCAAGAGTATCTCATCAATTTGAACATCAGCAATGGCTCCAATAGTCACATCCATGACTATCTTTCAAGACGACCTCGAAGCATGTCTGTGGACCGGGTAACTCAGTTGCGACTGCAGCCAAAGCAAGTGAAGAGTGCTATGGCAACGGCGGGGGGTGGGAGAAGGCAACCGCTGCCACGTCCCAGTGGCGGGTATGTGCCCACTTGTGAGGCAAGCATCTCGAATGTAGTGCGCTCGCATAATCTATTGAAGGGAAAGCCGCAGTTGGCCAAAATTGAAATCAGAAAACATTTTTAGTTCTTATGTGCACAAAAAAGAAAACCCAAAAATATATGCATTAAATTCAAATTTAAATGTTTGGCGCTCTTCTTTCAATATAGCCACACCGCTCAATGTGTTTACAACGCATAGCGCTGCCAGATAGTCGAATATCGTTTGCTTGGTATTTTTGCTTGGTATGTTTTTGTTGTAGTTGGCTTACATGTTTCATGTCCACATTGTTTCGCAGTTTTCCACAGACACAACCCACGTCCAATAGTCGCTTACACAGAAATTAAATTAAACACCAAGAATTGTTCGGTATTAATTAATAAAAGTTAGCTGATGTTGCTCCTTAATCAAGTGCACAAATTATAAACCATGGACAAGTGAATAGAAAGCTAAAACCAGCCCGCATTTTGGGTTGTAAAAATCGGATGTGTTTTTTACATCCAACTATCTGTGTATCTACCGAAACCAAAAGTGTGTGTGTGTGTGTGCACATGTGTTTGTGTGTGTACGCTACGCACTGTTATAGATACAACAACAAGCCAGCAGCACAAGCAGTATCCGAAGCAGCAGCAGCAGGCTGCCAGTTGGAACGGTGAACAGCAGGAGCGTGTTCTTGTTCTTGTAAAATTACCAAAAAGAAATTTCATTCGGAAAATGCGGAAATGAGGCTGAGAAAGAGAAACAACCCCGAAAACGCAAACGAAATATGTACATAAGACCAAAAAGGGCAAAAAAAAAAAAACAACAAGCATAACGAGAAAAAGACGACAATCACTGAAATCGTTTTAGTTTCGGTTTTAGTACTATTTGTGATTAATAAAAACAACGAACAAATAAAAGACAACCCACAAAGGAAATAAAAGATACGAAATCACTCCAAAGAAAGTGTGAGAAACACCAAACACCAAAAAAAAAACCCATCAAAATCGCTCTGTGGCCGCTGCATTTGGATTGTAAATTTTTCATTTTTCTATTTTTTTTGTGTTGGGACACGCCGTCGCCGTAGGCGCTCGTTCTTGTTGGGCGACTCGAGATAAACATAAAGAGAGATAAATACAGAAATAAAAAAATTAATGGAAATGCCATAGAGACACACCATACGAGAAGTACATATATTTTATTGAGTCTTTGTTGTTGTTGTTAGTGTGGTTTGTGTGCTGCTTATCTACTGTGTGCTATATGCATATGTCGTCATTGTCGCCTTCGATTTGGATCCGTGTCTGTCCGCATGGAAATGTAACCAATTAATAACTGGAGCAGCCAAAACAATTCATTTAACAAAGATAAAACCAACCAAAACGATCGACTGAACAAAATAAAAGGTAAGCACCATTCTGTAAGAACAAAATAAATGCCACACCTCCCAAAACGTACAAGAACGGTAGCTCGGAAATAGAATTATATGATTATCATTAAACCAGTTAATAAATAAATATTTATGGCATAACAATTCTGGACTCGTTTCTGGTTTCTGGTAATTCTAGTTCCGAGCCAACCCACTTTATAGTTTGTAAGACACATTTTGAATATCATTTGAGCTACTTATTGACTAACAGCTGCCACATTCTCTCCCTGACATTTCCATTGGTTGTGCATTAGCCCAAGAAATCGCTTAAAACAAAACAGAAAACAGAAAAAATGATTGCCATCACTCGCAAGTGCGCAATATAGTTCAAACTGTATAGAAATATACATCCTCTACATGTATATATCCACCACATTGATATCGACACATCTGGAGCACTAACTATCATCATCCAGCATTAAAACATAAACAATATGAACCGGTTGCAGTTTCTACTGCTGCTGGGATTTATACTGGCAGCGCTGCCAGCAAGCAAAGGTAAAGCTAGTGCTATCAGCTTATAATCATAGATCATACTATATAGAACTGGATATCTTTAATACTTAACAGCGCAATATCAATCGCCACGCATCATCGAACATCCCACGGATCTGGTGGTTAAGAAAAATGAGCCAGCAACACTTAACTGCAAGGTGGAGGGCAAACCGGAGCCAACCATTGAGTGGTTTAAGGTATGTCGACTGTAGTATAACATTGCAAGCTAACTAACATTTAATATGATAATCATCTCATCTTTAAGGACGGCGAACTTGTCAATACGAATGAAAAGAAATCGCATCGTGTGCTGTTCAAGGATGGCGCCTTATTCTTCTATCGCACCATGCAGAGCAAAAAAGAGCAGGATGGCGGCGAATATTGGTGTGTGGCCAAAAACCACGTGGGCAAAGCAGTCAGTCGGCATGCCTCGCTCCAAATTGCTGGTAAGTACAAACAACAACTAGTTTACCCACATGCTTATGTGTAGTTGTTTTGTGTTTTTGGACCATGTTTGACACCTCTTACTTGCAGTTTTGCGCGACGATTTTCGCGTGGAGCCAAAAGACACACGCGTGGCCAAAGGCGAGACGGCGCTGTTGGAGTGTGGGCCGCCCAAAGGCATACCAGAGCCAACTATTATCTGGATGAAGGCAAGCCAAACGCGTTTATTGTGCAATACCCAATTGTACTCAATTTCAACTTCTTCCTGTCTTTGTCTTAGGATGGCGTGCCTTTGGATGATCTCAGCTCGAAACCATTTGGCACCAGCTCGCGGGTTCGCATTGTGGATGGTGGAAATCTGTTGATTAGCAATGTGGAGCCCATCGATGAGGGCAACTACAAGTGTATTGCACAGAATCTGTTGGGCACACGCGAATCCAGCTATGCGAAACTGATTGTTCAGATCAAGCCATTTTTTATGAAGGAGCCCAAGGATTTGACATTGGTCTATGGGCAGACGGCTACGTTCCATTGCTCAGTGGGCGGCGATCCACCTCCAAAGGTGCTCTGGAAAAAGGAAGAGGGAAACATTCCCGTGTCTCGTGCTCGCATCCTGCACGATGAGAAAAGTCTCGAGTTGACAAACATAACGCCCAACGATGAGGGCACCTATGTTTGTGAGGCGCATAACAATGTAGGTCAGATCAGTGCCCGAGCCACATTAACCGTTCACGGTAAGCAATAATTCATTCAAAGATTTCTTTAAATTGTCTAATTCGATTTTTGCCCAATTTAGCTCCTCCGAATTTCTCTAAGAAACCAACCAATAAGAAAATCGGTCTCAATGGGCAAGTGCAGCTTCCTTGTGTTGCCACAGGCAATCCACCGCCATCTGTGTTCTGGACCAAGGAGGGCGTCTCCACCCTAATGTTTCCCAATAGCTCACATGGCCGCCAGCATATCTCAGCCGAGGGCACACTGGTGATCAATGATGTGCAGCAAGACGATGAGGGCTTCTATGTGTGCTCCGCTTTCAGTGTGGTCGACTCCTCCACGGTGCGAGTCTTTCTCCAGGTTAGCACAGTGGATGAGCGTCCGCCACCCATTATACAAATAGGCCCAACAAATCAAACATTGCCCAAGAGCTCGGTGGCGACAATGCCATGTCGTGCCACAGGGAATCCAACGCCACGGGTCAAATGGTTCCATGATGGATATGCAGTGCAGACAACCAATCGACATAGCATTGTCCAAGGCAGTTCCCTTAGAATTGATGGTATGATTTAAGACTTGAGTTATTTGCATTTAAATATCGATCATTAAATATTGTTTTTACAGATCTCCAATTAAGTGATTCTGGATTGTATACATGCACTGCATCCTCGGAACGTGGCGAATCCTCCTGGTCAGCTGCTTTAATGGTCAGTACACATTGCTATAATTCTTAGTGGTTTCTTACTCATGGCTTCTTTCTGCTCAAATAGGTGGAGAAGAGCAGCTCGTCAACGCTGCATCGTGTAGCAGATCCCAGCACTTATCCAGCACCGCCTGGCACTCCAAAAGTTATAAACGTCACTCGCACCAGCATCTCACTACGCTGGGCTAAGAGTCAAGAGAAACCCGGAGCTGTTGGACCTATTATTGGGTAAGCAAAACTGAACTCTAACCAGGATTACTAAGAAAGATCCAAGCCAATCCCCGTAAAATTTGCTATATTTAACTTTTTTATAAGGCTTAAAGAAATTTACTGTGCAATTGCTCAAAACCTTAAAAACAATCAATATTGCATTCATAGATATAACGTGGAGTACTTTAGTCCCGATCTGCAGACGGGTTGGATTGTAGCTGCCCATCGTGTGCACGATACTCAAGTAACGGTAAGTAGAGATATAAAGATTTCTAAGGAAACAATTGCGTTGAACTTATTGAAATTTCCCTTTCTTGTAGATCTCAGAGCTAACATCTGCTACATCGTATGTTTTCCTGGTACGCGCAGAGAATTCGCAAGGTGTTTCTGTGCCCTCGGGGCTATCAAATGCCATTAAGACGCTGGGCGAGGATTTTGATGAGCAGCCATCTAATGAACTATCTGCAGCAAGGACGCTGCTTACGGGAAAGGTAAGATGAATATAACTATATTAAATTGGTCTACCAACTAACGATTATGCTTGTTTTCAGGTTGTGGAGCTTATAGATGCCTCGGCTGTAAATGCCAGCGCCGTACGTCTGGATTGGATGCTCCATGTGAGCGCCAATGAAAAATTTGTTGAGGTAAGTCTGAATGCTACTCTAACTAAAGGCTTTTACTAATCTATATCTTCTGCATAGGGTCTGCACATACGCTATCGGGATGCAAGTTCGCATGCTACGCAATATAATGTCCTTACCGTACTGGATGCCTCTGTTGAGTCTCATGTGGTTGCCAATCTGCGGAAGTATACAAAATATGAATTCTTTCTGACGCCCTTTTACGAAACCATCGAGGGACAACCCAGCAACTCCAAAATGGTCACAACTTATGAGGATGGTAGGCTACAAATAGTACACATAATGTACATAGTTTCCTTGGTTAATATGCGTTTTCTTTAGTACCCTCTGCACCGCCGGATAATATACAAATTGGCATGTACAACTTGACTGCGGGCTGGGTTCGCTGGACACCGCCGCCAATGCAGCATCACAACGGCAATCTGTATGGCTATAAGATTGAGGTTAGCGCAGGGAATACCATGAAAGTGTTGGCCAATATGACGCTCAATGCGACAACGACATCGGTGCTGCTCAACAATCTAACGACCACAGCAGTTTATAGTGTCCGTCTTAATGCATTCACCAAAGCCGGAGATGGACCTTATTCCAAACCTGTAAGTGTGGACGACTATTTACTATATATGTTTGCTGATCGCAATTGTTTCTTTAGAAATCTTTGTATATGGATCCAACGTATCATGTGCATCCACCGCGTGCCCATCCCAGTGGCACACACGATGGCCGTCATGAGTCTGGCAATGATTTCACTTATCACACCAACGACATGGTCAATACGGAGCCCAATTCGAACTCAAATCCCACAACGCATCGAAAGACAACACCTTTTACGCATGGCACCTGGGTAATGGGATTGGTTATCGTTGTTCTCCTTGTTGTTGTTGTGTTCACAGCAACGGCCATGGTTTACTTTAAGCGGCGTCATCAAATGACCAAAGAGCTGGGACATTTGAGTGGTGAGTAAAGCTCCCAACTTGGCTCCGTACCTCTTATAGCATTTCTCCATTCCTTTTTGCATTTTAGTTGTCAGTGCCAATGAGATAACTGCACTCAATATTAATAGCAAGGAAAGCCTGTGGATTGATCGTGGTTGGCGCACCACAGACACGGACAAAGACTCGGGTCTAAGCGAATCCAAGCTGCTTTCACATGTCAATAGCAGTCAGTCCAACTATAATAACTCCGATGGCGGCACTGATTACGCCGAGGTGGACACACGCAATCTAACAACTTTCTACAATTGTCGCAAGGTGCGCACGAATTTTACTCAAAAATTACGCTTCAAGCTAAACCTGTTTTATTTCCCTTCAGAGTCCAGATAATCCCACACCCTATGCCACAACTATGATCATTGGCACTTCCTCCAGCGAGACCTGCACTAAGGCCACCTCTCTCAGTGCCGACAAGGATTCGGGCACACATTCACCCTATTCGGATGCATTTACAGCTCAAGGTGCGGCCGCTGCAGCTGCCGCGGCTGGTGCTAGCAACAAGTCCAACTATTTGCAATACACTACGGAAACGATTAACTGGTCGGAGTTCTTGCCACCACCACCGGAACATCCACCGCCGCTATCCTCCAACTATGGATATGCACAGGGCTCGCCTGAATCTTCGCGCAAGAGCTCCAAAAGCGCCGGCTCTGGCATTTCCACCAATCAAAGGTGAGTCGATTAAAAGCAAATATTTGTAAAAGCAATGCCCAATGTACAATATAAATCTCTTTCAGCATATTAAATGCCTCCATACATAGCAGCTCCTCGGGAGGCTTTTCTGCTTGGGGTGTTTCGCCGCAATGCGCCCCTGGCTGCCCCCAGGAGAATCTGTATAGCAATCCATTGAGTGCTGTTGGCACACAGAATCGCTATCAAATCACACCCACCAGCCAGCATCCGCCACCATTGCCGCCCTATTTTGCCACCACACCCAGCTCCGGTGCCGGCGACATGCCCTCCCGCAACATACATATCCATTATCCAACACAACGGCATGCCGTCAGCGAGTATCAGGCCGGATTGAATGCAACGCGCAACAATCACAGAGCCTGCAACAGTTGTGATGCTTTGTCCTCACCAATGCAGCCACCGCCACCATTGCCGCCGACAGCGGAGGGTTGGTATCAGCCTTTGCATGGTCATGGCAGCCAGATGCCACCCACTGCCTCCAGTCATCAAATCTATCAATGCTCTTCCGAATGCTCGGACCACTCGCGAGCCTCCCATGGCCACAGCAAGCGACAACATCCACAGCAGCAGCTCCACTCGGACAGCAGTGTTGAGCACAGCAGCAGCAAACGTTCCGGACAGCGACGAGCAGCAGCAGCAGCAGCACATCTCGTCCACCAACAACAACAACAACAAAATCAGCAGCAACAGAACTCCTGTGCGGAGAGTGAGAATGAGAACATGTTGTCGGGCTATGAGCTGCAACAGCGCAACAACTATACGAGCGATTGTTGCAACAGTTCCCGCGAGGGCGACACCTGCTCCTGCAGCGAGGGCTCCTGCTTGTATGCCGAGGCTGGTGATCCGCGGGTAGCGCCTGCACACCTAATGACTGCTAAAAATACTTAAACTGGTTGCCAGCACATATATTTGATTGGACGCCAAAGCCCAATTGGATGATCTTGCGTAGTATTAAATCTATATATACATATAGCATCTAGTCGTAACTTTTCATTCATATCGAAACTTAGCACACTGAAAGATACTACACTAGGCATTTAATAGAACTGTGCTGCGCCACAAAACACTACAAAAATCCGAATACGTATAGACTCATGCAGACAACTACAATCAAGGTGCACATATAGCTCGTATTATGCGGACTTTAGATATTACATACAAGAATATAACTTGACACAGAGATCAGCCCAGATGTACTTAAGAAATGAAAGCTGTATGATAATGCTTCCAAAAGATGATCAAATTGCAAAACAAAAACTCGAAATACGTACGAAAGATTAAAAAAAAAATCAGTCAGGCCATAGCAAGTACATAATACTATAACCATATATAACAATTTTGATAACTGCATAATAAGTTAGATACATTGTTTGGCTTAATTGACTAGCCAGCTAGTCATAGGCTTGAAAATAGAATTTGATAAGATGTACTCACACTCACACACACACATACACACACTCACAAAAAGTTCTTTCATATCTACGATCACAATCGATCATTTATCTAACCTATGTTCCCTGAATTTGCATTTACATACTATTTATAAGTAATATACAATAACGACAAACTTGAGGTTAGTTGAGAACAATGATGCGGCAATTTTGCAATGTTTAATGGTTAGTGCTTTTCTATCAAATGAAAACTTAAAAACACACACAGTAATACTTCATAAATAACGACTTGACCTAGTGCTTAGTAAAACTTAAAACTATTATAACTACTTTATTATAAATAGGCAGCATATACAATACATATAAATAGCTAATGCCAACACTTCGGTGCCATCGAAGTCAACTCCATGACCCTATATTCTCCTCAACCCACACACACACACAAACACACTCGCAAGGCATTTGGTCCGATCTTTAACCTGTTTAGCAATCACACCAAACAACCTTGCCCCCATCCATCCATACGCCTCTTTGTGTGTGGGTCTTTCCATAATAACGTACATACATTTTTAACAAGCTTGCATTTGAAAAAAAAAAGTCTAAAATGTACCTGTGATATATATAATCCCATGAAAGTATTTTAATAATATTATTATTATAATTCTTTAGTTTTGGTTTTATGTTTTTTAACTGATTTTTGTTTCATACAACGAAAACAAACTGCACACTAACGAAAACTTTTGGGTGTTTTTTTTTATATAAGAAGAAACATAGCATAATTTAAAACTTAGGCACGTACGACATTAGAAATGCAAAATATATCATCATCCAAAAAAAATAAAAAATACAATTTAAATCGAATACCAGTGTTAGTGAAGTAGTTGAACATACTTCTCCAGAAAATTTTCAAACCGTGTTTGGATTCTTAAATGCCCGAAACGGGTTATTAAACGAATAGATCCATTTGGACTTAATTCAACGAAATAAAAAGCCAATACTACGAATACTTAATAATATATAGCATATAGCACATAGAATCGCGCATTTAAAAAAAAAAAACACAAACATAAGAATCAAAAGAATGCTTTTAGCATATACGACACTTCCTTGCGTACACTCCTTAATATCCCTAGATCGATGAGGTGCTCATGCATGTACATACATACATATTAAGACTCTACATACATACAACAACACAACGCAACATATTTATGCCCCCTGCCATAAAACACATACTATATAGTGCATATATATATATATATATATATATATATATATCTACATACTTATTAAAAGCCAACTAGCTTGGGTTTAGCTACTCTCCCGTAGCAGTAAATGAAGTCTAGTTGGGTTTTTGGTTTTTAATAATATTTATAATAATAATTAGCAATTAGTTATTAACTACGTACATACGAGTATTTTAAAGTCATAGCGTAAACGAATTTTAAGATTAAAACACTAAAAATCAATATTAATTTAAGGTGCGCATAGTCTGCCATATATGTAAACGAAATTTTTCAAAACAAAACCAACTGACATAAAATCTACTTACCATGCATAATATATAAATATATACATATAGAATTTAAATTACATAAACAATAAAGGAACATTTTACATATATGTGAATAAAACAAGACTTAATACTAAAAGTCGGGGTAAAATACTCTAGAGATATATTGAAGATACATTACGTGATTCTATATCTATACTATATTTATTATAATTCTATAGTTTTGAGCATCTTCCTTATGTTGGAACTTTTTTAATATTCGTATAAACTTTGAGGTCCTTTATTCAATTTGATTTCTTCTCAATATCTTAAAGTGTTTCGCTTCATTTCTCATCATAAGAATAATTATAATATTATATATCGCTTTACACGCATATCGTTTTTTATGTACCTACTTCTTGGTAATTCTAAGAAACTCAGCCCTAGAACATTTTCTTTTTACACATGGATCCTTGATCCTAGGTTTTTTGCTAGAATATACGCCTCTTTAAATCTGAAAGGCTGATTGCATTGAACAACGGGAGATTTTCCGCATAATATTTTAGCATTCTCACATGGTTTTTTAACAATCCTACTCAATCCAAACAGCACTGAGAAGTTTTTCGCCAGAAAGGCCGTTGAGCTGCGAAACTTGGCACTCGAGCTGAGGACAGCAATTGTTAGCCTGAATGTGGTTTCAGGTTTCAGTTTTATCTGTAACGCCATAAGTATGCCAAGTGTTTCCAAAAAAAACTGAACAAGTGTTCAGTCCTTAAGTTCTGTATAATAACATCTTATAGTGTATTTATTTCTCTTCTTACTTATTGCAGAATTTAGCTACAAGTCTAAGAGAAGCTGCTGAGAAATCTTTCTGTTTGATTCCTAGTAAAATCAAAGTTAGAAATTGATCATGCGAAACCCCCTAAAACTCCCTTCAACAGCACTTTACGTATTCTCCCTTATCTTTGCCATCAATTCAAATCTTAATGTGATCCGTCACAGTCATCGTATGTTCCACAATTTGTTATCAAACTCGACTAACCCTTAGAACTGAGGAACATTCACGGCTTGAAGTCGATGCTTAGCATGCGGGTTAGACAAATACAAATTGAGAACAGATTTCGATTACAACAATTAGTAGACTGAGTAGCGGCATATTTGTTTAATGATCTCTCCGTACTTGTAGGGTGTAATTTCATTTGAATGCATATACGATTGAAGCTGAAATAACTTGGTTAATAATTGAACTACTATATAATAAAATAATTAAGGTTTATAGGGGGTAAATCGTAAATGGATTGGGAAAGGGTTCTATAGACTTCAAACAGCTTGTATTACATTTCAGTATTTCCAATAATTATTCTTAAAACTCTTACGTAAGTCACAAAACCATATATCTCTACATTTACTATCGATCTTAAATAACCTTAGATGATATATTAACAATGATTATTTTGCTCAAGTATCCAAACTCTTTGGGAATTAATAAGGAGTTGATTCGTTATGCTTTGAGATATAGAAACAATATTTTTTCGGAATCTAAATTCTCTTTTTCTTCTGATTCATCTTGTCTAAACTTCAATTCAAGTACCAAAGATGCTAATACACAGAACTTTTGAGAATTTTCTGGTAAAAACCACGAACTACAACAACTTTTGAAAAAAAAACACCATAAGAACAGTCCTTAGGCTACAATAAAGCAATTTCCGTAAGTAATCAATTCGATCATCACTGCGTAATAAAGTATAATAATATACAGAAACGTGACAAGTACAAGTACAGGCATTCTACATATATGGTTACCAGTTATTGGGCTTGCGCCCGAAGAAGAAGAAGTAGTAGTAGAAGAAGAAGAGAGTTGGCAAATGGGGTCGCAATGGATCGCCTGATTTGCACTTGTTGCGTGGGCTCCCTCTGGGCACCTCCTGCCCACAGTTGTCTCTATTGCATCGCTTCTACAGTCTGCAGCTTGTTGCACCTTTTCCGCGATGCTACCTGCGTTGGCTGCACCAACAGCTAATGATGATCATAGTGTGTGCGAAACGCACAAAGAAGCATCCAAAAACCAATCGATTATTATCTGTGCGCACTTTGTATATTTCTTTTCGCTCACACAGACTGCGAGAGATACGTAGAGACCGTTTGGGCAACAAATTCCAGTGAACAGATTATTTTTCGTTCGTTTCTTTAGATTTTTTCCTTCTTTTGTTGTTTTTGCTTTTCGTTTGGCAGCCGACGCCTTGACACGTTCATGTCCAAGTCCAAGACCAAACCAAAGATTTGCTCTGGCCCTGGCCCTTTTTTCAGTTTTTGCGGCAACCGGTTTGACAGGTAAAGAGCGAAAGATCTGAAAGATGGAAGGAATGCAAACTTCGGCCGCACGCCTTGCTCTCGGCAAGGATAATAGTTATAACACTAATGCCCAGTGACTGTACGAGGCTGTGTGTAGCTGGGAAATCAGCGTAGGCATTTTCTTTTTACCGTTTTCTGCATCTATCCGTATGCCGATCTTTTCGAGGGTTGTTTCTATGCGGGTGTCTTTGTTAGCAGCAGGTAGCCAACTCAGATTTTTCCTTGTCCCTTTCCATTTTCTCTCTATTTTTTAGAGAGACGTCGGCGTCTTTCCTTTTTTAAGGGACCGACTGGATTTGTGAGTGCTGTAAAATGTAAAATGTGTGAGTGCATTGCTTTCCTAGTATCAATAACAATGCGTGACCCGCTATTGTGGCTCGGCTTTTGTGCATCCCAGCGGGTTTTTCAGAGCTCTCTGCAACTCGAGCTGCCTTTGCCCGTTGCCTTTGCTCTTGCTTATGTATTATGTGCGGCAACGTTTTTGGGAGATATCGTTAATATTTTCTTGGAAACCGGGATTGTTCAGGCAGGTAGCTGGTAAAGCAACAACATGAAACGATCGCAGATACAAACACACCACACACACATATATATACTCGCACACCATATGTACACATACGCACAGATAAAGATACTGAGATATCGGAGAGGCATGGCAAGACAGGTACCTGCTACGTAGATCGTGGCAGGGGAATGCATTTGTAGCAGCAACAACAACAGCAATCGCGTCGGAGTTGGGTTTTTTTTTGGCACAAAGCTGTTATAGAACATGCACACAGAGTATCTTTAACTAGCTTTGAAACTTGTGGAAATGCGAAAACCATTTTGAAAAATAGTAGAAAAAGATGGTATTGAAAGCGCAAAAGTAGATAAAATCTAAAAAGTTCAATCGATTTAAAGTACCAGATATTGCAATGCTCTGATTTTACGATAAAATTCTATGTTCTGCTTTTAAATAAAGTATTTTGTCATTTACACAACACTTAAATATTTAAATGTTGTCGTTAAGAAGGAGAAAAACAAATTTATGCACTATTTAAAACATAAATTCAACTGTTGCGTGAGAGCTGTCTTCATCAAGAGTTTTTAGATATACAGCGACAGGTTTTATATTTATGTTTGCATTCAAAATAAAAGAATACGAAGAAAAACAAAGTATTAAAGAAGAGCACAAACTATATGTCATCAATTTTAAACTATTTGAATATATATTCCGATTTCAAAGTAAGAAGCCAAACGTACAAAACTTAATGCTTTATTTTTAATGTACAGCCTTGTTTGAATAAATGAAAATGAAATAACATAAATAATAATATAAACATAAATCGATTAAAGTACGCACATTTTAAGGATACGTGAAAAATAAATGGTTAGATCTTGATAACATTTATATGAAACTGCAAGAAAGACATCAAACTTCAAATAACCAAAATCGGTACACATATTCAACATTCTTTGAGGTTAACATTCAAAAATCTACTTGAGAATCTTTATATAATCGGTGAATAAGGAGAAATCTATTTTCTTCCATATTCTGATTGCTTTACATATAATTTAACATAGTATAGAGTTAAATAAGATGTGAAACTGTGTATTTAATGTTTATGCAAGCAACAAATATCTATTTTACCCTAAATATTAACTTTTTTAATACAATTTCTACGAAAAGAAATCATTTCTAGCAGCCTTTTTTAAAGTCAAGCCAAAAACTGCTGTGAAACAAGCCAAAATTGACACTGCGCCCAAAAGCGAAAGAGCGAAAGATACAAAGTAATAGAGCGAGTGAGAGATGGAGAGGGAGAGAGAGCACACATATGCACATTTACCTGCCATGCATATTGCTGAATTTAGCTTGCCTGCCTGCCATTGCCAGTCTCTCCCGCCTGCATTGGTGTTGGTGGTGAGTGCGAGTCTCGCTCATTTAATTTGTCGCTTTGCCGCTCAGTGTCTCATTCTGTTTCTCGCCATCGAACCGTTCGGACGTCTTTGCTGCGTATCTCTGCTCACTGCGGGTCCGGTTTTGTCTCGTTTTTAAACGCTCGTACGAAAAAGTGAATCCAATCTTACATACACATACAACATCCATCTATTGAGATACAACAATAATTGTGTGGACTAAAGTCAAAGTGCAGTGCTTACCAACCAAACATCTTCTAGTCCTCCAAGTGCAAAACAAAATCCCCCCAAGATATTCAATTCTATCAATTTAAAATGCGTCGCACATAAAGCAAATACAAAAAGTAAAGTATCTTTTTGATAAAGCAAAAAGAAGAGTGTTTCGAGTGCAAGAGACGCGCAGAGGCAAGCAGACAAACAAAACAAACAACAACCAAACAAACACAACAAAGCTGGACAGGATGGCTACCAACACGGAGCTGCTGCCGTTCCATCATCAGACAACAATATCGCTCCAAACAGCCGCTGCACTGCACAACTATCATGGCGGTGGCGTTGGTGGCGGGGGAGGTGGCAGCAATGCTGGTGGTGGTGGTGCAGCTGCAGCCGCCGCAGCATGCTCCTCAGCAGCCGCTGGCTGGAACATGGATGAACTGTATCAACAGACTGAGCTGCCCGGCCTAACACGCAACAGTGCCCACCACCTGCTGCGCTTCACCCCCTATGCACTGCATCATCGGCCACAGTTGCAAACGTTGCCACCTGCGCTCTATTTGCAACATGCCGCAGCAGCAGCCGCCGCCGCAGCAGCCGCAGCTGCAGCAGCAGCCGCCGCACATGCCCAGCATCATCATCACCATCATCATCATCATCAGCATAGGGCAGCGACGCCAGCGAGTCCGCCACCCATCGAGGGCACACACATTAGTAATCTGTTCCCGGAGCTCCTGGAGCAGATCTTTGAGCATCTGCCCGTGCGGGATTTGGGTCGAGCGGCACAGGTGTGCAGCGCCTGGCGGGACGCCGCATATGCAAAGAGCGTGTGGAAGGGTGTGGAGGCGAAGCTGCATCTGAAACGTTCCAGTCCCAGTCTATTCAACTGTCTGGTGCGTCGTGGCATTAAGAAGGTGCAGATCCTATCACTGCGTCGCTCACTCAAGGATCTGGTGCTGGGAGTGCCACAGTTGACATCCCTCAATCTCAGCGGTTGCTTCAATGTCGCCGACATGAATCTGGGCCATGCCTTCAGTGTGGACTTGCCCAATCTGAAGACCCTCGATCTTTCCCTCTGCAAACAGATAACGGACACGAGTCTGGGCAGGATTGCGCAGCATCTTAAGAATCTGGAAACCCTCGAACTTGGCGGCTGCTGTAATATAACCAACACTGGACTCCTGCTCATTGCGTGGGGTCTGAAGAAGTTGCGTCACTTGAATCTGCGCAGTTGCTGGCACATCAGTGACCAGGGCATCGGGCATCTGGCGGGCTTCAGCCGGGATACGGCCGAGGGCAATCTGCAGCTGGAGTTTCTGGGCTTGCAGGATTGCCAGCGGTTGAGTGACGAAGCGCTGGGTCACATAGCACAAGGGTTAACCTCACTAAAGTCCATCAATTTGAGCTTTTGCGTCTCGGTGACGGACAGCGGACTGAAGCATCTGGCGCGCATGCCCAAACTGGAACAATTGAATCTACGCTCCTGCGACAACATCTCCGACATTGGCATGGCCTATCTCACGGAGGGTGGCAGCGGCATCAATTGCCTCGATGTCAGCTTCTGCGATAAGATCAGTGATCAGGCGTTAACCCACATTGCCCAGGGCTTGTTCCGGCTGCGTTCGTTGAGTCTCAATCAATGCCAGATCACGGATCAGGGCATGCTCAAGATTGCCAAGTCACTGCACGAACTGGAGAATCTCAACATCGGCCAATGCAGCCGGATTACGGATAAGGGTCTCCAAACGCTCGCCGAGGATCTCTCCAATCTGAAGACCATCGATCTGTATGGTTGCACGCAGTTGAGCTCGAAGGGCATCGATATTATTATGAAGTTGCCCAAGTTGCAGAAGCTCAATTTGGGCTTGTGGCTGGTCAGATGATGCGTTCACCATGATTGCAATGCCTGCGCCGCTGCCGAGGCTGAGAAGTCGGCGTCTGCGTCGTTGTTGGCGCAGGCGAACGCTTAAAATGCCTGCGTATTCGTATGCGTATGCGTATGCGTATATGTGTATGGGTGTGTGTGTGTGACTTTTGTATTCTACTTTTGACTTTGTCTTCCTCCGTCTCCTTCTTTGCGCTTACCTGCGTGCCGTGTTGCATGTCTGATGCGATGAAGGCAAGGCACGTAATTACACACACCAGCAAACTCGCACACACACACGCACACATGCTCGCACACACACGCAGAGTTTGGCAGACAACTAAAACAAAAAACAAAAAACAAAACAAGATACACTGAAAAACTCATAGCTTTCGTTTGCCATACCACACGCTGTACTAAATTTTTTTCGTACGAAACAAGTAGAAACAGAAAAAAAAAACCAGCAACAACACCAACGTCAGCAGCAGCAGTCGCAGCAACAGCATTCGCGGCAGACACAGTGCGCTGGAGAGTAAGTAGAAGAGAATGAGAGGCAGAAAACAAAAAACGCCAACAACAAAATGCAAACAATGAACAAAACACACACACACACTAACACACATGCGACTGCGAAGACGACGAAGCTCGCTCTGGTCTGCTGTGTAGTGTTGATGTTGTTGTTATTGCTGCCGCCGCAGGTTCCTAAGGGGCTGGCAGCGGCGCACTTGTGGGTCTCTTTACGCTGCATTGTTGTGGGGGTATAAAGGGTGGAGCGCTTACACGCACGCAGCAGCGGCGGCGGCGGCAACGAAACAAAAAAGAGAGAACAAAATAAAACACGGCTGCAGCTATGGCCGACGGCAGCAACAAAGTACATGGCGATGGAGCCGCGCGATAAGCCATAGCCAACTGAGAGGGGAGCAAGAGAGAGAGAGAGGAACAGCAGGCAGACACACACTCACACATAAATATGCGTGCGTGTGTGTATAATGCAGTCCGCAGTTAAACAGATGCAAATAAATTTAAATAGTTTACTTTAATTCACGCTTCGGCAACAACAGAAAATAAGAAAAAAACAAAAAAAAAATAAATAGCATAAACAACAAAAGCCAGCGTCCTCCAACGCCAACAACGACAGCAATGGCGGCAACTGCGACGCCAACAGCGACGTGAGCAGTGCTTTAAGCTTGCCAGCAACAGCAGCAGCAACAACAACCAAACGACTATAAAAAGTTTTGCTCTTTGTTGGCGCTCTCTCTCTCTTCGCCTCTGTCTCTGCCTTTTGTTAGATATGTATTTTTTTTTTGTTTTCGTTGTATTTGTATTTGGCCCAACGAGATTCTTTGTGCTGAAGCGTTTTTTTCTTCTGTGCTTTGTTTGTGTTTGTTTCGAATTTGTTTAGTGCAGCGTCGTTAGTTATGCCGTTTAATTTAGTTGATAATTAAATTTAAATTTTAAGCAAAAAAACATAAAAAAACATGTTAATAGTAGACACTTAATGAAAATTAATAAATTTACATTAAGTTTTAGTTCTTAACTTGGTCAAACAACAACAATTAGTCAAATAACAAAAACTCAACAACAAAATAACAATTTTGTTAACTAGCAAAAAAAAAAAAAAAACAACAAAACACACAGAAAAACGTTAAAGAAAATGCTGTACATTTTTTTATTGTTTAATTTATAAGTAAGTAAAATAACAAAAACAAAAAAACTAAGAATAAAAAAAATAAATAACGATTGAAAAGAATATGTGAATTAATTCTTTTTTCTATTGTGATATATAAATATATTGTATAAACAACAAAACAAAAAATTATAAACGTTAAAAGAAACAAAAAGAATTATATAACTTTATTTTTAACTAAGCAAAGACAAGATTGTAACAAAACAAAAAACAACAACAAATTATTAACTATGTTATTAACAATGTACGTTAAGTAATAGTTCTTTTCAAATTTTTGTTAGTTTCCAACTCCAAAATTCAATATTTATAAATGCCTTATTTTAATATTTGACAGAAGTAAAAGTTTCTAAGCAAATATATATATATATATATGTCTATGAATAACTCTCTCTTATTATCTTTAATGTTTATTTCAGCATTAAGTTTATATCTTTTGATTATTGCTATTTTTGTTGTAGTTTCAGCCGAACACACACATGAAGAAACTGAAAATAAAATTCAATATGTAAAAAATTAAAGAAAAATTGAAAACTAAAATTTTTTAAGTATGGGAATAATGGGTTAAAAGATTTATTTATTTATGGTATTATTTCTGGCTTAAACCATGAACAATTAGCAGCCGAAGTTGCAACTGGAATGCATGCTGCAAGGTGAGTTATTTTAGCACGCGTTACACCACCCCCGCCCCTCCCCGCACCATACTACGTTGCGCTTACCAAATGCATTGCCGATTATTTTGCTGAAAATTTATTTTATGCAAAGGCTTTGTGCGTGTGGAATGAACAAAGGGACGTTACACTAATGCAATTGTGCAATGTGTGCGTGTGTGAGTGTGTGCGTGTGTGTGTGCGTGTGTGTGTGTGTGTGTTGCAAGAGCAACATCAGGCATCGATGCACATTTAAATACATCATACCCATACAGAGATACACAACAGACACATAAGTATATATATATATATATATATATATAAATGTATATGTATATGTATGTATATAGTTGCCTATGTAAACGGTAAATGCGGTTATGCAACGCACACACACACATCACAACAACAACAACACTGCAAAGTTATATGTATTTGCAATTATTTATATTGCCCTGCATTATGTATCAGCAAACGTTGCAGCAGCCTATACATACAAACATACATACGTATACATTATATATATATAGTCATCTACATATCGAACTCACACACACACACACACACGCTCACACGGTTTTACTTGCTTGCTAACTGCTTAAATTTGCATTAAATGTTCGTATGCGTGCGACTCTGTATATGTGTATGTGTGGTCTCCACATCATTATATGTTTGCATGTATGTGTGTGTATATATAAAGAAACCACCCAATTGGAAATTTTGCCTTAATGCTGCGCAATCAATTGCAGGACCTCCCCGAGCTTTAAGCTGCTTTTGCCGAAGTCAAGCTTTAAAGCTGAATTAAGTTAAGTTAAGTTTGAAAAAAGTTCAAAGTTAAAGATTAATGTACATAGGTAAAATGCTGAAAGATATCAAATAGTTTCGAATAAGATACATATTTGCGATTCGAATCTTGATTTAAGACAAAATCACACAAAACAAGCGAAATTAACTTGTTAATGTTTTTAATATAAGATACAAATACTCAAATCGAGCAAAACTCAACTTCAAGAAATCGAGATTCGAGACTTTTTATTAAATTATTTGATTTTAAAAATAAAAAATGCATATGAAAATATTGCATTTAAATATTCACATATAAAAACATTTTATTCAAATCTTTGCATATACATTTAACATTTTCTTAAATTTAAATGCTTTTTATTAATACTGTTTAAATTTTCTTAAAAATAACTTTACTTAACTTTGCTTTTAGTTGTTTAGTTAACTCAGCTTTATTAAAATAAACACAACAGCTTTTTATACTCTGAACCCATTGAAAATGGAAAAAGGGTATAATGGCTTTGTACAAAAGTATGTAACAGCCAGAAGGAAGCGGCTCCGATCCCATAAAGTATATATATTCTTGATCAGCATCAACAGCCGAGTCGATATAGCCATGTCCGTCTGTCCGTCCGTCCGTCGGTCCGTCTGTATGTATGAACGCGTCGAGAGAGACTACAGATTTAAAACATAAGCTCGCCTAATCCCTGGGCAGTACGAAATTGTTTCAAATTTTCGATAACTCTCCCCGTTTCCGATATACACATGTGATCGATAACAATAAAATCTTTAATATTGGAAATTTGGAAATGGCGTTTGAAAATATAGACGAAATAATGACAAACTGTAGAATTGGTATTGAAATCGGTTGAAAAACACCGGATATATGGAACATTGAAGTTAAGTGCAGCAAGCCCCTACTATACGCGTTAAGTATAGGGTTCAGGGTATCTTCTAGTCGGCATTTCTGCAGCCTTACTTGTTTCACTATGCAAAGGTTAACTACAGAATAGATTTTATATACATTAGTGCTGAACTCTCGAATAACTATAGAAACCCTTTATGACACAACCACATATCTATGGCCTATGCTAAGCATTTAAAGTCCGAACTTTCGGTCTGAGGCTGTTAACAATTTATAGCTTTAGCTTTAGTTACATATTCAAGACACAAAACAGAGACTCAGACAAACGAAACAAAATAAAACTCGACTCAGAGACCATATGGAAAACTCAAATGCGCTCTCAGAGAGTTTGCCTTCAGTTGTTGTTGTTGCTGTTGTTGTTGCTATGAACTGACTCTGAGCTCTGGCTTCATAGCCTCTGTGTGGTCTTTGCTGCTTTAGCTAGCTGCTTCGTGTCGAGTGTGCCTGGCAAAATGTGGTTTTAACCAACATTTGCATTCTATGAATTTTGATTTTTTTTTTTCAACTGAAAACTCGCTCAAAAGAAGTTTTGCCGCGTCACGAACTGGCCATGGCACAAACACACAGAGTGGATACAAAGAGACATAGGTAACAAAAAACAAGCGGCTTTTGCCTTATCTTATCATAGCGTTAAAGTGGGTAAACAGCCCCCCCTCCTTTGTCTCGTATTCTCTGTGGTTCTTATCGGTCAAAAGTTGAAGTTTGAGTTGCGAATGGAATTGCACTTATTGCGTCTGGAGTTTTAATTGCTTGTGGCTCATTAGCATGGCAGAGAGAATATCCGATACTAGTCCTGGTCCCTAGTCTCTTTATCCATTTATCAGCATTTGCCACACACACACACACTAACATACACATTCGAGACGAATTCCCTAAAATCGATTCGCTGCCTTACACTTTGCGTTTTGCGTTTGCTGTCGGCGCATAATGTCACAAACACACACACACACAGACATACTGAGACGCAGCAGTCTGGGGCATCCAAATGTGTTCCTTGCGTCGCACACACACACACACACTTGCACACACACACTCTGAGCAACGAGTCGCAGCAAACAACCCTTCGCACGTACCGTACGATTTTTGGTTCGGTCTAGCGCTTTGAATTTGAACCCCTGGCTTTTCCAAAAAGGACCAACTTCAAATGCCCAAAATAAATGCCTCTGTCCCTTGTGCCCCGTTCCCAGCTCCCCCCCTTGCCACTGCCCCTGCCGCAGAGAAAATGCATTCAACATACTGTGTTTGTATTAAAAAACAAAAAATGTTAAAGCAAAAAGGAAGGAAATTTTTAATCCAAAGCGGTCCCTTATATGCCCTTTTTACAAAATCGTGTATGTGTGTGTGTGTGATGGTGGATACACATTTTGTAAATGCCGCCCAAGGTGACCAGAATTGAATAAAGCACCACCGCGGCAAGGTTATCACAGCGGAGCAGCAGCAGCAGCAGCAGCAACCGAATCAGGCATCTTTATCCTTGTCCGTGTCAAAAGGGCAGCCGTCTTACCTGCCCCTGTGCAACCGGATGTGCCACACACACACACACACTAGCACGCAATGCAAAACTTTCCCCTAGCCTTGAAACGCATCGCAGTGCAACGGTGGCGGCTGGCGAAAAAGGATCAGCTAGAGAAGTGTCAAGATTTCTTGGCTGCAATATTGAAACAGGTGTCCAAATTGCTCTGAGATTACAAATAGTTTCCGCTGTCAGAAACAACAAGTTAGGGTGGAAGAAGTGAAGTGTGTGTGTGTAAAATTCCTATAGCTAGGTAGTTGTACTAGATACACTGAACAAAACTAACTTTTAATCAAATTGAGGCAATCCTTGGAGACGAATAGGACTTAACAAGGTTTGGCAATGAAAAGCAAGGTAGACAAATTAATACAGGAATATTATAAGGCGTGAAATATATAATACTCTTTCCGTATTCAGAAATACATAAGTATATTGACTTTGAAGTTTTTTGTAGCTTGGACAATAAAATAGTTATTGAGTTAAGACTTGGTTTAGGAAAATCTTTCATACATAAAAATATTAAAGACACAAACATGTTTATAAATATAGTTTCGTACCTTCTACCTTTTTACCAAGAAAACTTATTAAAAACATAACTTACTTGAGTGAAAAATTATTATATATAAAAATATAAAGATAAAACTCAAATCTTTTTTCGTATTTATTTCGAATACTTTAAATACTGCTATCAAAAATTTAAGAATTTTATTTTATTATAAATTTCGTATTTAATTCGAATGCTTTAAATACAACTATGAAAAATCTAAGAAATAATTCATAAACTTTTGTTATTTTATCTAAATAATCAAAGTATTATATCAAAAAATTATTAATTTGAAAAATCAAGCTAAAATATAATATATATATATATATATATGTATTACATAGGAAGTAAGCATATAACTTTTAAATACATAAACTTTTTTAATTTAAGTACCTATTTAATGTGCTTTAAAATATTCCATAAGTGCTTTCCATTGAATTGAATTGAATAACTGTTTGCAATGAAAAACTTCAAAGCTGGGAAAACCCGATAGTGGATGGGGATTTCCAGGAAGCCATAAGTGTGACTTTAGTTGATTAGTGATCTGTTGTTTTTGTGCCTTTTTTTCGTTGGTTTTACAATTAGATTCGATGAAGGAATGCGATTAAATGGTTTCGTCAACTTCAGCTTGGAGCTCAGGGTCAGAAAAGCGTTCTAATAAATTAGATCTGAGGAAATGCGAGCGCTTTACGTGACGAAAAGTAAGCGCAAAAATAACAGCAAGAACATTGTGCATGAGAACAATGCGAAACAAGCGCTGAGATACACAGAGATACACCAACAGCTAGAGATACAGATACTTATTTTTAATTTCGATGAATCACTGTTGCTTGAATTCGAATTCACAACAACAACAACTCGCAACGCCCGATGACTGCATGCCTCGTTGAAGAGTCCGGAGAGGCCGGTGATCGGGTACGGCCCCTCTTCGCGATGTTGGCGATGTCGACGAATGCGAGCGCAAAGCGAACTGAAAGAATGCACAAAGAGTAAACGACGATCAGCAAAAGCAGAGGAGCGAGAAGCAGCTATAGCAACAACAACAACAACAGCAGCGACATGCGTTGAAATGTTGGTGGAATATGGAAACTTGCCTGATATACAAACGTACATACATACTAACGTTCAGACATATTCACATTCCAGAAGCGTTGTCTCAGATAAGGGTTTACCGCCAGGTATATATATACAAAACATGTACACACATATATATGCATGTATGTATAGCTCTGTGTGCTTGTGTGTGCGTGCTTTAAAGCTTGTCAAATGTCAGCTTCCTTCTTTGGCTTGGAATTTTCTACACGTTTTTATTTTCATTTCGTTTCATTTTTGTTTTTGTTTCAGCCCTTGGCAGGGGGTTAACTGTATGGCAGGGGGTCGCAATGTGTGACAACATTGTTGTTGTTGTTTCTTTTATTGCTGTTGTCGCTATTGTTGTTTTAGTTGTGTTTACTACTTGATTAGAACTTGAGTAGTTTTATTTTCGTTTTTAATTTTAAGGCAAATGCAAGAATTTTCGGGTAAAAGTATAGCGAAGTATTTCTAATCAGCATCAAAAGTGATTTTGTGTACAAATTAAATAAACAATTTTATTTAAAGTGTAGCTTTAAGTTGTTCAAAAAAGCTGAAATCTTTGGCCACTTTAGTCGCGTTTATAAGAATGTTCCTGATTGGGACTTAAATTCTTGATTTTTGTGCATACGAAGTACTTTTTGGTATACAAAATAGGTTTTTTATACTAAATGTTTCCGTTAAAACAAATACTGTTAAATATACCTTTGTTTTTAAGAAGTATATTTGACATTTATAAGAACAATAAATTTTATAGAAAAAACTATTTTTGTAGACAGAAAAAAGGGTTTGCTCTGCTGTTAGGCTTAAAAACCCTTTATAAATACCATCCTAATAGTCTTAACCTATCTTATAGTTCTGCTCATTTTATAAATTTATGAGAAGAAAATGATAAAAAAATACAAATACTAAAAAATATATCAAAAGAACTTTGAACTTTTTACAAAAATAATAAATACTTTTACTCAATTTCTTATTAAAATTAAAAAATATCAGCAATCACAACGAACAATCATTTAAACTAAACGCTCTGAATACTAAATTTATAAGTTTTTACTTGCTAAAAATCGAATTTTATAAAATTAAACGATTTGTACATTAACAGCGTTGCCAGATTAGCAAAAAATGTATAAATTACTGTATACACTTTATTTACTTTACACTAGTACCAAACTGTTCATAGTGTATTTGCTAGTCGTTTATACTCTACCCTAACTAAAGCACTCTTTAACTTGGCATATGTACATTTTTTGGGGTCTGGCAGGCGTTCTTCTGTTCTGTTCTTCTTTTGCTGCCTGGGAACATCCTTTGTGAATAGCGGAAGTGCTTATTGTCGCCATTTGATGTGACAACGACTTCCGCTCGCTAGCTCTAACCCCATCTCTCTTCCTCTCCCTCTCTCTCTCTCTCGCACACACTTTTTGTTGTGTTGCAGGCATCAGCTGCTGTATTTTTGGTTCCCTTACACATTTGCTTAACAGTTGACAGCTTGGCTTGAAAAGCGTTTATCGATTATTTTTTGACCATTGCGTGCTTTGGGTGTTGCACTCTGTTGTTGTTGCACATCAAAGGCTTCTTCATTCAACAAAAAAAACAAAGTGCTGTTCTCTCATCATTTGCATTTTGGCACTGCTCTCCTCGCCCCCTCTATCTGCTCCCTCGCTCCCACAGACACACACACAGTATTAGGCAAATTGACAAGACAAAAGCTGGGAAAGACCTTTGCATATGCATGTCAAGACTTGTGTCTTGCAGTTGATTATTGTTGTTGTTGTTTTTGTTGTTGTTGTGGTTGCCACGGCCTGTTGCTTGTTATTTGGCTGTCGTTTGTCTGGTTTTCTGTGTCAGCGTAAGCGTCAGCCACCTGCCTCCGATCATGGCTAACATGGCATTAGGATCTCTTTGCTGTTGTTGTTGTTCGTCAGACTTGTTTTTGTTGTAGTTTTTGCTGCAGCAGTAAAGTGCAACTGCAACCTAATTGCAATGCCGGATTGTATAACGATGCCACGCCCAAAAAATGTGCATATTAAAATTTTGTGTGCAATAAATGAGAAAAACGCATAAATAAATAAATAAAATGCTTTTAACCGCAACAACATAGCCTCAGCTTCCGTTTTCCACACACACACACACACGCACATATAAAAGGGGCGTCGCATACATAATGATAAGCATTCTAGGCATATTGCAACAACACAAACAACAACTACATAATCATTATAATAAAGAACGATAAGCAAGTTACATTTGCTATAGCTTTAAATTAGTGAACAGAGAGATTTTAAATCTCTATTTCATGCTGAGCTTACCATAAAAATTAAATAGAAATCACACTTTCTGTTTTAACGAATGAAACTTGTCGGAAACATTACTGTTATTTCTTTATATTTATAATTTTAGTAACTATAGTAAATGGATGTAAAACTGTATACGAAAAGTTATGATACAACTTATTACAAATCTTATGATAGACGTTTCGGCTTTGGTAAATATTTTATTTTGCTTGAAACAAGTTTTTTTTCTGATTATCTGAAGGTTTACTTAATTTTACTAAATAGTTTCCATTCTTTAAAAAATTTTGCTTTAACTTTCAGATTATATATTTGAAGGCTTCTATATAATACATTTTTTTTAAGCTGACTATTTATACTCTGAACCCATTGAAAATGGGTAAAATCAGTATAATGATTTAGTGCAAAAGTGTGTAACAGGCAGGAAGGAAGGAAGCATCTCCGACCCCATAAAGTATATATATTTTTGATCAGCCATGTCCGTCCCTCCATATGTATGAAGACGTCGATCTCAGAGACTATAAGAGCTAGAGACTCCAGATTTAAAACATAAGCTCTCCTAATGCCTAGGCAGTACAAGTTTATTTCAAATTTTCGATAGCTCTTTCCGTTTCCGATATACACATGTGATCAATAACAACAAAATCTTGAATTTGGAAAACTTTGTGATGCAGCTTGAAAGACTAGACGAAATAATGACAATCTGTGAATTTTTTATTGAAATCGGTTGAGAAACACCGGAAATATGGAGCATTGAAGTTAAGTTAAGTATGGACTATACGCGTACACACACTCACACATACTTGCAAGCACTGACTGTACGCTTAAAGTATGGGGTTCTAGTCGGGATTTCTCGACTAAAACCTTCTTACTTGGTTTTAATACCATTAATGCCAAGTTTAAAATTTTCCATTTCGGCCAAAAGTTAATTTACAATTCTTTTGTTTGTTTAAATGCAAATTTAGTACTAAAAAAAAAACAATAAAAAAATAAAAGCATTTTAGTTGTAAAGCTAAATATCTTATCACTGACTTTAATTGAACTGATAATTTTATATTGGACAATAAATATTACGGCAAAGTAACGGAATTAAAAAATAAATTCTTTTTTTTTTTTTGTGTTGTAAAAACACTTTTTAACTAACTTTTTAAGCAATGAATTTGTACATGTATAGCAAGTATATTTATTTTAAGTAATATATTTCTAAATATTAAGAACAATGCCTAATATTTATTGTTATTTATTGATTCCGAAAATGATTTTAGAGTTTCTTGTAGCAGGGATTTCAATATTCTATGAAAACAGAAAAGAGCATTTAATATGCAAAATAGTTTATGCAGAGTATATTTATTTTGAATTATGCCTTTTGTAATGTGGCATGCATCACAAAACTAGATGTCTGTGCTTATCAAATAAAAGGGATTGTAAAGAGTATATCACAAAAAATGTTTGTGTGCAATAAAATCAAAAATAATCACAAAAATTATGTGCGTGTTGCAAAAATGCAGAATCATGTCATATGTGCATACATACATGTTCCAATGTATGCGTATAGATATGTATGTATGTAGGTACTTTGGGGCAAATGGGAAATATATTATTGTATATGCTTAATGCTGTCTCTGGTCAAAGTGTGAGAGAGGCGGGTCAACAGTTAAGGGAGGAGGGGTAGGCGTGGATCTGGATGTGGATGCGAGTGCGGGTTGCCGGACAGGAAGCTTGATAAGTTGGCTGCACAAAGGAAATGCATGAAATGTGCAACATGAAAAGCAGCATGAGATGAGGGGCGCGTATGTGTGCGGGGGGGTACAGCTGGATGTTAAAGGGAAACGTTTCTGTTGCTGGTTATGCATGCAAATGCAACTCTCTATCCGTGTGTGTGTGTTTCTGTGCGCATTATAGATAATTGCGGCGTTTTCATTATCGCAGCAGCTTTGAGCGCTGCAAAGTAGGCAATATAATTTTTTTTATCAAACAATAGCACATTAAATTATACAAAGCATATAAATACTTATACGTGTATACGTTGTAGTTATTGGTTGCATTACTCTTTTTTTAATGACAAATTTGCATTTGTTGCGAATTTCGACTCACATTCAAAACGTCCGTTGGATTTTTCAAATGTGGCGGCTGCTTATTCAGCGCTCAGATACATTCAGCACACACAGATACGAAACTCTGTGCTCTCTCACACAGCAAATTGAGAGCGAGAGTAAGAGAGTGAGAGCAGTCGGAGCAGCAGCAGCAGTAGAGCCCCGCTGCCCCGCCACACCGCTGGCAAAGCCTTAGACTACCCACCACTGGAAAGCGACGACGACGACGACGACGACGTGAACGTGGACGGCAACGACAACGCACGGGTTGGGGGGCACAGCCATGGTCCGCCATCAAGTATGCGATTGCCTAGCACGCAGCGCAGCCAACACACAAACTCAATACTTGCTGGGCCGAGCCGCGCCAGCAAGTAGCGAGTTTATTACAACATCGTGCCATGCAGCCATCAACTGGGAACATTTTGGTGGCGTACGCGCCATAAAGTACCTGATTCTTTTATCTTGTTTTTAGCTGGACGATTTCTGCACACTTACTGGCGCGCCGCACCATCAAGTATTGGGAAATGTCAAACGCTGTGCGCTGTGCAGACAAATGTGCTGCTTGATGGCTCCCTCAAATGGGCGCTGCCAGCCCCGCAACGCTGCCCGCCAAGCTGCTCGAGCTCCAGCTCGTCGTCGCCGTCGTCGTAGTCGTAGCCATTGCTGTGTAGCTGTAGCTGTAGCTGGAGCTGGCTGGCTGACTGGCTGCCTGCATGCCTAGTCGCCTTGCCTTTGCCTTGCCTGGTTGCCAGGGCTACGACGTCATGGCAAATGAAAACTGCTTAGGCTCACATTCCAAATTCTTTTTGTGGTTTTTGAAACCAAAAAACTAAGACATCTATAACTAAAACATGTGTGCACTAAAATAATATTACTTGCATAAGTTCTTACAGTTATTTTACCTATAAGAATATGTTGCAAAATCATGGTTTTAAAAATTATTAAGACTATTTTTGCTCCTAACTTAATTCATTTTATTGCTATTACTATTTCCTATTACTATATATCGAATTTCTCTGTGTTTTGTTCTTTATGCAAAGGAAAGAGTTATTTTTGGAGTCCTTAACAAACCCTAAAATCAATGTTTACTCCTGTTTTATTAAGCAAAGTTGATTTAATTAATGCTTTAAATGTATTTTTTCTTTATTCTGCAATATTAAGGTACTAAACTATTTATTTCAGTATATTTCTTATCTGCTTGTCAGCTGTACAAACTCAAATATCATTTAAGTTATGTTACTTGATAAGAAAGTTGAAGTTCTTTTCAGCCGAATTGTGACACAAATTGAAGGAACCCCAGCTAAATATAGTTCATATACGAATGCTCCAAGCAAATCAGATATTTAACTATAATTTATTAAACACTCAACATGTATACGATTTGATATTGATCTGAAAGTTCTTGCGTTCTTTGTGTTTCCAGCTTTATTTGACTCAGTTTCTGAAAATACCTTCACACCTTAGCTTAATACATTTTTTTCAAAAAGTGACGTAATAAGCTGTTCAACACATCTCACTGGTATTTCCTATAGATACAGCTGTTTTGGGGGGTTTTTTTTTTGTATATGAAGTTTGTTTTAAAGCCTTTTTCATTCGAATTGTGCAGCCCTGGTGTTTTGGCTATGTTGTCGCATGGCAAGTATTTTTCTTTCTTGGACTTGGACATACTACTATAGCGTTCGTCCGTGAATCCCCCTTCCTCCCCCCACCCAGTGCATACAGGGCGTTCCATTTTGAGCTTCAAGCAGAAGAATTCTACAAAAGTCGGCGCTAGAACTCTTCTTTGAGTTTCGAAAACTTGAAGGCTTCAATGCGACATTTAACTTGAATAAAAATTACAAAATTTGACTCAATGTTTGTGGCCCTGTATATTTTTGTAAAATATACTGTGAGCATAAGTATACGTTTGTGTGTGTGTGTGCAACTTTGTGTCCCTGTCTGTCTCTACTTGTGTGTGTGTGTGTGTAAGTGTGTGTTAGTGAGTGTGCGAGAGTTTAAGCTTAAAGCTATTGTACACTTGGTGTCGTGTCTGCCCGTTGCCCCTTTCCCCCCTCCTTGCATCCTGCTTGCCTTGACTGTGCGGCGTCCTCGCCCATGTCCATGTCCTTACAGAGGCAGGCAGTGAAGCTATACGGAGCTGTTGTAGCAAGTAAGCAAAGCTTTTCAAGCCACCACGCCGATCAGATACCCTTCAATAACTAAGAATTCGAATTCAAATAACTTAAATGCCGATTGATTGTGCCAATAAAGTAGGATATATACTTATATATATAGTTTTTAGCTTAACTCTGCAAACTCTGTTACTTTTAGTGGATATTTATAAAATCGAAGGGAATAAAGTCAATGTATAAAAATACTTTTATATTTTTAAAATCTTTTTTAATTGGAAACCTACTTAATACAAAATAAAAAATTTATTTTTTAACCTTATACAAATGGTCACGTCCTGTATTTATTTATTTATATATAAACCTTAAGTAAAAAATATCCAAAATTGATATAAGTAAGACCAATAAGAAATTGCTCATAATAGCTAAAACCGAGAAACTAAATAAATAATAAAGTAAAAAAAAAACAATATTCAAAAATACTTCCTCCAACAACAAACTAAGAATACATTTTTGTAAGGGTATATCAAAGTGACGTTGCTTTTTCTGCCAGCTGCCTTCGTCTCTCACTCTCTCTCTCTTTTACTCTCACACTTATTCTGCCTGCCCCTCCCTGTCCCAGCGTCTTCGCCTTTGCCTTCAGCGAACGCATTTTGTTTTGTTTAGAGCGCAAGTTCTATACGCAAGTGTGTGTGTGTGTGTGTGTGTGTGGGCGTTCAAAGCAGTAGGTTTCAGGACAGGCAGCATGCCTCATGCGGCATGTTTCTTGGTACCTGTCGCCATCGCCATGTGTGTGTGTGTGTGTGTGCTTGGGCAATTTTTGAATGCAGCTCTCTGTTTAAAGTTGGCAGCTTTGCAGCTTGCTTTAAGGCTCTGACATTAGCTGACGCCCGGACAAGGACAGCACGCCGGAAGCACCGGCATCGCAACCCCTGAGAAGCCACACACACACACACACATATATGTATATAATATATATATATATATACGGTGTCGCACGCACCTTAACACATTTTTCCACTTCCTTTTCATTTTCAGGCCAAATGAAAAATTGCACACGCGGGAATTTGATTTTAACATGAGAAATAAATACAATGACGTTAACTGCGATGCCAGCAGCAATGTGAGCGTTGAGTGGCAGGGGAGTGGAAAAAGGCAACATTGCTTTAGTTGCTTCTCGGTGTGGCTCAACATTTTGCAACAGCAACAACAACAACGCCAAGCAATCTTTAAGTTTTGAAAATATGCTCGTGTCGATAATGATTTAATTATGGCCGCTGTATTCAGCCGACAGCCAACGTTGGCCGATTGGTTTTTACACACACACATACACACGCACACGTACACCCCGTCGGCACACCTCTGACACCCCTTTCGCACCTGAATAATTGATTTATGGGCCGTGAGTTGCGCTCAATGATTGCAATTTGTTGCTCATTTGTTGCAGTTACGCGTCAACGTGCGGCAACTGGAGTCAGAGGCGAGTTCAAGTTCTCAACCCTTTTCAGTCAACCCCTTGCCAGCATACCCTCTCCCCTCGTCAGTATCTATAGTCGCATTCCTTGCCTAATGCTGGAATTTCAATTTAAAGCCTTAAACACTAAACTTGATTACACGCAACTCACTGAGCACTGAGCAACGAAAAAGATACGAGAGAAAGAGAGAGAGAGACAGAGAGAGAGAGAGAGAGAGAGACAGGTTCTAAGCTTCGCGAAACTCCCATTGTCTTTTGAAAGCAGGCGGGCAGTCAAGGAGGAGCAGGCTAGGGGGTTAGGGAGCGGCTGCTCGCATGAACAGAAAAGTTACTTTTAGTCTGTAACTGGGATCAAAGTGACATAAGTTCAGCAACAGCAGCAGCAGCTCAGCTTCAATTTATTTAATGCCAAAAACTTTTAATGTAATTAAAACGGATAATGCCTAAAACGCGAGCAAAAACTTAAAAAAAAAAAGAACGAACACCGCTAAAGCTTAAAGTGCGCGAGAGAGCTTTAAGATGTGCTCAAGGGGGTGGCAGGGTCGTGGGTGGGGACAGCAGCAGCAGTCGCCCCCCAAGTGCGCTAAGCTCACACCACGAAACTTACTATCACACACGCACCCGGAGAGAGTTGGATACACGTGCCATAAAGCGCTCAAGTTACTTGCTGGGATTACATGTGCCCCACCCCCCACCGAATAGTATACCCTCACCATCCTCGCTGTCCTTTCGCTCAAAAAAATAGTAAGAGATGTTTATATGGATAGTAGTTTGATGAAATTTAGAATTATTTGTAAGTAAAATATAATAATTTTTAGAACATATCTTTAATTTATGCTATTTCTCACTGTTTCGCTCTATTCATAATAAAAAAAATAACAAAAATTAATAAAAAAATATTTCTACGCTTATAAATGGTATATGTATTGAAATAGATATATTTACTTTTGATTTACCCAAAAAAATAATAATAAATAAATAATAAATGCCTAAACAGCAAGTTTAAGGAACATTCTGTGCGTTCAACTTTAGGTTATATAAATAATTGGTATCATAAACTCTTAATTGTGAAGATATTAAATATGACAAGTTGCTAAGTTACAATATAAATCATTCTACATACTTAATGTTATTTATTTTGTTTTATTATGTTCTTTGAACTTTTAATTTAACTTTGTGCTGTAATTATAAGGGTTAGAGCTCCCCGACTAAACAATTTATAATGCATATTTATTTTATTAAGTTAATTTATTAGCTAAGAAATCTGGAATTACCTAAATCTTAAGCATAACATAATTAGAGAACTACTATTTATTAAAGTTTTTTAAAATCTTTATTTAGAATTTGTGTATGTTGACAATAACTAAGTTTCGTGATAATTTGCAATGCATAAAAGAATTAGTCCGAAACCTTACAAATTATATCCCTAACTTGGTTGATGGAATGGATAGGATTGAAGGTTCAGTGGTTTGAAATTCTTTTAGGTTTCTCCGCTGTTGACTATTATCCAGAAGATCAGTTGTCCAGAAAACCATGCCCAACCGTACCTCTGGTCTTAGGACCGGGTATAGTGAGTAATTTTAAATATATAACTTTTAAAACATTCCGAAATTCAAAATTTTACAAACCTTCTTATAAAGTTCACTTATCCAGATTTCACTGTACCAGCTAAAACTGAAGTCTGTCTGTCCAGTCTGATGATCGCGCAATCTTGCAGCTCCCCACGCTCTGCTCCTCGTGCTGGTTGGATGTCGAAGCCCATGCGGCGTATGCGTCATGTAAAACTTTAGAGCAAGCAGCAGGAGCAGGCGACAATCCGGCAGGCAGCCAAAAACGAAGTCTCCCCAAAAATTTCCAAATGCTGCACATTTTTGTTGCTGACTACGACACAAATATTAAAGCACCCATACATATAGAGGGAGAGAGGGAGGAGGCAGAGGGGGAGCAGCAAGTGTAACAAAAGGCAACGACAAGGGTACAGAGGAGGGGGAAGGGGGGAGCTTGGGGTTGGCAAGCAGTTAGGGTGGAGCAGGATATGCGAACGGTCGCACAGACGAGTCGGAAGCACGGACAAACAAACGGATAAGAAAGCAAAGGAGCCAGGCAAGTAGGCAAGTTAGGTAGATGGGGGGCGAAGAGACGCACGAAACGAAACGAAAACGAACAAAACGTAAAACGAAACGAAACGCAACGCAACGAATAGAATAGAAATGGTACAACGTACATGGAAAGAAAGATAAGCGCACACAGAGAGAAAATCGAGTCGCTGATAACGCAAGTTTTGCAGTGCTAGCCGGCACAGAGCACACACACACCCCACCACCCAACCGCCGCCGGAGGCAGTCAGGGATAGACAGACAGACAGACAGAGACAGCGAGAGAGAGAGAGAGAGAGACGGAGGCGGAGGACTTGTGAATTTTAACATTTTAGAGAAAAGCGAGCGAAATTTTCGAATGTCAGCGTCGACTGAAACGAATTGTTGGAGCACCAAGTACAAGGGGGGCAGAGCAGAGCAGTGTGTGTGTTTGTGGGGGGTTATGTGTGTAAGGCAGCGGCAGTGGCAACAACGCTGGAACGAAACAATTTGTAATTTATTTGCGAAGCGTGCGAAAGTTGAGGCAGCTGCCAAAGGCGAAGCCAGAGATGGCGATGGCGATGGCGCAACTGTGGAGCATGCCACACGCGTAAGCAGCAGCAGCACCAGCAACAGCAGATACAGATGATGCCAACACACACACACACACTCGTACATACTTACAGTTCAGGCAGAACAAACACACACACACATTTTGCTGTGTTAGGGAGAATTTAAAATATTTTTTTTGGGGGTTGACTTTAAAGAGGAACACTTTTTGAAGTTTAGTTGTTTTTTTTTTAAATTTATTTAAAACTTTATACGCTTAACACAGTTTGAAATTTTTGTTTGTAAATTTTTATTTTTGTGTGCTTTTTTGTTTGTTTTTGCTATCCTTGATTTAATTAATGTATTTTTATTGTTTGCTAAGTATATAAACTATGAACTTCAAATACTTATATCGAAAAATGTTGTAAGCTTTTTCTTGTTTTCAATTGGAAGTTGTTTTATTTTGTTTGACCTTGTTACTCAGTCCGGCAGTTTTGAATGAGCTTTCAATTATTATTGTTAATAGTTGTGCAAAAGAACAAACTAACAATTGCTGTAAGGCTCTGTATATATGTATGTATGTATGTATGTATGTATGTGTGTGTGTGTGTGTGAGTGTGTGTGTGTGTGATAAGGAAGCCTTTTTTATATATTTCAAAAATTACATGCATATCTAATCCATTGATTCGGTACTAAAAAATAATGCATATCAAAATTCATTATTGATTCATCTAAATATATATATATAAGTTCTATTTAATGTGAGGCAAAGCATTAAATATCTTTGCTAAGTACAAAAATTTGTTGTAATATTATTTGTAACATCTATAATATCGGTTATTGCTTGTTATTTGTTCTTATTGGTTGGATTTTGAAACACAAACTAGAAAACGGAATCTTAAGTGTGGGCTATCATTGTTATGGTCTTTAGGTATTTTGCTTAATCAGTCTTTGTATGCAAAAATAATAAATTAAGCAAAAAATTTTACTATATGTTACTATTATTATTTTAACTTATTATTTATTCGTTGTTCATGCAGCAATCAATTGGAATTGGAATTGGAATAGTAAATAACAAAAGAAAAACAAACCATTAAAAATGAAGACGCTTGAACTTGGTTATTGTAACTGCTGCAAACTAAACATAAACATATATATAGTAAACAATAATGATAAACGATGAACAGTATACAATATTGAGATATTGAGAATCATATTTAACCTATATATTTAGTGCCGTCGCCTTGCCTGGCCCATTGAATGGGAGTAATATGAACAATCTGCTTGGGTTTTCACTTAAAAGAAATTATATTTTCATTTGACGCTTATAAACAAAAAAATAGGTTTGTAGAGCATATATGTATAGTATATGTTATATATATCAATAAATTAGGAATCAAATTTTACAATACGAGACAGTTTTTGTTTGCTTGAAAACATATTACATATATATACAAGGTTCTTGTTGACTTAACATTCAAACATTACAAGGTTTGTTGGGAGAGCTTTGTTGCCACAGCGTCTATTAAATGCATTCAGTTTACATGTGTGTGTGTGTGTGTGTGGAAGACCTTATGCATGGGATCATAATCAATGCTGTGGCAGCTAGTGTTCTTGTTGTTGCTGATGGAACATCGCTTAATACTTGCTAACTTAAGAACAGGCTATATAGATTTACAATTGTACTTAGGCCTAATATTAGAATTTACAATTTTAAGTTGTACACTTCGACGACATTGGATTCTTGTTTTGTTTTGGGCGTGTTTGTGGAGAACGAGGAATCGTGGCCAACGGCCGACAGATAATAAAATATGTATATATAAATATATGCGTGTGTATTAAAACATATATATAAATAAAGAAATTAAAAGAATTATTTAAATTATACCTAACTACGGCTATCGTTGCTCTCACTGAAACTCTGTTCACTCGATTCGCGCCGGCTGCTCACCGGCTTGGCCTTGTATTCTGTGATGAAAACAGTTACCGAATTCACGGTCACCTCGCGCGTCTGCGCCGTCGAGCGATCCACGTTCTTTAAACGCGCCGGATACCGTTTGTGTCGTTGCCGGTCGTGGCTGCTGCCATGCCTTGAACTGGATGCGGGCTTTCCATTGGGCATGTTGCCACTGGCACCGGGCAATGTGGCCGCCTGCTGAGCGACTAGCGCCGAGTTCAGGCGCGGCTTACGCGTCGAGGTGCCTGCCAGCAGAAAAACAAATTCAAATGTGAATGTCAAATATGCAAACAGTGAAAATGCCAAAAAAAAACGAGAGAGCTGGCAACACTGTGCCCCCAAACACACATAACGTTATGAGTAATTGCTCAGAGCGACCCATTTGCGGCCGTCCTTCAACGCAATACAAATACGACGTTGACGACGACGCTGCGTCGCAGTCGCCGTTGTTGAAATCGAGGTCACTCACCTTTTCTCACGTCACACATGCGACACTTGAACGCCTCCGCCGAGTTCCTGTACGTGCAGACGCTGCAGTCCCAGAAATTCTCCTCGATTACTTTCGCCTGGCGCTTTTGTCGTCGCACGGGCGATGATTTTTTGTCCATAATAATAACGCTGACCCAAGTGAGCGACGTCAAATGCAGCTGGCTGAATTTTTTGCAATTGTTGTTGTCACTGCTACTGCTGCCGCCGCTGCCGCTGCCGCTGCTACTTGCTGTTGTGTTGTGGCTGCTCGCAAACACTGACTGCAGCGACCTGGCTAACAATATGTGCACACTTTGACTTGTTTCACTCCATTAAAATAAAATTTGTTATTGATAACTGCGTTTTCTTGTTGAAAAAAAACTTTCTGCAATCCGTCTTATGGCCAAATAGAAAATTGTTGCGGAGTTGCCGTATGTGAGGCGAGAATAAACACACAAAATGTTGCTGAACTATCACAACGCAAATCGATGTATCGATGGCGAACAGTTGTCAAACATATCGATAGCGAAAATATCGAGAAGACGCAGAGCTATTAATTTTGTTAATAAATATGTTTTTGAATTAGTGAGTAGGCATTCAATTTAGTTTGTATATTTTGTCGTGCAATTTTATATCATAACTTCGAATTTTACATAATTTAGTGCAGAATTTAATGTATAAACGCAACGACACATATTTTCTTCTTAATATACTAATTGTAAATATAAAATTCAACTTATAAATAATTTTTCAAGTTCACTGATCCATCATGTTTTCAAAGTCTTTCAGCTCCAGTTCGCGTTCTATGACCTGCGTATGAAGATTATCAAGCGTCTCCTGCATCCTTTGCTTTAGTGTGGCATTCTGTATGGATGCTATCTCCGTGGATTTCTGTGCTTGTTGTGCCTTGAGCTCGCTTATTTGTCGCGTTAGTTGATTGACCTTTTCGTGTACCTGCTGTTGTGTATATTGCGGCTGTGGCTCATCCATAAACTCCAGGTGATCGAATTCCTCGCGTTTCAGCTGATTATCATAGAAACCACTGGGAGCTGCCAGATTGGAGCTGGAGCCAGCAGTACTAAGCTTCGGGCTACTAGTTTCACGTCCAAACATCGATTTGCTAAACTCATTGGGTTCGATTTTGATGTCAGAGGCATTGGCGGCGCTGCTGCTGGCGCCAAAGAAGTCGGACATGCGTGAATCATCGGCTGAGAGGCGTGAGGATTCTTCCATTGCACGCGAATCATTTCCTGGCATTGTAGGTTCGTCTTCGTCATCGGTTGTGGACACCTCCTCACCGAAAATATCATGGGCAGCCACACCCATATTGGGAGCCCTATGTGTCCCGAAATTGCTGGTTTCATCGTCATCCGACTCGACGTTAATATCCCGCTGCGATGCGCTCTCATTAATGGTCTTATCGCTGGCATGCATTGTGTCATCCTGCATATCCTCATCGGCCAAGTGGTATGGTTTAATGTCCGACTGATCCATATCATCGCCCGTTTTATCCTCCTCATTAATGATCTCATAGTCAACGCGCACAGCCTCGTTGTCAATACGTAGTAGATGCTTTACTTCCTTCTCGATTTCAGGCGTCTCCACATTCTTCTTTTTCAATGTTTTGCGAAATCGTCGTTTCCGTACATTTTTACAAGGCGGTGTTATGCCATGTGGAAACAGATACTTTTTGTCCACTTTGTTGGGATCCTTTTTCTTGTTCTTGTTCGGCGATTCCTTTTCTGTTTCATCCTCTGGCTCTTCCTTGCATATCATCAGCTGGCAAATGTCTGCCGATTTGTAGAAACTCTTGCTGTCAATCGTTTTGTAGCTCTCCACAACTGTGGGCAAATCAACAATTTTTGTGTAGAGCAGTTGATCATCAAAACGCACTTCACCATATCGCAAATCCTGATCCAACTGTATGGTCAATCGATCCTTTACATTGCCCGCCTGGATGGCCTCATGTACCAAATTGGCAAGGTGCTAAAACACAAATAATTGACAGACTGTGTTCTACTACAAAGTCATTGTTTACCTTTGGAAATCGCATGATAAACTGATTCTCCAGCTCAATGCCATCGTCTCTGGGCTTATGTTCAGCTTGCTTCTTTTTCTCAAACATTTTATAACTTATAACTATATATTTAATTATCTACTTATACATTTTTGCCAACTTATGGAAAATATAATGAAGAAATTTATGGTACAGCTATAATAACATTGTTGCATTTTCGATATACAAACATGCACCCACACACGATAATCGGTAGGCAAAACAGTGCTATAAAATAACACATTTATTTAAAACGTCTGGCAACCTTTCATGTGCCATGCAAAAGACCGCGAAATTCAAAAGTTATGTGTGGTTTATCACACTTGAGATGTGATTGAGTTTTGGTTATTAACCCACTATCTTAGCTGCTGCGAAGCACCCACACACTTTGCCAAATTGGTACGCAAAGGCCGCCCAGTGGAAAAAAAAAACACAAACGGAACTTGTTTATTTTCTTCACACACATTTATTTATAGGCGTGTGCTTGCTTGGTTATATTATAATAAACTTAAACAAATAGCTACAAAAATAAAACAAACAGCTGCGATAGGCGACGGCTTATGTAAGTAAGTACATATACCAACTTATGCTAATCTTATCATAATTTATCTCGTTTTTATCAGCACGGCTTTGCTGCAATCCGCGTCATGTACCACCCCTCGGATTGTAGACGCCGAGGAAGGTGTTGCACTTGCGACAGTAATGATTTCCTGTGCGACAGCTATTCATGCAGTAGGGCACAAAACAGGCGCACACACACCACCTATAAAAAGAGATGCAATTTTTATTATGTTTCTTAATTTTAGTAAATATATATAGGTCGAAAGGTCAGCTGTTTGCTTATCTGTCTCTAAACTGTTCTACGTAAGCCTTTTGAACGAAACTTCAACTGAACGAAACTTGGCTGAGATAGGAAAGTACCAACAACTAACTGTTTCTAACGCTCTCTCTCTCTCTCTCTCACTCACCCCACAAGACAGATGAGTGCAGCAGCCGTGTGTGTACGTGAGTTTGGGGTATGCGTCATACGTGTAGTCTTTTGAACGCCGCACGCCGGGCATAGAACTCGGCAGGGATTTGGACCCAGATTTGTGGGAGCTGCTTAATAAAACAAAAAAACAGGGTTTATAAGTGCTATATATTTATATATATAAATCCGCATTTACCTGTTTGCACAAATGTGGGCTCTAAAGGTTGTTGCGGCTCTTGTTGTTGTTGTTGCTGCTGATAATGTTGTGGATTTGGCTGGGCAATTACAATGGCCGCTGGAGCGGATGTGTGCGCTGCAATTGCCACATCGTACGACGGCGGAGCCTCAATGCTTACAGGCAACACTGGCGCAGTCAAATCGTTTCTTGGTCGCGGCTGCGGCGTTGGCAGCGGAGCGCTTGGCGTGTTGAAATCCACTTGCGGATAGAGCATGGCACGCTTTTGATCCATGGCTAAGTACGAAGTTCAGCTTTCAACTAAGTACTACCAAAAAAACATTCAAATGAATCAGCTTCTTCTACTCTATAAGAGGTGTGTACAAATCACAGCCCGTAACAAAGCTTTCTGTTTGCTTTGCCAATTGGCAGCGACGTCAGCGTCAGCCGTCGTCGTCGTCGTCGTCGTTTTTTTTCTCTCGCCTTTAAGCTCTTGTCTCGTCGACTTTGCTGTTTCACTTTCAATACGCGACTGAATACAAGTTTACCGTAGCCACAGATCGAGAGCTAAGAGCGAGCTTAAAAGCTAACAAAAAACGGAGGAAAAAAACAAAACAAAAAACTTTTCGGCAACTTTTCGGCAGCAAATTTTATTTTTTTTTAGCTATTAACTAACAATGTGTTTTGAACAATTTATCTTATGAACACAAAACGACAGTCTGCATGTAATTAACTACGTATAAGTATAAGTATTTAGAATATGTTTGTATCTCACGTAGAACTCTGTGTTTGTGCTGCAGATAAACGTTATTCCATTTTGGAGTCCAACTTCCGGCCATGTTGGGGTCTTCATTTGCGCGAATAGGTGCCCAAGTACCTGTCGCACATGCCGCAATAGTGATTGGTGTTCATGCAGCTGGTAATGCAGTAGGGCAAGCACACAAAACAGTAAAGTCTGTAAAAGAAAAAGAAAGTCACACAAAAGTTAGAAGTATGATTCAAGAGTTTTTCAATTGAAAATTAATGCACTTGTGTTTCTAAGTCTTATTCATAGGAAATTCGTTTTTAATGTGAACTTATTTATTTTTTGGCTTCACTTACTTTATTTTAAAAGTTTAGTTTCTTCAAGTTCTAACGGTCTTGCGTCATTTAGTACACTTACCACCATTTAGCTGAGACTCAAACCACTTCGTTACTCACTTTGCCTAAGCTAGTTTTCAATTGAGTTTAAATGTTCTACAAAACAAATAGCTTTAAAATTTCCCTGACCTAGTTGACTTCGTAGGTAACCATGTTTTCAAATTTCACTCGGCTGCACTTTTTAGTTATCGAACTTATTGAATCTATGGCATAAACACATAGTAACAGATAACACAGCGAGCTTCTACTATCTTTAGCGATTACTCACTGCAGCAAGCACAGCACCAGTGCAATCAGATGAGTGCGGGAATTGGGTTTGTAGGAGACGCGAGTACGTGTATAATTGTGGCAAAAGGGACACTGCACATCCTGGGGTTCAGGTCCGTACGGCGGAGCAGGCACAACGATAACCGTGTGGTGTGTTTGTGCTGGTGTTGGTGTTGGTCCCGTTGTTTCGGCGGGCGTCGCCGTTGCCTGATCGTAGCTGGGTGGTGCTGGTGGTGCCAACAATTGTTGATGCTCCGGCTCATGCACTTGTCCGCTGGGCATTTCCAGCGGCGTTTTTGGGTAAACTGGATCCATTTTGTTGCCTGATGACGAATTTTCTATCGGCTGTCAATGCGTACTAGCCATGAAAAAAACAAAACCAAATGCTAGCGACGCACCCACTCTTATCAATGAAAGCCATTCGCGCAGCTTTGTGGTAGGTTTCTGCTGTTTGTGTGTTGTTGCTTTTGCTGCTTCTTCTTTCGTCACTCAAGCTGAAAGCTTCGAGCTGATTGCGAGCTTTTATTTGTTTACATTATGAACAGATACAGTGAGCACTTGATAGTTGAAACGAAGCAGAGAACATTTCTAACCATATATATTCCACTGATTTTTAACGATTTTTTATTTGCTTTACTTTAAAGTTATTTAACACTAGACAAAGTTTTAAAAAGTCAAAAATGATTATACACCTAAAGTTTTTTTTAAAAAATATTTTAAAAATATTAAATAAAATATTTCAAGTCATTTCTCATATATAACACATTTTATTATTTGTTGCTCTAAGGTTCAACTTAAAAATTGTTGCAATTAAGAATTTATTGAGTGCAACTGAACTAAAAATTATTTTTTTTTTCGAAAAATGTTTTTTTGTCGTGCAACCACTGTAGGGTAAACAAGCGTTGTTGCTTTCAACACCTAACAAGCAATTTCGTGCACATTGTGTTTGGAAATATTGTTTGTGTTTACTATTTGGCATAAAGCTTGAGCGGTTCGATTTCTGGTATTAATCACTGCTATAAACGCCCACGAATTTGTTGCAATTGCCGCAAAAATGATTCGCACTCATGCAACTGGTGGCACAGTAGGGCAGGCAGGCAAAACACCACAATCTGAGAATTCAGCATCCGCAGCAATCAAATCAAAAGCACACACCGATAAGATAACCAAAGTGGAAGAGGGAGAGAGAGAGAGAGAGAGTGGGAGTGAGATTCGAGACAAGTGATAAGAAAATCTTATTTACCCCACTATGCAAAGTAACGCAGCCATGCAATGGGTTCGAACACTTGGGGCATATTCGACACGCGTTAACTTCTGCACATGACAATGGGGACACCTAATGAAGCAAGGATCGGGTCCAACAGCGGGAGGCGGTTGTTCTGTGGAGCGGGCGTGGAATAAAATCAATGAGCAACAAATTGTGGCAACTTCAAAGAGACAACCAACCACTTACGTTGTACGATTACAACCTGAGCTGCTGCTGCCGGCATCTGAAAGTGCGTCGCCTGCTCGTAGCTTGGTGGTTGTGGTTGCACCTGCGGTTGTGCCTCTACTGGATACTGATAGCTACTGGCTACACCCGGTCCAGCTACTCCTCCGCCCGGCTGTCCAAAGTTCTTTTGCATGATCAGTTGTTGTGTTTTATCCGCGCACAGGTCTGTTGATAAGCAGCTTTAGTTTCATACTCACGGTTCTCCACATTTTGTCTTTCGCAACAATGTTGCCAGTGTTCGCAACATGTTGCTGCAGTAAACACGTAAAAAAGCTCTGCAGCTTTCAACACACTTTCAAAGTAAGCACAGGGGAAATACGTTTGATGCAGTTTGTTAGCATTTGCATGAATAATTTACTTATAATATACAAATCTGTGATTTTAATCATACAGAATTTATTTACATACCGGAAATTTTTGTGAAGCTTATCGAAAATGTTGCACGGATTTTTTTTTACCCTAAACCCATTGAAAATAGGTAAAAAGGGTATAATGGTTTTGTGCAAAAGTATGTAACAGGCTGAAGGAAACATCTCCGACCCTATAAAGTATATATATTCTTGATCAGCATCAACAGCCGAGTCGATATAGCCATTTCCGTCCGTCCGTATGTATGAACTCGTCGATCTCATAGACTATAAGGCTAGAGACTCCACATTTGGAACATAAGCCGAATCCCTAGGCAGTACAAGATTGTTTCAGAATTTCGATAACTCTTTCCGTTTCCGATATACACATGTGATCGATAACAACAAAATCTTGAATTTGGAAAACTTTGTGATGCAGTTTGAAACATTAGACGAACTAATGACATTCTATGAAAATACTTATTGAAATCGGTTGAAAAACACCGGATATATGGAACATTGAAGTTACGTGCAGTACACACACACACACATCTTTGCAAGCCCTGACTGTACGCGTAAAGCGTAGGGTTCAGGGTATAGTCTAGTCGGGTTTTCTGGACTAGAGCCTTCTTACTTGTTTTGCCCTGCATATTTTTTTAATGGACATTACATGTATTAATTGCTATGTAGACACCAAGCAAATATCTTATCTTTTGAAAGCTTTGTATATATTTTAAGTCAGTTTTAATCAATAACCTATGTTTTGTATGCTGGAGTTTTTTTAACCTTAATAACAAACATCGTCAAGTCGAGCTTACTAATGTTTGTTTGCAGTTGCAATATGTTTGAGGTGTATTACTGAAACATTTTTACTGTTTAAAAAACCGCAAATAAAAAGTTTTCTATACATTTTTAATCAGATGATTAATTTAAAAATTGGCTGCAAATATTATTAAGCAATGTTTATTCAAAGCTTTATTTTATTTAACTTTCTTTTAAGAAAAAAAAAACTCTTGAATCAAAAATCATTTTTACTTATTCGATGACAATTCCAGATGTGTGACTAATATTTTTTACATGACTGTTTATATCCAATCTTTTAATTGAGTCAAATACTATGCAAATAATCATCCTCTTTTTATACTCCATTTTAATATGATTTATTTTTGTTGCTCATAAAACTTTCCGTATTTAGTATACTAAGTTTAGTGTTGGTGAAATTGCCATCAGTTTTCGTGGAAGCCAATGGTGGCGCCACATCTGCCGCACTTGTGCACAGCAGTCTGGCAGGAGTTGGTACAGTAGGGTACGCAGAAGCAACACACACAGCTGCGAGAAAAGTAGTCAAGCTAAGATTGAAAGTCGGAGGATTCAGTGATCAATCTACTTACCCCAGCAAACACATGAGTAGCGCAATGAGATGCGTCTTGGAGTTGGCCTCGTAGGTGACAACAGATAGTTGACGGCAATCGCAATTGGGACAAGTTGCCATCGAGGGACTATTGCCCAGGACATTCGTCATAACAGCTAAGACGGCAAATATCTTAGAGAAATAATTGAAAAATTGGCTATTCTACTTACGAGCAGAAGACCTGACGGGAGGATTAATATCGCCATAACTAGGCGGTGATAGAGTGCTATAAAATCCTTTAAATCCATTATCAACTATGACTTGATGTCTTGCTGGCTTGTAGCATTACTGAACTCTGTTCGAGTAAACATGTAAAAGAAACCCTAAACCCAAGAACTTGAGCTAGAATGCAAAGACTCTCTTACGCATAAGGCGGTTAGAGAGCGAAGCAAGATTTGTCATCATTGAACTAACTAAAAGCTCTGCGAAAGTCAAACCCTTTATATTATTTGCATTTGCTCATTATGTTAGAGCAATGAATTTGATTAATACAATGTGGGCGATTCTTAAAGCTTATACTTTTATTTTTATAACAGAAACACGACAATAGAGCTGTGACTATATTTCCAAGTTAATTTCTTTTTAGGTCAAAGATTGTGGTTTCGATGAGTGTCATCAAAAGAAGTAATCAGTACACAAATGTTTATATTGAAAGGTAATATAAGGTCTTTTAAGGATTTATAAAAGATCTTTACTTAAATGTCTTCTGCATACCCATTTTTCGACTGAAGTTCGTTTATCTATGTTAAAATGTTGATAATCGTCGGAAACTAAACACTTTAATCGTAAAAAGAAACATTTATCTCAGAAATATATTTTCCGTTGCTGGACTTTTTCCGTAGTTGCATTTTTCCAAATTGGGAATTCATCGCTATAATGCTGCATATGGATAAATATTAAAATACCTTTTGTTTTCTATATATATATAGGGAGAGAGAAGAATTCTTTGCTTTATTATCTTCATTCTTTTGTCTTGACATACAAGTAATTAAGTGTAGATTTCCAGCTTTGGAACACATTTGTATATTTATTATTGGCTTTAACGCTAACGATCGTAGGTGCCAATATAGGCTTTGCAAGAGGGGCAATAGTGGTCCACGCTGCGACAGCCATCCGTGCAGTACAAACAAAATGCACAGGGCCACATACTGAAGGAGCAAGTGCAAATTTTACAACGTTTTGAAGTTTTCAATCAACTTGAACTTGATATTCATTCTCATTGTGAACACTTACCATGTCAAACACATGATAAGTGCTAAGATATGCGTCCTTGTTGTCGAGACGCCCTTGACGAGTGTCATCATCTCCAGATGGCAACTGGGGCACTGAGCTCGGCAGGATTTGGGACCAACGGGTACGGACATATTTGCTGTAAAGTGTTTGCTTGTGACTCCGCGACGATTGCGCTTGTCGTTATGAAACTATTGCTCAAACTCGAAGCTATAAACAATAAATATACATAAAAGCAGCCCGCATGAATCAACATCCATTTCTTTGCAACATTTTGACGTGTGAGCACAGTGAGAGAGCATTTGTTGCATACCGCATAAATGTTTAAGATGTCGTGAAGGTAACGTTTATTTTAATAAACTTGAATTCAAATTGAAAAACAATTGAGCTTAAATATCTTTTAGACGTAACACTTGAAGGAATTTGAAGTAATTCGAGCTGATTAACTATCTTTTAAACATTACACCGGAAGTAATGTAAAGACACTTCAGTTCTGATAGGTGCCAACGAAGGCGCCACAATTATGGCCGCTGGAGTCGTCTCCGTTGGTATTATCGATGGACCGCCCAACTCGCCATATTGCGGAGGTGCTTCTGGCGCTTGCGGATACAGATTCGATTTCGTTTCCATTTGCTCAACTAGTTAGTGCTGTACAGGAGAGTGATTGAGATATCTTGTTCCGTCCGAGAGATCTGTACTGTTTGGTGGCCGTCGCCTAACTGAGTCGCCTGAAACTCTCCGTTGCTTGACTCATGCCTGCCCATCTACACAATACACACAACAACCAGCAAGTGTGTGGTGGTGTGAGCTAATGTCTCTAGTGTGCGTGTGAAATGTTCATTTCGTTTGTGAATGTCCAGCTATATGGGTGGCTTCAACATTGTTACTTGAATATCAGCAAGCCTCAGCAAAAGGAAGATTACATCTACGATGCAAGCGGTTTAGTAAATGTATTGTATTACAAAACAATATTAGAAATATTTGGCATGCACTTTGACTTTCAAGGGGATATATTTAGCCAATGAACGTAATAGTTCTTAGAATGATTTTTATGGTATGCTCATAGTTTTGTGTGTATAGTTTGTTGGAACATAATGTGGCTATGCGTAGTCTCTGTAATTGAAGAAGAAACAGAATTAAACTAGTAGCTAAAGTTTTATTATGAAGTAGTTGAAGGAAAAGAAGCAGTTATTCGGCATAGGCTATATAGACTCAGCTCGCTATTCTGATCGATAATATATGTACTTTATGGCGTCAGATATGTGTTACACATTTAATCTACTGAATCTACTCTTTTTAAGTGTTAAATTATAGTAGTACCATTCCTTTAAAGCATAGAAGTATATGTATTTACAATTGTAGAAATTTTGAAAATACAAGAGTAAAACAAAAACCTACATATTGCTTCCAGATAAAATGTTGATAAAAAAGAAAAATAACGAAACTCGATTAGCTTTTCATCCGTCATTCATTTGTTCATTCACCAAACGAATATTTCCCAGTTCTGATGGGTTATTCTTTTTCCGTAGTTGCATTTTTCCAAATTGGGAATTCATCGCTATAATGCTGCATATGGATAAATATTAAAATACCTTTTGTTTTCTATATATATATAGGGAGAGAGAAGAATTCTTTGCTTTATTATCTTCATTCTTTTGTCTTGACATACAAGTAATTAAGTGTAGATTTCCAGCTTTGGAACACATTTGTATATTTATTATTGGCTTTAACGCTAACGATCGTAGGTGCCAATATAGGCTTTGCAAGAGGGGCAATAGTGGTCCACGCTGCGACAGCCATCCGTGCAGTACAAACAAAATGCACAGGGCCACATACTGAAGGAGCAAGTGCAAATTTTACAACGTTTTGAAGTTTTCAATCAACTTGAACTTGATATTCATTCTCATTGTGAACACTTACCATGTCAAACACATGATAAGTGCTAAGATATGCGTCCTTGTTGTCGAGACGCCCTTGACGAGTGTCATCATCTCCAGATGGCAACTGGGGCACTGAGCTCGGCAGGATTTGGGACCAACGGGTACGGACATATTTGCTGTAAAGTGTTTGCTTGTGACTCCGCGACGATTGCTTGTCGTTATGAAACTATTGCTCAAACTCGAAGCTATAAACAATAAATATACATAAAAGCAGCCCGCATGAATCAACATCCATTTCTTTGCAACATTTTGACGTGTGAGCACAGTGAGAGAGCATTTGTTGCATACCGCATAAATGTTTAAGATGTCGTGAAGGTAACGTTTATTTTAATAAACTTGAATTCAAATTGAAAAACAATTGAGCTTAAATATCTTTTAGACGTAACACTTGAAGGAATTTGAAGTAATTCGAGCTGATTAACTATCTTTTAAACATTACACCGGAAGTAATGTAAAGACACTTCAGTTCTGATAGGTGCCAACGAAGGCGCCACAGCTGGAGCAGGTGTGTGCCGCACTCTGGCAAGAGTCCACACAGTACGGTATACAGCAGCAGCAGATGCCGCTGCAACACAAAGAGGAGTGTGTATTAATCCCTGGCGGGGAAAGGGTATACGATGTGACGGGTACTCACCCCACCAGGCAGATTAGAAGTGCCATTAGATGCGTCTTGGTGTTGGGCTCATAGTTGACGTTTGTCCGTTGACGCGCCTGACAGGAGGGGCAGGTGGCCATTGTTGGCATACGTCCCAAATTGTTTTGTAACCCACCTGTATGTAATGTAATGAAGTGTTGATTAATTAACTTGCTTTCGATTATGTTTGCCAATTGCTCGTTAACCATGCACGTAGACTTGCGGCTGTTGCACAGTAATTATGGCCGCTGGAGTCGTCTCCGTTGGTATCATCGATGGACCGCCCAACTCGCCATATTGCGGAGGTGCTTCTGGCGCTTGCGGATACAGATTCGATTTCGTTTCCATTTGCTCAACTAGTTAGTGCTGTACAGGAGAGTGATTGAGATATCTTGTTCCGTCCGAGAGATCTGTACTGTTTGGTGGCCGTCGCCTAACTGAGTCGCCTGAAACTCCGTTGCTTGACTCATGCCTGCCCATCTACACAATACACACAACAACCAGCAAGTGTGTGGTGGTGTGAGCTAATGTCTCTAGTGTGCGTGTGAAATGTTCATTTCGTTTGTGAATGTCCAGCTATATGGGTGGCTTCAACATTGTTACTTGAATATCAGCAAGCCTCAGCAAAAGGAAGATTACATCTACGATGCAAGCGGTTTAGTAAATGTATTGTATTACAAAACAATATTAGAAATATTTGGCATGCACTTTGACTTTCAAGGGGATATATTTAGCCAATGAACGTAATAGTTCTTAGAATGATTTTTATGGTATGCTCATAGTTTTGTGTGTATAGTTTGTTGGAACATAATGTGGCTATGCGTAGTCTCTGTAATTGAAGAAGAAACAGAATTAAACTAGTAGCTAAAGTTTTATTATGAAGTAGTTGAAGGAAAAGAAGCAGTTATTCGGCATAGGCTATATAGACTCAGCTCGCTATTCTGATCGATAATATATGTACTTTATGGCGTCAGATATGTGTTACACATTTAATCTACTGAATCTACTCTTTTAAGTGTTAAATTATAGTAGTACCATTCCTTTAAAGCATAGAAGTATATGTATTTACAATTGTAGAAATTTTGAAAATACAAGAGTAAAACAAAAACCTACATATTGCTTCCAGATAAAATGTTGATAAAAAAGAAAAATAACGAAACTCGATTAGCTTTTCATCCGTCATTCATTTGTTCATTCACCAAACGAATATTTCCCAGTTCTGATGGGTTATTCCCCGAATAAAAGATACACTATCTCCAAAGAACTTAATAGCGTGACATGCATTAATTATGCATTAGGCCATAATGATACTTCAGGGAGTATAAAATGTTGATAAAAAATTTAATCAATTTTAAAAACAGAATATTTTGTGTACTATTAAAAAAGAAAAACTTATAATTATATTTAATTAAATCAACATAACTTTCTTTTATATCACACAAACATTTGCCATAAGCAACTGAACCCGAATTCCAGATAAGTTTCTGGAGAACTTTTCTGCTTTTATTTGTACAAACTTCACACACTGTACATTTTGTCCACCCAAATAAAACAAAATATCAGAAATTTTTTTTTGCTTATCAAATTTAAATAGAATTTTTGAATTAAGAACTGAATGCTTGGCCTTAAGTTAAGTGCCAAGCAATGTCAATTGCGCATGAATTCAATTAATTGACGGCTTTGCCCAGGTACTGATTACAGCAACTGCAATAATGTTCCAAACTGCGGCAACTTTTGAGGCAGTACGGCAACGGGGCCAAGCAAATGAGCCTATCCCAAAAAGGAGATAGCAGAACGATTGAAAGTGTTGGCAATTATTAAACAAGTAGCTGACTCACCCCGTAATGCAGAGTATGAGTGCAATGAGATGTGTGTTCCTATTTGCACGTGGTTCGAGGCGTGTTTGCATCGTATTGTGGCAACTGGGACAGCTCATGCGTTGCGGCTCGCGTCCCAAGAGTGACATTGCTGCAGCAGTAATTATGTAACACCTTTGGTATCCACAAGGGTAACCACTCACCAGTCGTATTGAGCACCAGTACAGCGGGTGGCGACACTGGAGCTGCAGCCACAGGAGGCTCCCCTGCCTTATAAACGTAGTTTATCAACTCCATTTTGAGATATATGAGATCAGAACAGCAAGTGCTGTCTTTTATAGTCAATATTGACTGTCAACTTTGACATATAGCTGTTACGTGGCGTATACGCATTATATTCGAAGCTAATTGGAATATTCAATTTCTTTATTAAGTTTGAAAAAAGAGCACTCAACAATACATCAAATAAATTGCATATGTTTACGTATTAAATGCAGTGTGGTACAGTCAAACTGCACTATAATGAACATCATTTATGATATCATTGGATTTTATTTGTGCTATGAGTTTTTGGCTTTGTGCTTTTACCCGCTGCAAATTCAAAGTTTAAACACATTTTACTTATAATAAGTATTATTTTGAATATATCCTAAGTTAATAAATAATTGTTAGAATTTTTTTTATTGATCTAAAATATTTAGGATTCGATTGCAATTGGTTTTGTGCTCTTTGCTTTGCTGTTGTTATTTTCGTTTTTTCAAGAAAAGTCTCAAAGCGCATTTGAATGTTGCACTAAACAGGTTCCTAGCAGCAGTTACTAAAGCTTTGTTCATTCGAATAAGTAAGCATTATTATGATCAAATAAAACCTTATTGGTTATAACGCAGTTTGACTGTTTTTAAGAACAAATATGATGGTATCTATATATAAAAAAAAATAGGCCACGTGTATTTGAAGTTTTCATCTACTCTATATGCTATTCCAGTGCAATTAGATAGAAATAGCAGCTCCAACCCCAAAATAAAAATGATTGGTGCTGTTATGGCAATGGTTGTTAGCTTAACGGTCGTAGGTGCCAACAAAAGCGTTGCACGAGGGGCAGAAATGATCCATGTTGCGGCAACAATCGGTGCAATACAAACAGCAAGCGCAGGGCCACAAACTAAGTAAAAAGAAGAAATTGTATAAATAAGTTAACATCAATCATTAGTCAGTAAAATTAGCTATTGGTAGAATTGTGCTTACCAAGTGAGGCACATGATTAGTGCTATTAAGTGCGTCCTTGTTGTGGCCTTTGCCTCGGTGCGCGTTGTCACTTGTTGATGGCAATTGGGGCAGACAACATTGCTGGACTCCGGACCGACAGGAGTTGACATTTTGCTGTTGAACATACACGAATACAATTTTATTATCGATTGTAAGTTTGATGATGACCTTCAGCCAAGTTGTGATGTTGTGTTGTGTTGCACTTTGCGTGACAATTACCTTTGCAATCAGTGCAATGCCATCGGGGAAACCACACGTTTTAAACAAAAAGAAAACAAGCACATAACGTGATAACACATTTTTTCATACTGGGGTTTCTATTGCTAATTGCATATGAAGCTTAAAACACTAATGATCGACTGATACACTTTACTTTAGTAATTGCATGTGGTACGCAAATTCATTTTAATAACGCTCCACCACCAGCTCTTAACCATCTCCCCGGGGGCCTGTCAACTTACTTGTCAATGATGTCAGTTTGTGCCCCATAACGATGACGGTGTTCCAAAAACCTAAGTATCTCCAAAACTATTCACTATAGTCTGGGTGTGCCCAGCATGTTTTAGGCACTTGGATAATGATAATGTGCTTGTGTCACGCAAATTATTTGCATACTTTTAGGCGTTGTCTGTCCAGACCCAAGAATATTTATTGAAAAACATTATAAACTACTTCAATAACACTTGCACTTTTTTAATCCATCACAAATATTCAAAATAAACATATTGATTTGATGATTGTGAATAAGATAATTATCTGATCGCTAGCAGCTGACCTATACTCACAAAGATTAATATGTGTATCCAAAATATTTATATCAGTTGAATATTTATTTTCCAGTAAGCGATGTCCTCCCGAACTTGTTGCTCGTTGTGGCAACGAAATCGTTTTGAAGTTCGCAACTCATATGCGACGCTGGTTCAACCTAATGTTGTCAGGTGAGCCCTTCAACAGTGCACAGTGGTTAACAGTGAGTCAAACCACATTTTCATGTTTTTCCAAGTGTACTAAGTTTTTAGCGATATCCATCAGACATAATATTTCAGTTAATCAAAAAGTCTAAATGCAGTAAAATCTTCAACGAACTTGTTGGCTGCCAAACAAGCGTTAAGGCATATGCAAATTAGATATTAACCACAGTACTATGACAACTGTGTCAGTTTACCAACATGTTGCTATTGTCACAACACGAAGTGATTCATAGCAACATGTTGCTGAAACTTTAAAGTTGCGAAAGCCAAGACTCAAACGAACGAGACGTTTTCAAGTACCGAACCGAAACAATTCTTTATCATGTCAGCAAAACTTAAGCAATGTGCAAACAGTTTGTTGTTTTTAATATGTATGTATATGTTGTGCATAGGATTTACAATATTTTGCTTTGCTTGAAGACTTGAAGCGCGAGCTTAGCTCCATGTTGTCTTTTATGTTTCTGTCAATCGGTTTGTGCATATCTGGTATATATATATTCTGTCAGTATGTATGTATGCGAGTACGTGCTATGTTTTTAATTCTGATAGGCCTCGTCGTCGAATCTCTTAGAAGCTGCCTAGTCTGGTTTTACAGTTGGCGTATCACATTTGGTCGTTCAGCTGTTGTCGAATGTTTGGGACTTAATTTTAAAATTAAAATAAATAAGTAGAGAGCTGATAAGCAAAGTGAAAAAAATAACGATTGCTAAAATTGTTTATACTTATGTATATTTCAATTTTATTTTTATAAAACGTATCATGAACGGGGTTCCAAATAAATGGATGTGGCACAAATTGAATGTGTTCCAGCACTGAATATTATTTCATTTCTTAGAAATATAATATCTTTTTAGAATGTATTACATCATACTTCTATATACATATGTATATATATATATATATATATGAATATATATTTAGCTTTATGCTTTTTTATGTTTCTGCGAGTACGTGCTATGTTTTTAATTGTGACAGGCCTCGTCGTCGAATCTCTTAGAATCAGCCTAGTCTGGCTTTACAGTTGGCGCAGTACTGTGAAGTTTTATATCCACAATTGCAGCAGCAAGGCAAACAGACGCACGGCCAGCAACTGTGTGTGAAGAAAATGAATGAAATTAGTCACGTTGAACAGAAATCACAAACACACACGTTCTATCACTTACAAAAAGAGACATAGCAGTGCTGCATACACATAAGTTGAGCACGTTGCATGGTAGTCCAGGGTCATGCAAGCGCGAGCATTGCAATGAGAGCAGCGCGTGCCCTGTGTATCCACGATAACAGTATTCTGGTGTACCACACTGATCACTTCAGCTGGTGGGCGTGGCACATTCACGGGCGTTGTATAAATTTGTTCCATTGGTGTAGCACTTGGTGGAGCACTTGGCGGAACGCTCCATCCTGGCGGTTCACCGTCGTCGTATGCCGGTGGATGCGGGGGCAGCTTGCTATATTCCATAATAACACGCGTCTGCAAATCACAAGTATTTATTTTTACTAAATTGTCACGTTACGGGAAAGAACAGTTTTCTGCTTTTACACATACATGTTTATGTGAGCAGTACCAAAAACCTACACAATAATAATATAGCGAAAACGAATAAGCGACTGGCGTCTTCTACAGAAACAATTGAATTGACCAAAGCGCGAAAGAACAAATGGTCTTCAGCAGAAAGAAGCAGAGGCTGCTGAAAAGAACACCTTGTTTCTACTGGTGTGAGCGAGCAGACTATACAAGCTGCGTTGACAGTTACGAATGTAATATCAAAGTGATAATATATTGTTATGGTCGGCGATGTGCTATCGATGGTTTTGGTTGTCGAACGAGGGTTGGAGGGTCGTGTAGGCCAAGAGATTCGATAGGTTTCGTCGTTTTTGATGATGTTTTTTTAGGAGAGGAAAGAAGAAGGGATGGAGAAAAAAATGTGCTGCTCATGCACGCAGTAAAACACGTGAAAAATTGAAATTAAAAATTAAAAGAAAAACAAAACAAATTTAGTCGGGATTTCTCGACTAGAGCCTTCTTACTTGTTTTAATTGTGATAGGCCTCGTCGTCGAATCTCTTAGAAGCTGCCTAGTCTGGTTTTACAGTTGGCGTATCACATTTGGTCGTTCAGCTGTTGTCGAATGTTTGGGACTTAATTTTAAAATTAAAATAAATAAGTAGAGAACTGATAAGCAAAGTGAAAGAAATAACGATTGCTAAAATTGTTTAGGTTTATGTATATTTCAATTTTATTTTTATAAAACGTATCATGAACGGGGTTCCAAATAAATGGATGTGGCACAAATTGAATGTGTTCCAGCACAGAATATTATTTCATTTCTTAGAAATATGTTATCTTTTTAGAATGTATTACATCATACTTCTATATACATATGTATATATATATATATATATATATATATGAATATATATTTAGCTTTATGCTTTTTTATGTTTCTGCGAGTACGTGCTATGTTTTTAATTGTGACAGGCCTCGTCGTCGAATCTCTTAGAATCAGCCTAGTCTGGCTTTACAGTTGGCGCAGTACTGTGAGGTTTTATATCCACATTTGCAGCAGCAAGGCAAACAGACGCACGGCCAGCAACTGTGTGTGTGTGTGTAAAGAAAATGAATGAACTTAGTCACGTTGAACAGAAATCACAAACACACACGTTCTAACACTTACAAACAGAGACATAGCAGTGCTGCATACACATAAGTTGAGCACGTTGCACGGTAGTCCAGGGTCATGCAAGCGGGAGCATTGCAACGAGAGCAGCGCGTGCCCTGTGGATCCACGATGACCGTATTCTGGTGTACCACACTCATCACTTCAGCTGGTGGGCGTGGCACAGTGTCGGGCGTTGTATAAATTTGTTCCATTGGTGTAGCACTTGGCGGAACGCCCAATCCTGGTGGTTCACCGTCGTCGTATGCCGGTGGTTTCGGGTACAGCTTGCTATATTCCATAATAACACGCGTCTGCAAATCACAAGTATTTATTTAATACTAAATTGTCACGAACGTGAATTGAAATTTCGGGAAAGAACAGTTTTCTGCTTTTACACATACATGTTTATGTGAGCAGTACCAAAAACCTACACAATAATAATATAGCGAAAACGAATAAGCGACCGGCGTCTTCTACAGAAACAATCGAAATGACCAAATCGCGAAAGAAAAAATGGACTACAGCAGAAAGAAGCAGAGGCTGCTGAAAAGAAGACCTTGTTTCTACTGGTCTGTTATACACAAAGCAAAACTGAATAGAGAAATTTGCAATTGAAGGCAAAAAACAGAATGTAATATCAAAGTGATAATATATATGTACATTATAATCTCTTTGCGTGAATGCAAGCTGCGTTTTTTTGTAAGCCAAATGTAAATACGATATTCATCATTCATTACGATAAGACTTTTTTTTGGCAATTTTTTAAACATTTTGAAATTTTTGGTTCTATGTTTTTGCGTATGCCTAAGAGTATGCAACAACGTATTTCAAATACATATTCCTTATTAATCCAAAAAAGCGGGAAAATACGGGAAAAAAGATGAAATCTTTAAGGGGGTGGGACGATTGTTGTAAAAATTTACAAATAAAAAAAAAAAGCCAAAAGGGTCTAAAAATGAGTAACGGCAGCCCGGGTGTCTTAGCTAAATATCGTAATAAATGATGAATACCGTAACGTGAGTAACGTTCACAGTTCTGGTGTCTTAGCGAAATATTGTAATAAATTTAAAAAAATAAAAAAATAAGAGAAGTGAAACTTAATGGTTTGTAAAACATTGCAAGCGGCTAACAGGGTCACATATGTAATAAGTAAATTATGTTAAGGAAGGGGGCATATTCAAGTTTTTCCCATCAGTTAATAAAAATTAAACCGTATTTGACTTTATTTTTATAATTTATAACTTATATTTTTTTGACAGTATAATACAATACAATAATACCATACCATTCCCAAATGTATAGGTTTAATTTGTAAGCTTGATATATTTTAATAATATTTAAGTATACCAAAAAATTATTATATATTAAAATGATCAGCGACTCTTCGTTGTTTAATAGGTTAATAGTTTATATTGTTTATAGTTTTGAAACATTTGCTACATCCTCACTTTTATTGTTATCCGATAAGTCGTCCGTCCTTAGGCTCATAAGTTTTTATTTTTATTTATTTTATTGTTCAAATATATTTTATTTGATCAATTTGTTTATTACGATTTTGTATGTCTGTTTTCTTAGACTTAAAAATGTTATAGAAAACAAAATAACAATAATTTGTTCATGCTATAACATTATTGATTATATTTACGCCTTATCAACAACAAAATTAACCATATATCTTAATAAGTTTCGGTTACGTCGATATTGTACTCGTTTTATCAGTTCACAACGACGCATATTAGGTCAGTTCCTCGAATTGGGGATAATTGGAGTGTTTAGAACATTGAACGACCGACATAAGCTTTGCAGATGGGACAGTTATGATTGGTCGATTGACAGGAGTCCATACAGTATGGTACGCAAACGCAGGGCCAGCAGCTGTTCAAGAGATAGAGAGAGAAGAGAGAGGGGAAGATAAAGAAAGATAGGTTTGCAAGATTAGACTAAGTATTTTAGCAGGTCTATCGATTTTAAGTTCTGAAGAATCCAAACTTCGCGATTGTCGAATAATTTTTGTGTTCGTTTCGTTTTCAGTGTTTTTTTGAGATTAAAAGTATATAATAGGTTCCAAGAATTTTGTGACTCAACTACAATTTCAGTTAAGACAATCGGAAGATAAGGTGATTGTGTTAAGTTCATTTCTTACCCAACTAGACATAAAAGCAGGGCCCACATATGTGTGCGACCTGTGGGCGCAACTTGAATTGTGGTCACCACATCGTTCTGACAGTGTGGACAACGCAAAAACGTCGGCTCTTTGCCAACGGGCACCAGGGGCCTTGAGACTGAGTGTATAACAACTGTGGATTGTCCCGGCTGTTGTGTCATCGGCGGATACATCGGTGGCTGGGTCGGTCCACCCGGATATGGCTGATAGGTTTGTGCTGGCGAATAGGTTAGCACCGCTGGCGGTGATTGAACAGTTGGTGGCGCCGGTTCATCTGAGTACGCTGGTGGGTCTGTCTTTTCCATGATGAGTCAGTCAGGTGTTGTGTTGGCTATATAATTATTATTACTGCTTAAACTGAACCGTTCAGTTTGCCGTTTATTGTTATACTGAGTTAGCACTATGGCAATCAAGAATTGATAATACTAAGCAGGAAGGTTCAAACATGAACTAGCCATAAATATTTTTGCTGATATAACAACTTATCTCTTTTAGCCTTACACTTGTTGTCGATTAGCTGAGACATGCTACAGGGAAATGGGGGATTTTTTGCTATGTTTGGGCTGTCGAAAGACCTGATTATAATAATAATGTTGTAAAAGTGGGCGTTTCCAATGAATCGACAATCTATATTTTGATCTATCGCCACTAAATAAAGATAATGTAATACATGGTATAAAGTTGACAAATTAGTTGCGACTGAAGTTTGAGAAATTATCAGATCATGAATAACAAAAAGAATAATCGTGAATAATTTTCATGTTTTTCCAAGTGTAACTAAGTTTTAGCGAAAGCCATCAGACATAATATTTCAGTTAATCAAAAAGTCTAAATGCAGTATAATCTTCAACGAACTTGTTGGCTGCCAAACAAGCGTTAAGGCATATGCAAATTAGTAATGAACCACTGTACTATGACAACTGTGTCAGTTTACCAACATGTTGCATTTGTCACAACACGAAGTGATTCATAGCAACATGTTGCTGAAACTTTAAAGTTGCGAAAGCCAAGACTCAAACGAACGAGACGTTTTCAAGTACCGAACCGAAACAATTCTTTATCATGTCAGCAAAACTTAAGCAATGTGCAAACAGTTTGTTGTTTTTAATATGTATGTATATGTTGTGCATAGGATTTACAATATTTTGCTTTGCTTGAAGACTTGAAGCGCGAGCTTAGCTCCATGTTGTTTTTTATGTTTCTGTCAATCGGTTTGTGCATATCTGGTATATATATATTCTGTCAGGATATATGTATGCGAGTATGTGACAGGCCTCGTCGTCGAATCTCTTAGAATCAGCCTAGTCTGGTTTTACAGTTGGCGCAGTACTGTGAGGTTTTATATCCACATTTGCAGCAGCAAGGCAAAAAAACCGGCCAGCAACTGTGTGTGTGTGTGTAAAGAAAATGAATGAACTTAGTCACGTTGAACAGAAATCACAAACACACACGTTCTAACACTTACAAACAGAGACATAGCAGTGCTGCATACACATAAGTTGAGCACGTTGCACGGTAGTCCAGGGTCATGCAAGCGGGAGCATTGCAACGAGAGCAGCGCGTGCCCTGTGAATCCACGATGACCGTATTCTGGTGTACCACACTGATCACTTCAGGTGGTGGGCGTGGCACATTCACCGGCGTTGTATAAATTTGTTCCATTGGTGTAGCACTTGGTGGAGCACTTGGCGGAACGCTCCATCCCGGCGGTTCACCGTCGTCGTATGCCGGTGGATGCGGGGGCAGCTTGCTATCTTCCATAATAACACGCGTCTGCAAATCACAAGTATTTATTTAATACTAAATTGTATACCAAAAAATTATTATACATTAAAATTATCAGCGACTCTTCGTTGTTTAATAGGTTAATAGTTTATATTGTTTATAGTTTTGAAACATTTGCTACATCCTCACTTTTATTGTTATCCGATAAGTCGTCCGTCCTTAGACTCATAAGTTTTTATTTTTATTTATTTTATTGTTCAAATATATTTTATTTGATCAATTTGTTTATTACGATTTTGTATGTCTGTTTTCTTAGACTTAAAAATGTTATAGAAAACAAAATAACAATAATTTGTTCATGCTATAACATTATTGATTATATTTACGCCTTATCAACAACAAAATTATCCATGTATCTTAATAAGTTTCGGTTACGTCGCTATTGTACTCGTTTTATCAGTTCACAACGACGCATATTAGGTCAGTTCCTCGAACGACCGACATAAGCTTTGCAGATGGGACAGTTATGATTGGTCGATTGACAGGAGTCCATACAGTATGGTACGCCAACGCAGGGCCAGCAGCTGTTCAAGAGAGAGAGAGATAGATAGAAAGATAGGTTTGCAAGATTAGACTAAGTATTTTAGCAGGTTTATCGATTTTAAGTTCTGAAGAATCCAAACTTCGCGATTGTCGAATAATTTTTGTGTTCGTTTCGTTTTCAGGGTTTTTTTGAGATTAAAAGTATATAATAGGTTCCAAGAATTTTGTGACTCAATCGGATTGGATGGGTTGAAGATTTGGGTGTCTTAATGGACCCAAAGCTTAAGTTTGATAAGCATATATCTTCAACAACAAATCGAGCGTCAAGTGCCTTGGGTTTCATAAAGCGCTGGTCGAAGGAATTCGACGACCCCTATATTACTAAAACTCTGTATATGTCTCTTGTACGACCTATCCTCGAATATGGATCTTGTATATGGTATCCCAAATACAGGATTCATCAGGATAGAATAGAATCAGTGCAAAAACAATTCCTGCTCTTTGCACTTCGGGGTCTTAATTGGGACAATAACTTTATCTTACCTTCCTACCATAGTAGACTTTTACTAATAAATCTTCCTTCTCTTTCTGATCGTAGAACAATGCTTGGAATAACTTTTTTCCATAAACTAATTAATGGGGAAATTGATTCCTCTGAATTAATAAACCAAATTAGCTTCGCAGTTCCGATCAGAAATACTACCTTACCTATATCTCTTCAAACTTGTTATTCTAATTATGCTATCCATAACCCCTTTCGGATTTTATGTGCTTTATATAACGATCTTTCCTACTTAATACATAGTGCCACTCCTACTTGCTCTTTTAAAAAACTAGTCTTGTGTCACTTGTCTATATGTTCGCGATCTTCGTAACTGTACGCAACGCGGTGAATGTACTGTCCGTTGAATGTACTGTCCGTTAGTACATCTACGTCCAATAATAACTACAATTCCAGTTAGGACAATCGGAAGATAAGGTGATTGTGTTAAGTTCATTTCTTACCCAACTAGACATATAAGCAGGGCGCACATATGTGTGCGACCTGTGGGCGCAACTTGAATTGTGGTCACCACATCGTTCTGACAGTATGGACAACGCAAAAGCGTCGGCTCTTGGCCAACGGGCACCAGGGGCCTTGAGACTGGGTGTATAAAAACTGTGGATTGTCCTGGCTGTTGTGTCATCGGCGGATACATCGGTGGCTGGGTCGGTCCACCCGGATATGGCTGATAGGTTTGTGCTGGCAAATAGGTTAGCACTGCTGGCGGTGATTGAACAGTTGGTGGCGCCGGTTCATCTGAGTACACTGGTGGGTCTGTCTTTTCCATGATGAGTCTGAACTCAGACTGAACCGTTCAGTTTGCCGTTTATTGTTGTACTGAGTTAGCACTATGGCAATCAAGAATTGATAATACTAAGCAGGAAGGTTGTTATGATCGGCGATGTGCTATCGATGGTTTTGGTTGTCGAACGAGGGTTGGAGGGTCGTAGAGGTCAAGAGATTAGATAGGTGTCGGCGTTTTAGAGAGAAGAGAAGAAAAAATGTGCTGATCTTGCAGGGAGTAAAACACGTGCAAAAGATTGAAATTAAAAATTAAAAGAAAAGAAACAAATTTAAGTGAGCGTTTCATGTACATTTTTACGAAACTCACGCGGCTTTAATAAAACAAAAACAAAAACGAACAACAACAACATATAAAACGCAAGCAAAATAGGAGCCTAGCATCAACTGCTAAAATTTCTGGCCGAAGCAGTGAAGACAGCAGTTCACACGGATCAGGAGTGGCCAAGGCAGATGCAGGAGACAAACAGACGAGGATCAGCAAACCCGGTGATGGGAGTATCAAGTAGAGATAGCGCCCCCCAAAAATAAGTGAACACCAGCGCTTGCGCAACAGTCATACAGCCGCCGTCACAGGCACAGTGGGCCGCGACCGATTGCCGAAATGCCCTAAGCAGGCTTAGCGAATTAATTCATTTGGCAATTTATATCCGCCCCTAGTTTTTTTTAATTTATTATCATTTAATTTATTTATCATTTAATTTATTATCATTTAATTTATTTAGTTAGCCATTCATTCTACGTTTTTGTGTATTGTGTATATGTTCTGTGTTTATTAGTTCGTGATCCTTTTTTTTTATATAAAGTAAATTTAATTTAAGAAAACCATGTATAGTTTTAAATGAATAAATATAAGTGTGTATTGTTTATCTAAACATGTGTGAGTAGTTATTTATGTGTGGGTGGGACGATTGTGTGTTGATGTCGGGGTAAGTTGTTGTTGATAGTACTGTGTATTAGGGGGTCGGCAATCAAATGCAAACATGCCGACTCATAGGCAGGGAGGGCAGCATGGGGGGTAAATGTTTCCACCTTTTTATCTTTGTATGTCCAATAATTGTCCGAATCTGTAGAGATTTGATTTTCACCCGTTAGTTTTTGTTAGTTATTCGTAAAGAAAAATATAAATTTAGTGTTACACCGGCCAGCACTGTATCCAGGTCTTATCCATCCCTGAGTGACCGATTTGCCAGCTAGCCATCGCTACAGTGTTGGGAAGAAACAGCCGGTTCATAACAAGGTTCAAACATGACCTAGCCATAAATATTTTTGCTGATATAACAACTTATCTCTTTTAGCCTTACACTTGTTGTCGATTAGCTGAGACATGCTACATGGAAATGGGGGATTTTTTGCTATGTTTGGTCGTCGAAAGACCTGATTATAATAATAATGTTGTAAAAGTGGGCGTTTCCAATGAATCGACAATCTATATTTTGATCTATCGCCACTAAATAAAGATAATGTAATACATGGTATAAAGTTGACAAATTAGTTGCGACTGAATTTTGAGAAAATATCAGATCATAAATAACAATAAGAATAATCGTGAATAATTTTCATGTTTTTCCAAGAGTTTTAGCGATATCCATCATAATATAATAATATAAAACATAATATTTCAGTTAATCAAAAAGTCTAAAAGCAGTATAATCTTCAACGAACTTGTTGGCTGCCAAACAAGCGTTAAGGCATATGCAAATTAGTAATGAACCACTGTACTATGACAACTGTGTCAGTTTACCAACATGTTGCTATTGTCACAACACGAAGTGATTCATAGCAACATGTTGCTGAAACTTTAAAGTTGCGAAAGCCAAGACTCAAACGAACGAGACGTTTTCAAGTACCGAACCGAAACAATTCTTCTTTATCATGTCAGCAAAACTTAAGCAATGTGCAAACAGTTTGTTGTTTTTAATATGTATGTATATGTTGTGCATAGGATTTCCAATATTTTGCTTTGCTTGAAGACTTGAAGCGCGAGCTTAGCTCCATGTTGTTTTTTATGTTTATGTCAATCGGTTTGTGCATATTTGTATATATATATTCTGTCAGTATGTATGTATGCGAGTACGTGCTATGTTTTTAATTGTGACAGGCCTCGTCGTCGAATCTCTTAGAAGCTGCCTAGTCTGGTTTTACAGTTGGCGTATCACATTTGGTCGTTCAGCTGTTGTCGAATGTTTGGGACTTAATTTTAAAATTAAAATAAATAAGTAGAGAACTGATAAGCAAAGTGAAAGAAATAACGATTGCTAAAATTGTTTAGGTTTATGTATATTTCAATTTTATTTTTATAAAACGTATCATGAACGGGGTTCCAAATAAATGGATGTGGCACAAATTGAATGTGTTCCAGCACAGAATATTATTTCATTTCTTAGAAATATGTTATCTTTTTAGAATGTATTACATCATACTTCTATATACATATGTATATATATACATATGTATATATATATATATATATATATATATTAATATATAGATATATGAATATATATTTCGCTTCATGTTTTTTTTATGTTTCTGTCAATCGGTTTGTGCATATCTGGTATATATATATTCTGTCAGGATATATGTATGCGAGTATGTGACAAGCCTCGTCGTCGAATCTCTTAAAATCAGCCTAGTCTGGCTTTACAGTTGGCGCAGTACTGTGAGGTTTTATATCCACAATTGCAGCAGCAAGGCAAACAGACGCACGGCCAGCAACTGTGTGTGTGTGTGTGAAGAAAATGAATGAAATTAGTCACACTGAACAGAATTCACAAACACACACGTTCTAACACTTACAAAAAGAGACATAGCAGTGCTGCATACACATAAGTTGAGCACGTTGCATGGTAGTCCAGGGTCATGCAAGCGGGAGCATTGCAACGAGAGCAGCGCGTGCCCTGTGTATCCACGATGACCGTATTCTGGTTTACCACACTGATCACTTCAGCTGGTGGGCGTGGCACATTCACGGGCGTTGTATAAATTTGTTCCATTGGTGTAGCACTTGGTGGAGCACTTGGCGGAACGCTCCATCCTGGCGGTTCACCGTCGTCGTATGCCGGTGGATGCGGGGGCAGCTTGCTATATTCCATAATAACACGCGTCTGCAAATCACAAGTATTTATTTTTACTAAATTGTCACGTTACGGGAAAGAACAGTTTTCTGCTTTTACACATACATGTTTATGTGAGCAGTACCAAAAACCTACACAATAATAATATACCGAAAACGAATAAGCGACCGGCGTCTTCTACAGAAACAATCGAAGTGACCAAAGCGCGAAAGAAAAAATGGTCTACAGCAGAAAGAAGCAGAGGCTGCTGAAAAGAAGACCTTGTTTCTACTGGTGTGAGCGAGCAGACTATACAAGCTGCGTTGACAGTTATGTACAAAGCAAAACTGAATACAGAAATTTGCAATTGCAAAAAAAAGAATGTAATATCAAAGTGATAATATATATATATGTACATTATATTCTCTTTGCGTCTATGCATGCTGCGTTTTTTTGTATGCCAAATGTAAATACGATATTCATCATTCATTACAATAAGACTTTTTTTTTGGAAATTTTTTAAACATTTTTAAATTTTTGGTTCTATGTTTTTGCGCATGCCTAAGAGTATGCAACAACGTATTTCAAATACATATTCCTTATTAATCCAAAAAAGCGGGAAAATACGGGAAAAAAGATGAAATCTTTAAGAGGGTGGGACGATTGTTGTAAAAATTTACAAAAAAAAAAAAAAAAATGTTTAAAAAAAGCCAAAAGGGTCTAAAAATGAGTAACGGCAGCCCGGGTGTCTTAGCTAAATATCGTAATAAATGATGAATACCGTAACGTGAGTAACGTTCACAGTTCTGGTGTCTTAGCGAAATATTGTAATAAATTTCAAAAAATAAAAAAATAAGAGAAGTGAAACTTAATGGTTTGTAAAACATTGCAAGCGGCTAACAGGGTCACATATTTAATAAGTAAATTATGTTAAGGAAGGGGGCATATTCAAGTTTTTCCCATCAGTTAATAAAAATTAATCCGTATTTGACTTTATTTTTATAATTTATAACTTATATTTTTTTGACAGTATAATACAATACAATAATACCATACCATTCCCAAATGTATAGGTTTAATTTGTAAGCTTGATACATTTTAATAATATTTAAGTATACCAAAAAATTATTATATATTAAAATTATCAGCGACTCTTCGTTGTTTAATAGGTTAATAGTTTATATTGTTTATAGTTTTGAAACATTTGCTACATCCTCACTTTTATTGTTATCCGATAAGTCGTCCGTCCTTAGGCTCATAAGTTTTTATTTTTATTTATTTTATTGTTCAAATATATTTTATTTGATCAATTTGTTTATTACGATTTTGTATGTCTGTTTTCTTAGAATTAAAAATGTTATAGAAAACAAAATAACAATAATTTGTTCATGCTATAACATTATTGATTATATTTACGCCTTATCAACAACAAAATTAACCATATATCTTAATAAGTTTCGGTTACGTCGCTATTGTACTCGTTTTATCAGTTCACAACGACGCATATTAGGTCAGTTCCTCGAATTGGGGATAATTGGAGTGTTTAGAACATTGAACGACCGACATAAGCTTTGCAGATGGGACAGTTATGATTGGTCGATTGACAGGAGTCCATACAGTATGGTACGCAAACGCAGGGCCAGCAGCTGTTCAAGAGAGAGAGAGATAGATAGAAAGATAGGTTTGCAAGATTAGACTAAGTATTTTAGCAGGTTTATCGATTTTAAGTTCTGAAGAATCCAAACTTCGCGATTGTCGAATAATTTTTGTGTTCGTTTCGTTTTCAGGGTTTTTTTGAGATTAAAAGTATATAATAGGTTCCAAGAATTTTGTGACTCAACTACAATTCCAGTTAAGACAATCGGAAGATAAGGTGATTGTGTTAAGTTCATTTCTTACCCAACTAGACATAAAAGCAGGGCCCACATATGTGTGCGACCTGTGGGCGCAACTTGAATTGTGGTCACCACATCGTTCTGACAGTGTGGACAACGCAAAAACGTCGGATCTTTGCCAACGGGCACCAGGGGCCTTGAGACTGAGTGTATAACAACTGTGGATTGTCCTGGCTGTTGTGTCATCGGCGGATACATCGGTGGCTGGGTCGGTCCACCCGGATATGGCTGATAGGTTTGTGCTGGCGAATAGGTTAGCACTGCTGGCGGTGATTGAACAGTTGGTGGCGCCGGTTCATCTGAGTACGCTGGTGGGTCTGTCTTTTCCATGATGAGTCAGTCAGGTGTTGTGTTGGCTATATAATTATTATTACTGCTTAAACTGAACCGTTCAGTTTGCCGTTTATTGTTGTACTGAGTTAGCACTGTGGCAATCAAGAATTGATAATACTAAGCAGGAAGGTTCAAACATGAACTAGCCATAAATATTTTTGCTGATATAACAACTTATCTCTTTTAGCCTTACACTTGTTGTCGATTAGCTGAGACATGCTACAGGGAAATTGTGGATTTTTTGCTATGTTTGGGCTGTCGAAAGACCTGATTATAATAATAATGTTGTAAAAGTGGGCGTTTCCAATGAATCGACAATCTATATTTTGATCTATCGCCACTAAATAAAGATAATGTAATAAGAATAATCGTGAATAATTTTCATGTTTTTCCAAGTGTAACTAAGTTTTAGCGAAAGCCATCAGACATAATATTTCAGTTAATCAAAAAGTCTAAATGCAGTATAATCTTCAACGAACTTGTTGGCTGCCAAACAAGCGTTAAGGCATATGCAAATTAGATATGAACCACAGTACTATGACAACTGTGTCAGTTTACCAACATGTTGCTATTGTCACAACACGAAGTGATTCATAGCAACATGTTGCTGAAACTTTAAAGTTGCGAAAGCCAAGACTCAAACGAACGAGACGTTTTCAAGTACCGAACCGAAACAATTCTTATCATGTCAACAAAACTTAAGCAATGTGCAAACAGTTTGTTGTTTTTAATATGTATGTATATGTTGTGCATAGGATTTACAATATTTTGCTTTGCTTGAAGACTTGAAGCGCGAGCTTAGCTCCATGTTGTTTTTTATGTTTATGTCAATCGGTTTGTGCATATCTTGTATATATATATTCTGTCAGTATGTATGTATGCGAGTACGTGCTATGTTTATACCCTTAACCCATTGAAAATGGT